>JASPKZ010001584.1:0-600000 GCA_030220185.1 Diploptera punctata | reverse complement strand
ATGATATGTGAATTTAAGAATTGCGAGTTATCAGCCCACAACTTCCTATTCCAGTGATGGGACTGCCATCCAGGCAAAAATATATACACAATAATGTTTATTTTCTGTAGAATTAACGATTATCAGGAATACAAGGACCGTCATTAGGAATTTAATTGTAACCGAATTAAAATAACCAGGATTTCGATGTCTTAATATAAATTTGTTGAAAGTTGGACAGATAAAGATGTACCAATTCCTTCAGCCCTAATATAAATCAATTATAAATTACTTCGAAATGCACCTATGAGGAGTAGATGTTCAGATATGTGTCACGTTCAATTGTTTGACACTAATGAAGAAGAAAATAGAAAAAAAACTTAGGCTTATTTTATTTTCTATGAAATATTTTGTAAATATAAAACATATTTGTATTTAATTATATATAACAGCTGCGGGGAAACAAAGCGAGCCGCTGGACAATCATCATAGTGAGGCTACAATAAGTGTATATGTATTCCGATAAACTACAGTTAACATAAATTGCTTCAAATACGTAATGATATTAATCAAGTAAGTTACATTATCTATTTTTTCGCTTCCCTTGTACCGTGTTTTGGCCATGCACGAATCGCAGTAACTGTAGCAGTCATGTGCTTCGGGAATTTCCGGTCCATTTGTTTTCCTCAAGTGTGTTTCTTAGGCTGGAATTTTAAAAAAAAACTAAAAATTATAGGAATTGTGTTTTTTTATGTGCTATACTGTATTAATGTTCTAAAATTTAATTTAAAGGGAATATGATTCCGCTGAAGAAGCTCATGTTATTATTAGTGACATAAATAAGTAAATCATTGGGAATTGGATAAGCTCTAATTCCAAAATCCTTAGGAGCTTTACATCATTTTGCATTCTTTTATCCCACGTGATGCCAAAACTATAATAATATTGATTATAATAGTGTCGGAATTTTAATGATAGGATGTACGTTTTTTCATTATTTTTATAAACTCTTTAACAACTAAGGTTATTTCGAGTATAGAATCTTAGTGGAGTAAGCTGTGTATTTCTATTTTGTATGGTCATATGTTTCCACTGGTTTAATTTTAATGATCTGAAATGGCGATTATGATGAAACTGGTTGTGAAAAAGAAAATTTATCTCGTCGTTTGTCTTAACAACAGGACGAAAGGGGAAAAAAGTGGAGGAATTGGTTGATTCTGGGATTTAAATCCTAGTCTCCAGAGTACAGCCTCAGCTGTTATTTTTTTTTATATTTTTTGATTAAAGAGCGGATGAAAATTGGGGGGGGGGGAATCAAACGAGAAGTAGTGAAAATAGTGGGGGAAGCTAATTGAAACAATTACATCAAATTAAAGTGTCTCGTTAAATAAATGTATTATATGTTTAATTCAAACTACGTATTTAAGTGAATAAAGATCTTTCATCTTATTTTATCGCAGAACGCATTAATTCGATTGCACAAAAAGTCTAATCTAAAATCAAGGTTTCACATTTTTAATAGTATCCATAAAATCTATGAAAATTATAAAACTATGTTATGGTTCTAGAGTTTGTTTATACAATCGATTGATAGTAACTTACATTCTTTTTTAACATTGGGACTCATTTCCGGATAAGATGAATTAATTTTCTGGGAAAAGATTGTTATTTGAGTCTCCTTTGGAGGGAGAAGTTAAAATCATTTGATCCTACGTAAGTAGGCATACGAGGAAAATCTCAAACATGTAGAGAAAATCTTCGGAAATTTCTCAGGTGCAAAAACACGCTCTGTTTCCACCGCTGCGCTGTGGTCTTGAGGAACGTCGTTACCTGGAACGCAATGGACCAGGATTCATCCCTCCTCGGTAAAGTTTCCTGGGTGAAATTTTTCAGGATTTTTCTTCAACTGTGAGCAAATATCGGGAAATTTTAAGACTCAAATAGTCACCGAATATCATCTGGCCATCATAATCAACTCTATCATACCAGCCTTATTTAATTAGCTGTATGAGTGAATGGGCATATCTTGTCTTAAATGTTAGCTGGCATTGAGCTGATCACTCATCCGGGGAGAGTCTCATGACTTTGTGTGATCAAAAAGAACGTATGTGATCCTGAGATTAAATCCATGTCATGGCCCTGTAAAGCTTGGGTTGCGAGAGCATCTAAAAGTACCCATAATGGGAGGGGTGAAACTAAATAAAATAAAGAAAAAAGTCATTATTTTACTTAATTAGCCTCGTTCAAAAATAAGCGACATTAATCCATTGAATATAGTCTACATACACTCTAGGTATCAGAAATATGCATTGAGAATTAAATTTTGTATCTCCGTACAAAATATTTATTTTCGACGGATGTAAGCCTATTTATTTATTAAATTCTCGAATCGAAAGAGAAAAGAGAAAAGGTGTGTATAGGAAGAGTAGGTAAAAGGGGGGTGTGGTCCAAATCTAAAGAATAAAAATATATGGTATACCATTAGAAGGGTACCAATTATATAGAGCAGTGAGTGACGGTTGGGGCAAATTATAGTTAGGCTGGTAAATTTGCATAAGCCGCCAGGTACAGAACACTAATTGAAGGTCTGCTGCAGTGATCCAAATCCGCTTTTGATTACGCTATAAATGATTTATTTGATACGTAGAAACAGCGCTCGATGTTATTTATTAGAAAGGTGTTGACTATATGTATGCCAGTTTTCTGCCACTATTTACCAACAGGCTTAGGGGGGGTATCTCTGGAATGTTCCCTATTTGGAGTTTAATAAAAAGAAAATATAGATTCTTAAATTTTAATATTTATTTCACAAAACGTTTTGCCTTCAGTTGTTTTATGATTTACAAATTTGATAACTACTTTGATATTCTGAGGATGAAGTAGTGAGTATAAGTGTGCATAACTCTCTCAGAAAAATATTCGTTAATGGGATGATATCCGCTAATTAATATACAAGATGAGCACCTCGTGGTGTAACGGTTGGTGTCTAATTATTAAACAAGAGCCCAATTTCGTTTCCCAGCTATGTCATGGAATAATTATAATTTGAATAAAGAGTCTGGAATGGAGTACACTCAGATGAAATAGCGTTTGTTAGTGTTCAAACTCTCTCAGAAATATTTCAGTAATGGGATTGATATCCGCTAATAAGTGTCTGGAATGGGATACACTGAACCTCGTGAGGACAACTTGAACAGCTCTCATAAATTGGGAAATTTTGTGACAAAAACCTCAACTTTGTAACAAAGTTTTGTTCGAATTTTGCGTTTAAAATGGCGAATCTCCTATTTCGTGTGATTAGCTGAATCTTCATATTCACAAGCTGTTACAGGATATTATCGATAAAGTGTAAGAAACGAAAGAAACGATAGGTCATATAATGTTATTTTTTGTTAAGAGAGATATATATGACGGACAGAAAAAATTAAGTCTAATTAGTGAACTTACCAGGGAAATATTTTGTAACTATCTTTAATAGAATTGTACAGGTGTCGCCATATAACTGAAAGCATGGCTGACGTCAGAGCCGAGTAGGTGTGCTCTCTGTCTCAATCTGTCTCTATATTTCTCTCATGCGTGCTAACAACCAAACTACAAGTATATTTGGGTCGTTTTACCTACACTATTTCACTATAAACAACTTATTACAAAGGACAATGTTTTGTGAGTTAGAATAGTACAATGTGTGACGCAGACGCCTGGTGCACGTGTATTAAGCATTCGGTAGGCTGGCCGTGACAGTTTTTATGCTTTAAGATATCTGGCGGTCTCTGTAATGACAGTACAAGTATTATTATTCACCTATCAGAGTTAGAACATTTTCAGATTTTACTTATGCATGTGCTTAGATCATAAAGTGTAGATCAACTTGTAGATTCAAATTATGTAAAAAAAAAAAACAAAAATAAAAATCACAGTATATTTATTTATGAGCCTACACCTTTTCCCGCCGAACAAATATACATATATTTAAGCACGTCGTTTATGAGTCCCTGTATATCCCTCAATAGTCATCCAGCACTTTCAATTCAAAATTTCAACAAAATTCAGTCACAAAGTTGTCCATATTTTCTGTACTTGCTTGATGTGAGCAGTAGAGATATTAGGTTAAAGAAAATAAAATTAAAGTTAAGGGACTGCGTCATGCTAACCATGAGACTCTCTGCACTACTAACTCCTTGCTAGTGTCAATAACCGGTTTGGATCTTCGGAGCTCTCGTGCCATGAATTTATTCAATAGGGTATAATATATATATATATATATATATATATATATATATACTGTTGTTCATGTAGCTTAGGTATCTGATTATGGACTGAATAAATATATTTTAAATTTCTAAACTTACTTTATCTTTATTTAGAAAAAAAAATAACAAATATGCAGCGCGATAGTTCTGAAGAGCCAAGAGCGACTAAACTATTTTCTCTCACTGATTAGTAGATGGCACTTCATGGAGTCACGAGGTTAGCATGACACAGTCCCTCAAAATTAGTTTCAATTTTTTTTTACCGAAATTCGCCACTTCTCGTATCAGGTAGCAACTCAGTTTTAATAACGAGACTGCGGGGACTCTTTGAGACAATTTAATAAAATAATTTATAACTAATAATCGATACAGAAACCCATGTGATGTCAATCAAATCCTCTTAACAATTACACCACAAAATGTGGCATCTTTATTTAAGAATGTATATGACTCATATATCTTCTGATCAAATCTATTTTCAAAGACATTTCAGATAAACTGTGATTCCATTTTCTTCTTCTGAGCTACCCTACAACCCTATCAATAAGCCGGAATTTTTATGCACCAAAAATGTTTTTTTTAATCTATTTTGCAGGCGCTATAGATTAAAATTTATCTAAAGTTTCTAAAATTTATCTAAATTTATCTACAATGGAAATGAGTACCAGACGAATATTCTAGGAGCGAAGGTGGCCGTCACGCAGGGCTGATAACCGGGCTGAATATTCGTGCCGATTGTCTGCAAAGATGGGAGCCATAACCTTTTGCTGCCCCTGGTGGTTCCTAAGGCTTATAGTGGGATCGCTACACGTTTTCAGATTCTAAATTTGGTGAGTCTGATGGCATTATTAAAAAAATATTAATGTACAGTACATTTCCGACTTTGTTAAACGAGCTCGAAAGTTCTGATAATATACAACCTTCACATAAGTTAATATTATGCGGGATAGACACATGCTGTTCTACCATCAATTAAACAGTTTTCAAAGTATAAGGTCGAAATTTGAGATTTAAACTTATGCTTGTGTCTGTTTTTTAATTGCAATAAAAAATACGACATAAATATGTGGTTAGCCATTATATAGGTGAACTTTAAAAAAAAATTATGATAAAAGTTAGTTCTAGAAAATTTTATAAATTGTTTAATAATTTCAAGTAATTTTTTGGTACAATACATTTTTATTTCAATAAGTTTAGAATACAGGATAATAATAATAATAATAATAATAATAATAATAATAATAATAATAATAGTAATAGTAATAATAATAATAATAATAATAATAATAATAGTAATAATAATTAACCGGCTATGTACAGTCCCAGAAATATTTATGTAAATAAAATATTAGACTATTATTTCTAATAATGTATGACGAAAGTGTACCTGAAGTTGTAAAATATTAAATTACGAGAAAACGCAATAAGTAAATAAATAACATATAGACAATCCCATTATATATATGCTTAGCCACAAATTTAATTCGCATTGTATATGTTGAAAACTGTCTGTATATTTAATGGTATAAGTTTCCTATACTATATTGTGTATTAGGCCTTACATTGAACTTATAAAAGAAAACATACTTTTCACGGGGAAATTGTTATCCGGTCTCTTAAGAATGTCCTGTTTACGCGATACTGAGACATAATCGCTCCTTTTTATACTGCTAATAATTTTTCTACAGGTCTTGTTTTATTGTTGTTATATTTTGGTTCTAAGGTTTTCGGTTTCAAATACATAACTCGGATTGATTTTTTTTCAGGGCATATAAATCCTGAGTATGGGGTTTAAGCTTTTTTTTCCCCCTTATTTTTAGTGAACATATTTAAGTAGTACAAAGAATAACCAAGTTAAAAAATGGGAATTAAACCGGGAATGGAACTGTACTCATGGATTCCATTTCGTAGATTTATTGCACACAAAGAACCTAACGTCTGCAAATAAAATATCTTTGAGAAAATTTGTTGCCGTTTCATGCCTAGATTTCAATTGCGACGCTTCCTATCTTAGCTGTTAAAGAGCATCATTAAGTAAAATAATAAGAATAGCATACTACAATAAGGCCTAGTTTCCCTTGCACCGACTTCTTTTCATCTGCATATTCAAAACCCTTTTAATAGAATCGGTATTGTATTGCACTTATACAATGTTCTACCAGCAGCTTCAATCCTTTTTTTTATTTCTATGTCATATTTAATTTAATTCATACTTAGTTACGAGTATTTCAATATAATTCAAAATACAACAATAATTTATTTAGCTTCATTGACTTCCAGTCTTAATTAATTGATTTATTTATTTATTGTCAGGTTTTCAACAGCTTTCAATGCCATTTCTATTATCCATAGGTATTATTGCGTTTTAACAATTGCATTATAAATGTTCGATTTTGTTTTATTGTAATATGTCTGTACTTATCCCACAATAGTACATTACGATGCGAGGTTGGGAAGTGGTTTTTACAGAACCTAAGAACATTTCCGAGATTCTGTAAAACACTTCACAAACGTGCGTTGAACATTATTTTTTGCGCGATAGTGTTTTCAAAATAATAGTAAAATAATAGCATCTCTGTTGGAAATATTTGCGTTCATTATAAACAACTGACCAACGTTAACAGTGTGGGCAATGTTTATTAGTTGTAACTACAGGAGACCGTGATACCAATCACTGATAAAATGGCGGCAAGTACGTATTTATTGTTTTATATTGTTTCAAATAAAGTTCAGTTCATTTAAAATGCAGTGATTTGTTTCGTATAATGTATATTAACACTTCCTTTTGAATATATTTGTGTATATACATTGTATGTAGTATACATAGAGGACAGTGGTTTTTACTTCCCACACGTGGTTTGTAATATGTAATATTACAGTATAGTTATTTAGGTTAGCAACCCCGAAATTAAGGAAGTTCAACTTCTAATTATGGTCGCCATTGCTGTAAGTATGATAAAACGCAATATCGCGCAAAAAATATTGTTTAATTGTGTTATTGCTGTCCTAACTTCATTAATTCTTTAATTGATATCATCTTCATGATTCCTATGTAGTAACCAATAACAACTATGATGGAGATATAAATTAATTGAACGCCTCCCAAGCGTATAACACTGGTCAATATGATTTTTGTCTCATGAGTACCAATAGTTGTACTTAATTCAGTTTTTTTATCGTGTTTTCAAATATGTATTCGGAATTTCTTCATTGCCCACAGTTTTTTATTTCAATTTCAATTAATGGATTTAAATCATTTTTTTAATAAACGTTTTTTCGTCCATTTCTCTAATGTAAAATAAAACCAAATGAGCTAACTCAAATTATTTCAGCTATGGGAAAGAGATATCAAGGCAAATGGAATCCTAATATGCTGGCCGATTATTGTTGGACCATCAAGAGGGATGCTCCACAGGCCTAATATAGCAGAATCGTCATTTCTTACTTTCTAGGTGAGTCCGAATGTTCGAATATTGTGTAGTTACGAATGTAGAAAATATTAGTGTTTGAAATTATAAATTCCTGTCTCTCGGAAACCTTGCGTGATGGAGAATAACCGATATGTTTGAATTCAGGAGCAAAAATACTATCAGTATCACATATTTTTCTTTCTGAGACAAAAAAAAAAGTTTCTTTTTTGTTGCTCAGTGTAATTAAATAACGCGATCACGGGGAATTCCCAACTCAATGTGATCGGAAAGGGAGCATTGTGTCATAGAATTCTAGCGTAGGCCTATGCGCAGCACCACTACATTTTGTTCTCTGCCAAGTTGTTCATATTTGATAAAATTCTATAATCCAATTTTGGAGCATTCTCTTTTTGTCTGATTGTTATATTTGTCTTGAGGAATCTATATTACACCTTTGTTTAAATTCCAAGTTTTCACACCATATGTCACTGTATTGCGTAATAATGATTCATATGCCCTGCATATGAATACAGCATTTTATATGATTGCATTAATTTAAAATTAATTTTGCGATGTTACATGTGACACAAATGAGGAATGAAAGAGGAGCATGGAAAATCCTTATAAGAAAATCAGATGCCGAGGATGAGGTGGAAGAATAACACTAATCATATTTTGAGGGAAGTGAATTACACAGGGGATGGTTGGAAAACATTAACTCAGGATATATTGTATGGAGAGCATCTGTCCACGCAGCTGGAACCTCCGGGTTCGAAAATACCAATGAGTTTAGAATGAAATAAAATGAAGAGATTTATAACATATTGGCATATGGAAACTGATATTGTGCCCACAATTAGAACAAACATATTTTAATGGGTATTCCATGTTTATAAGAGACGTGAAGATACAACAATAAAACAATATTTTTAGAATTTCTGCAAGGAAAACAACCATTAGGAATACATAGGTTAAGATATTTAGAAATAAGTTTTAACTGTTGGATATTATTAACAATTCGGAAGTGATCAGTCAAGATAGACACAAGTGGCGCAATATTGGAAATATACCTGCTAAGAGATTTCACAGCTTATTACGCTCAAATATGATGATGATCCGTCCATCCATAGTAATTCTGCCCGAGGGCAGGTCTTTCACTGCAATCACAGCGTTTTGATGCTATGCGTTGCAGCTTTACTAAGGAATTATTTGTAGCTTCCCGTTGCTTTCCACACCGGTAAAGGATGATGATGATGATAATGATAAGGATGATAATGATAGCCGGATGATGTTCGGGGACAGTTTGGACCTTAAAGTATCCTGACATTTGTCTTACAGGTGAGGAAAACCCCCGAAAAAAACCTCACCCAGGAGCCTGTCCCGACCGGGAATCGAACCCGGTTCAGCTGCGTGACAAGGCAGCACGCTACCTCGAGACCACAGCGGTGGACTTGTAATAATATTGTTCTCTATGTCGTCTGTTTGTCATTCGACATTTCAGGTATTTTTATCCTGGTATTGGCGTATTGTAACCCAATTCTGAGGTTGGGGCGCCTGGAAGGCGGGGTTACGCTGCCCCAATGATATGATGGGTAATGTTGCGCCAGGAGAGACCTTAAACCTAATCTTAATCAAATGAGGTGAATATGATATTGATGATAATGATGGACAGATGATGTTCGGGGACAGTTTGGACCTTAAAGTATCCTGACATTTGTCTTACAGGTGAGGAAAAACCTCGAAACAAACTCAACCAGGAAACTTGTCCTGAGCAGGGATTGAACCCGAGCCCGCTGCGTGACAAGGCAGCACGCTACCTCGAGACCACAGCGGTGGACATAATATTAATAATATACAACATATTCTATAGGATGTTTTTACGCTTACATTACAGTTTTAAGTAGGTCTGTATATCTCGCCTCATCTATCATCATTAAAGATTTTATATCTATAATTATTAATTTAATAATATACGACAATATGTTTAGTTAAATTTGTTCACTTCCATTATTATAGCATAGATTATTAAAATATGTAGTTTATAGATAATATTTTCTACCTTCTTTAAAATCTAGGACCAAAGTTATACCGAGGTGACTATACTTAGCCCACCAGAGAAGTGAGTAAATTTCCTCTTGATCTTCCTATAATGAAATAAAGCCGAAGGGCGAAGGTTTCTTACTTTGGGAATGTTATTAGAACACAATAATATTCTTACAATTACTATGAAATGCATGCAGACATCACGTGAGATATGGAACAACATCCCAAATAATGGTCCCAATCATCGGCGAATTTGGGAACGTCTAGTCCAGACAATACCCACTGGCGACAGCATCTCTTTGATGGAGGCACATAGAGAAATAGACAGGCAGGTGAATGTATGCTAACCTCTCTAATACTTCAAGTTTGACATCCTAAGGTATTCCTCTGAAATTTACAGGGTGTCTCTTAATCATTCTAAACATTTTAATGTCCAAAAGTATAGTAGACTTACATAGGTCTATTTGTGTATCATATTTCTTCATTATGGCTAATATATAACTAATTGTTTATCATACCGTTTTGTTAGACTCATCAGCATATTCACCATTGAATTTCTCGTCATAACTAACTCACTGGCACTATCGAACTCAGAGGTTCATGGCCGCGCGGACATAAGCTCTCCATACATCCCTATCCTGATCTAATGTTTTCCAATCATCCCCTGTATAATCTACTTCCCTCAAATCATAGTTAATGTTATTCTCCCACCTCATTCTTGGTCTACCAACTAGGCATTTTTCTCTGGTTTTCCTACAAGAAGCTTCCATGCACGTCTTTCATTCCCCATTCGTGCCACATGTCCTGCCCATCACAGTCTACGAGACTTAACTGTCCTCATTATATCTGGCTTCCTATAAAGACCATGTAGTTCACTGTTATGTAGTCTTCTCCATTCACCCGTATGTTCATCTCTCTTTGGTCCAAACATTTTCCTAATAACTTTATTCTCAAATACTCGTAATCTCCTTTCCTCGCTTAAAGTAAGAGTCCATGTTTCGCATCCATATAATATAACTGGTAGAATAATAGTTTTGTATATTTTCAGTTTAACGTTTTTTGAAAGGAGTTGGGACATCAAGAGTCTCTGTAATGCATAATAGCAAGAACTGAGCCTATGTTTTCTTTGTGCATCTCATTCCTATTCGTGATTATTGTTCCTAGGTATTTGAATTCTGCCACCTCCTCAAAATTTCCCTCATTTGTAATTAGCTGTCCGTTTCCATTATATAATGTATTTCTACGTGGAACCATATATTTAGTTTTATTGATATTTACTTCAAGTCCCAATTTCTTAGTGTTATTCAATAGCGCGTGTGTGTGTGTTGGCCTTTAGTACCTCCTCGCTATCGCCCAATAATAATACATCATCAGCATAAACTAATAGATTATTAATACCATTGAGTTGTAGGTCTTCATCATCTAAAGATTTGATGGCATGCTCTAGTACAAAATGAAATAGTAGAGGAGAATTTCTCGCCATACTGCCTAATAATAAAAAAAAAATCAGTTTTACTTGCCATAATATGGAATTCACTTTCTTCCATGTCAGATATAACATTATACCTATTCAAAACCACGTTCAGTGTTATTTAATAACAAATAAATAAACATTTTACTAATACCATTCTTTTGGCATTATTATGGCAGGTTAATTACAGCTATGTAATAACTCGTAAGAAAAAAGTGAATACATTCGAATGTCTGGGATTGTTGTTAACAGATCAAAATCATACAGTTACATGAAGAAATAAAATGTCGTACCTACTTAATACTGGAAATTAGTCTAACTATTAGTTCAATGTATCCTCTCTTCTCCTAAGAATTTAAAGATTATAACGTATAAAAAAGGGCTGTAGTATACCCCCCACTCTGTTCAAAATATACATCCAGCATATATTGGAGCAGTGGAATCGATATTGTGGAGGCATGGGAGTACCAGTCCAAGGTGGCACAATACATTCCTTATTATTTGCAGACGATCAAGTGTTGATAGCTCAGAGTCGTGAGGATGTGAAATACATGATGAGAAAACTTCTAAATGCTTTTGAAATAGGAGGATTAAGAGTAAACATGGAAAAAACTGAATATCTTGTATTAGGAGGAAGTGGACGAGATATATCCCTATCCCAAGGAATTATTAGAGGTGTTAAAAAATTTAAATATTTGGGATCACTTATTGATGAATCAGGGAGTTGTAAAGCTGAAGTAGATATCAGGTTAGTACAAGCACGAAGAGCCATAAAAATGTTGAATGAAGCACTGTGGAGTAGGACCATGTCAAACCACACGAAGAAGAGGATTTTGAAGTCTGTTGTGGAAAGCATAATGACTTATGGTGCTGAGGGATAGACTTTGGTAGAGGGACAAAACACTAAGATCTTGGCAGTGGAGATGGATGGAATAAGACGCAGTGCCAGGGTGTCCAGGTTGGAAAGAAGAAGAAATGAAGAAGTGAGGCAGATGATGGATATGGAGGAGACAGTGGTGGAAAGGATCGAAAGACGAGCTCTTCAGTGGTATGGCCATGTCAGGAGAATGGAGGATGATAGGTGGCCCAAAACTCTTTTGGAATGGTCACCTTCTGGTAGAAGGAAACGGGACAGGCCAAGAACAACTTGGAGAGGAGAGATCCATAGATTGATGAACGACCGAGGTCTGGAGGAGGATGAATGGCGTGATCGGCAGGAATGGTGAATGGGAATACAGGGTAACCGCTGAAAAGTGGAGAGGCCCTCAAAAGTAGAAAGTAAGTAACGTATAAAAATATAATCATATTTATATATTTTTTTTATTTTTAAGAATTTGGAAACAAAATAAATAAATGTAATTATATGTGAATACAATTGTTCATGATCGATCAATATCTGCTTCAATTCAGACTGAAAAGAACAAACAAGTTAAGATATTCACATTCAGAAGATAAATAGCCTACATATTGTATGAGTATAGAAACAGAAAAATGCTATTTCCTTCTAAAAGTATTTAAAACTTATTTTCCGCTTTGCCAGCACGATTAAATATTATTACTGTATTGTTTTTATTATTTTCAAATTATTATTGTTACAGAAATTGATATTTGGCAATATTCTATCAGAATTTATGTAACAGAATAAATAACAAAGTTATCACAGAAAGGATAAACATTTTATCTATCTATCTTCGGATTTTTACAGCTGCTGACGTCTTCCCGTGCCAAATCTCCAAAACCGAAGATAGATAGATAAAATGTTTATCCTTTCTGTGATAACTTTGTTATTTATTCTGTTATGCATAAAAATTCAAAATTCAATATTTTAATAAACAGATAAAATGGTTTTGAACACTCAGAAAGGATGACAGAAGATATTGAATAGATTTTAACTTTGCAGGAGGAGAAGAGGAAAATCAAAGATACCTTGATGGAAGGAATTTTAAGCGGTATGAGGGGGAAGAAATTAAAAGATGGAGACTGGAACAAGAAGGGAAATTTACTTCAATAAAGCATAGAATTGAATTGAGTAGCAAAATAATATCATCATTAAATTCTATATGGTGGGATAAGCATATTTGGAAAGACACAAAAAAAATATATTGGTAAAACATTGGTGGAATCTGTTGCAATGCATGGAAGTGAGGTATGGACAATCAATAAATACTACAAGAATAGACTAATAGCTCTAGAAATGGATTATTTACGCAGAAGTGCCAGAAAGTCAAAATTGGAATATGTTTTAAATAAGTAAATTAGAAACATAATGGAAGCAGAAGAAAGCATAATTGAAAGAATTGAGGAGAAGGAATTAAAGTAGTTAGGGCATATTTTATGAATGAAGATGAGCGATGGCCGAAGCAACTATATCAATGGCAACCGAGCAGAAAGAAGAAAAGAGGGAGACCAAAGTGAACATGGAAGGAAAACATGAGGACAGTAATGCAAGCTAGAGCTATTATTATTATTATTATTATTATTATTTTAAGAAAAGGTAAAATTATCCCACTATGAGCGTTAGAAGGCCCTCAGTGTGTTAGGAGGTTAAGTCTCCACCATTCTAAATTATCATATGAGTTGTCAGCCCTGCGCGATGACCGCCTTTTCTCCCAGAAAAGACTCATTTTCGTTAGAGGATGAGTCATGATGCGCCAGAAGATTTAGACCAGTTTAAAATCCTAAGTTCATCGGAACTGAAATTCAAGACCTTCTGGCTTTTATCCTGTACTATTATAGTTATTATTATTATTGTTGTTAATGTTATTGTTGTTGTTATTGTTATTATTATTATTGTTATTATTATTATTATTATTATTCATTTTGTAAGATGCACAAATAATGTTTTCACCTCATAAAAACAACGAAACAATGAACACTAGAACTGTCGAAAAGTTGAAAAAGTGGAGAGAGAGAGAGAGAGAGAGAGAGAGAGAGAGAGAGAGAGAGAGAGAGAGAGAGAGAGGGAGAGAGAAGAGAGAGAAGAAGAGAGAGAGATAGAGAGAGAGATAGATATATATATATATATATAGAGAGAGAGAGAGAGAGAGAGAGAGAGAGAGAGAGAGAGAGAGAGAAGGAGATAAAGGTTAATGAGGGACGCGGAGGGATTTGGATCAAGCGAGAGCGTTTGAGGTTTGTATTCGGGAGACCCGATGCAAACCCCGGTGTAGGTGGCAACCAACATGTCAGGTTTACTCCTGGTTGACTGCAGACATAAAGGCAAATGCTAGATATGAATTTCATTACTAGAACTCATTTAACATATTCACCATTTCATAGTATTATTAAAATAAATAAATAAATAGACCTTATATGTTAAAATATCTACAAGAATAATAATGGGAAAATTCTTTAGATGTGAGGAATATTTTCTCTGCATTTTTGGCATATACTCCGATTTTTGACTAATAAGTACATACTTGGAAATGTTATAATTTTTATGTTAAATATATTCCAGGTATAATCTTGAGAACTATTGACTCCCAAGTCAGAATAGGCTACAGCTTAGGGGAATGTATATCGTGCATTTCCTTCAACATATTTAGAATTATTGGGAACTGACCGACAGCCAGGGGTGAATGTCTAGCCAAGTCCTTTTCCTCGGGATATTTTAATTTATTCGTCTTCTACAGAAAACAAAAAAGAATTTAAATTTCACTAGGCGTGGGTTCAATATCTCTCTTAAAATTGTCAGCTGATTTCTTTTGAAAATGGATAAAAATTAGTTATGCTCATGGAGAAAAGATTTCAACTTTTTTAGTCCATTGTCTCTTTGATTAGAATCATCTAGAAGAAATTTAAATTTAATTTAGATTTAATTTTTTCCTAAACGTTAGGGACTGTGAAACACAGGATGGGGCATAAACACCGAAGGTTTTTAAAACACTCGTAACACTGTGTGCCTTATTAAACTAACTCACTGGCTCAATCGAACACGTAGGTTCATGGCTGCGCGGATATAAGCTCTCCATACATCCCTATCCTGAGCTAATGTTTTCCAATCATCCCCTGTATAATCTCCTTCTGTCAAATCATGGATAATGCTATTCTACCAACTGGGTGTTTTGCATCTGGTTTTCCTACCAGAAGCTTCCTTGCTCCTCTTTCGTCCCCATATGTGCCACATGTCCTGCCCATCGCAGCCTACGAGACTTAACTGTTCTCATTATATCTGGCTTCCTATAGAGACCATGTAGTTTATTGTTATGTAGTCTTCTCCATGCACCTCTTTCATCCCCATATGTGCCACATGTCCTGCCCATCGCAGCCTACGAGACTTAATTGTTCTCATTATATCTGGCTTCCTATAGAGACCATGTAGTTTATTGGTATGTAGTCTTCTCCATTCACCTGTCTGTTCATCTCTTTTTGGCCCAAAAATTTTCCTAAGAACTTTAATCTCAAATACTCTTACTCTTATTTCCTCCCTTAAAGTAAGAGTCCATGTTTCGCATCCATATAATATAACTGGGAGAATAACAGTTTTGTGTGCCTGGTCAAAGAAATAGCTTACTCATGTTGAAATATACACAATTACGTGGAGTTTCAAATTACATGGTTCATGTTTTGAAAATAGTGTCTGTGAGATGCCCACCCTGATTTTCCACTCATTGTTCCATCCTGGCAGGAAGATAATGCATTACTCGCCATGTGGGATCTCCTCTATGACCCCTTCAATGCATTGCTTCATCTCCAAAATGCTTGTTGGGCGGTTGTGTACATCGTATTTTTCATATATCCTCATGAAAAGATGGCGTTCTTAAGTCGGTGCATGTCGCCAAACCTTCAGATAAGGTGCCTAGGAAACTTCTTTCTTAGTGTCCATATGCTTACGTGGGCTTTGTGAGCAATGGCTCCATCTTGCTGACATTAACCTTCCATCTTGTATGCAAAGGGATGTAATCGATAAATTACAATACTTAACATATTTAATCTCTGTGAAAGAATAAAATACTATCAAAATGCTTACCTTCAGCACGTATTACGAATGAATGAACAGCGCATACTAAGAAGAATGTATAATTATAAACAAAAAGGGAGAAGATTGCTGGGAAGATCATTGAAAAGATGGAAGGATCAATTCGACCTATAATGAGATTGGAACAGGCCATTAGGCTTAATCCTTGTTGTTGATGATGATTTTTTCCCCAGCATTGATCGTCACCGTAGCACCTTCGTCATCTTCAAAAAATATTGGGCCAACAATTGCATTTGAAAACACTGCACAGCAAACCGTTACATTTGTAATGTGCAGTGGCTGAGAGTGTAGCTCACGGGAGTTAATTTCAGCCCAGTAGCGTCAGTTCTGTTTGTTCACATATCCGTCGAGATGAAAATGAGCATCATACATGAAAAGAGAATCGATCAATTCAATTGAATTCGCCAAGGTTCGAAATTCGTTGTAAAAATTAAATGTTAAATCGTCAATGAAACACTTTATCCGAAACTCCGCGTAACTGTGTACATTTCAACATGAGTAAACTATATCGTTGACAAGCACACAATGTTCTGAGTGTTTTAAAAACCGTCAGGTGTTTATACCCCACCCTGTACCATAGCCTACATTACTGCAGATAGCATTTCATTTTCATAGTAACATAATTTTCCATTGCACAACATGTGTTATACTGTTTTAAACACATTGTATTTTCATTTAACTGCCTCTCTGACTATCGAATTCGGAGGTTCATGGTTGCGCGGACATACGCTCTCCAATGTCTTTAACCTGAGCTAATGTTTTTTTTATACTCAATCCCTGTTTAATTCGCATCCTCTATTCATGATTAATGTTTTTCTCCAAACCCATTCTTGAGCTGCCTACAGGGTGATTTCCCTCTGGATTTTGTACGAGAAGTTTCCTTGTCACACTTTCATTCCCCATACGTGTATTTTCATTTGTATTTATTAATTGTTTTCAATATATCAATTGTTTGTATTGTTTAAATTTGTTTTTATATTTAGCTTTGTTATGATATGTAAGCTAATTAGCACAGTCGAGCGATCTAGGACATCACGCCTTGGCTCAGAGTTATGGGACATGCACTAGTTCAGGTCCCCATGGGGGAAAAAAAAGTCATGAAATTTTGGTCAGATTTAAATCAGTGCCCACTCAGCATCTTGAGGAATTTAAGGTAGCTCCGGGTTGAGAAAGCTATTTAGGCCTATAACGGTTGAGGGACTCGACAAACTCTCCACATATCACCCTATAAAAGAGTGATCCCACTACAGGCCTCAGGAGACCCTTGGGGTTGTAGTAGGTTAGGGCTCCCACTTTTTCTGGACAATCGACTCTTGATGTCAACCGGATTGTCAGCCCTGCGCGACGACCGCCTTTACTCTCAGAACAAGCGTCTGATACCCATTTCTGTTAGAGGCTGAGTCGACCCCAAGGCCATAGTGTCGCCAGTTGGTTTGGGTCAGTTTAAAAATCCTGACCCCACCAGGACTCGACCCCCGTCCTTCCGGATTGTAGCCTTAACCACTACGCTACGGATATCATCCTATATTGGATGAATAAAATCGTCCAATTACGTGTTGACACATATGAATGTGAGGTCAGCAGCCTGTTAGTGATAGGAACTTCTAGGCCTGTCGCGCCATGGAGTGTAGTTTTAATTTAGTTATAGTGAACTAAACCTATTTTCATTTTTAATAGCTGTTACTCCTCCCTTTCTTTAGGCCCACCTACCTCTCCCTTGGTAAATAACAAGATTCGTGAGGAGAGAAATTTAAACTCGAGAACACGCACTTTTTACCACAGAAGGGCATGGAGGGTCTACCTGGATAAATGATCAGCTCTATTCCAGGGCCAACTCCGAGACAATATGGACATTTTAAAGCAAGCACAATATTCACTCACACATTCATATTAAATTAGGCGAATGTGATATTGTTGAGTTGTTATTCTTATGCATATATTATAATATTAGCATTTGATTTTATAACCTTGATTTTTTAATCATATTTCATATTTTCTGCCTACACTCCTCTCTGTACAAAATACATCATCTACGTAAAGTGTTCTGCCAAAGTGGTGCATAAATTGAAAATAAACTACATTTATCTGCCCAGTGTGGAACACGAAGCACATAAAGTGCATGGACGACATTAGAAAACACATTTTTGTAGCATATTTACTACCTAATGGTCTTAAACTTACAGATAAATTGATTTAATCGCAATGTGCAAGTATTAATCTGATGGTTTTCTAACATTATTATTATTATTATTACTATTATTATTATTATTATTATTATTTATTATTATTATTATTATTATTATTATTATTAATTATTATTATTATTATTATTATTATTATTATTTATATACCAAGTTCGGTTACAGATACACCTAAGTGTACAGCATTTGGAAGTATAAAAAAAGTTAGCCTACATGCAATTAGAACAGGATATAAATTAACACTATAGATCTGAAAAAAAAACACTGTTTGATCATGTAACACACTATTGTATAGTAACTATTGATAGAATAGGGACCAGGATTAATTACTATGAAGTTATGTATGCTTGCACTGCATCGTGTTTGAAGCGCACTTTGAGAACAGACTTTAAATAGGCCTATAAATGAACCAGTGATTTAATTCTACACTCTTGTAATTATGAAAATAATTTGTGCGAAATAACAAAGTACGGTATGTAACTCACTGTTGTGTATTCTACTTTCAAGGGCATAGTTCCTAATTTTTATATGTTCTGTTTGTAACTGACAGCGAGAGAGGTTGGCTCGAATGCACTGACATCACATATAATCGAACCGTGAAAATCTTGTCCCAATCTTAAGTCATCCCGCTCCCTAAGTCTGGTGATTAATTTAAGTTTAGTTAAGACTTAATGGTCAAAGTGACTTTAAATAAATCATCATCCGTTCACGAATTTAGGTCATTTGTTGAACTAATTCGGCCTCAGTAGAAACACCATCCGAAAGTATTTTGAGTGGACGTCCTGGTCTTCTTCTTCCTGCAGGTTGATAGCTTAACATTTGCTTGGGTTTCCTGTGATTCTCCATTCGATGAACATGTTGCATTCATCTTGACTTATAATTAGAAATTTTATTTTCTAAAGCTTCCAAGTGTAATTCTTCTAAGATGTCTTCTTTTTTATGATCTAGTAATATGTATCCTGCAGCCCTTCGAATATCTCATTTCACCAGATCTAAGTCTCTGTGTATCCTTCCGTTTCAATGTCCATACTTCGCTACCATACAAAAGTGTTGGAAGTGTTAGTGTTTTATAACTTTTAGTCTTGATTGCAGTAACTACAGAAAATAAGAAGAGACTTTAAATAAATAAATTTATATATATATATACGACGAGAGAGAAGTAAGAATCACCAATGATGTATATTTGAGAAGGGTTAGAAGTTTGGAAGTGATTGAACTAATATTACATATACTCTGGCTGGTGTTTATGCACAGAACGACGGAAGTGTGTTATGGTAACTTATATGAACAATTTAATACCCACGCTCAGGTACAGGGGCGGCAACTTATACCGATCTGTTGATGACGTAATTTCAAATTGCCAATATGAATGCACCACAGGGTACAGTTTAAAGTATAACCATGAAAGGTTTTATTGTGCTTTATCCAATTTGTTTACCGGAGACGAGGATACTAACAATTCTTTTATAGGATATATATTAACGTCGTAACTAAAGGAGCGACTTCTTACGTTTTGAGTGCACCATGTTAAAGCAAGATTTTACTATAGTAGTCTACAACATTGCAATTGCCTGTCGCCATTTTATCAGACCTCGCCTTATCTAGCAATATATCAGGCAGAGAGAACATATTTCAAGTTGTTGCAACAAATTAGGGGATTCTGTGACACCATGTCACCATCCATCCAATGGCTGATTGGCTCAAATTCGAGCTTTGGCCTCCCTTAACGTCTGCCTCCAATCATTTCTATTTTGCGCAGCAAGCCTCCAGTTGCGACACTTAGTAGGTTTGCATGCATCTTCCTTAAAATCATCCTTTCATCGTTTTTTCTGTCTTCCAACTCGTCTATTCCCCATAAAACTTGCTGTAAGCAACTTTTTTTGGTGCTCGGTCTGTTGAGAGCCTTTTTACATGGCCAGCCCATTCTAATTTCTTTAACGTATTAAAATTGACAAGGTCAGGTTCATTGTATTTGCCATACAGTTCTTTGTGCCACCATGCTACCAATCATAAATTCAAATAAAAAAAAAAGGAAAACAATTTATTGTCGCAGTATCTGAATAATTACCTGAAAGAAATATATATGTTGATTTTTTCACAAAAAAATTGAAAAAATGCCTTAAAATAAAGTGAGAAGTTAGGCTGAAACTAACCTAATACCAGCATATTTGCAATGTAAAAAGCATGTCAGTCATTGCTCAGACAATGTAGCCAACTTAACACAAAAACCCGCTAACAAACTAAGTGAACGCTTAACTAATTTGGTGTACAACTCGCCCATTTTCTGACCCTAACTCGCTCACTATTGTAGGTGTTCTCTTGGTATAAAATCCCTTATATGTGAGCAAACATGTTGGCAATTGCCTCTAGTGTTATCAGCACATTGGTCAACACGACGCTAAAAGTCACTTGTTCTCCGATCGAATATTCACTGGTGGCATACACTAGCCAGAAATTGCAACGACATTTCACTTCATCATAGGCGGCACAAAGACGACGATTATTATTGGCTGACACATGAGAAATCTTGATTTGAGTTTGATAACACTGAGCAAAAAAAAAAAGAAACTTTTTTTTTGTCTCAGAAAGAAAAATATGTGATTCTGATAGTATTTTTTCTCCTGAATTCAAATATGATATCGGCTTTTCTCCATCACGCAAGGTTTCCGAGAGACAGGAATTTATAATTTCAAACACGTTAATATTTTTTACATTCATAACTATATAATATTCGAACATTCGGACTCACCTAGAAAGTAAGAAATGATGATTTTCTGCTATATTTCGCCTGTGGAGCATCCCTCTTGATGGTCCAACAATAATCGGCCAGCATATTAGGATTTAATTTGCATTGATGTCTCTTTTCCATAGCTGAAATCTCCTGATGAAAGTGTTCCCCGTTTTATTTTACAATGGACAAATGGACGAAAAAACGTTTATTAAAAACATAATTATTATTTAAATCCATTATTTGAAATTGAAATAAAAAGAACTGTGGGTGATGGAGAAATTCCGAATACATATCTGAAAACATGCATTAAGTACAACTATTGGTACTCATGAGACAAAAGTCATGTTGACCAGTGTAATAGAAGTTTCGAAAATCTCAGATATAACTTTTTTTCGCGTAAACTGTAGCTATGTTTCTTTAACTGTATTCACATGTAATAGTAAAATATATGCCTAAAGAGCGGTTATGAAACACTAAATGTCAAACTCAGTGGTTGTTAATTGGTTAACTCTTTTTTATACAAGGAACATATCCTGTATGTTGTTGTTATTATTAAAACCACAATTCTTAGGAAAGTATCGTGTTTATGGGTTCGGTTATGTTGTGTGGAAAAGTTCAATGATAAATCCATTCGCAGAACCAATAACAATACAGTACATTGGGTACAGTGTTATTGGATCTGCGAGTGCTCGACGATAAATTACGTTATTCAAGCTTTTCCATGCAACGAAACTAAGACCCACAAACACTAATCAGTTCTAGATTATAATATATTAGTAAAGATGGATTCGATTTTTTAAGACTCTAACACGGCAACCATATATTTGCTTTATTGTATTTCACATCTTTACTCTATGGAATGAATGCTATGAAATCTACTCTACAGTGTTTATATACCCTGTTCGCTCTTAACGTGATACTCGTCAAAACAAAACCATGTAACCTGCTCGTCTTTCATTGGTTATGAACACCGACGTACGTTATAGAAGCAATAAGTACGCGAAAAAGTAGTTCCCTTCATTAAATTAAAAATATGCCCCTTGAATATACTTGTTATTCTTTGTGAATGGAAATGATAATATTAAAAAAATACAAAATATTCTAAAATGTACCTAATCAATAATTACAACTTAAAATAGTTTATTACTTATGGATGATGCATTTGAGTCATGCTTGAGTCGATTCTCATGAAACAAAATGGCTGAAAGTATCGAGTCTTCTGTTGCTGTGTCGACATCTCCCTGTCAAAAGTGACAGTAATTGTGGTGTGAATGGTGGAAGGATATTGCTTCTACAACGTACGTCGGTGTCCATAACCAATGAAAAGTGAGCAGGTCACGTGGTTTTGTTTTGACGAGGATCACTTTAAGAGTGGACAGGGTAGTGTTCCTGGTTTGACACACATCAAACAATTCGCACACAAGACTCATATATCCATTTATTTGGGGTGGGCCCATGGTCTCCAGAAGGGGCAACAACCCTCCCTTTGTCCCCAATCATCCCCTGTATAATCTAAGTTGACATGCAGGCTCGGAGTCGTGGAGAAGTGTGGCCATCTTAAATCACCACAACCATGTATTTTAACATCTGTAGGATCTATTTTCTACCTAACATGGGATAAGGTGAAAGGTGATATCAAATGAATGAATGCAATAGTCGGGGGAAGAGGTGTGGAGAGTGTTGGTGGGATGAAATTCGGTAAACGGGAGAACCCCGAGAAAACTAAAAAAATCCCGACCCACCACCGTACCCCTCCGGAATCGCCAGGATTCGATCCTGAGATCCCAGTCGGGGCAGCAGCACGCACTAGCCACGCGTCCATCGAGACGGCTATGCTGTTCTAAGAATTGAGGTTTAAACTAACTCACTAGCACTATCGAACCTGTAGGTTCGCGGACATAAGCTCTCCATCCTGAGCCAATGCTTTCTAATCATCCCCTATCGAGGACGACGGCACCAACAGGTACATTTTAATTTTTAACTTTTATCTTATGACCTCTGTATAATCTAATTCCCTCAAATCATTCTCGCACTTCATTCTTGGTCTACCAACTGACGTTTTCCCTCTAGTTTTCCTACAAGAAGCATCCATGAACCTCTTTCATGTTCCATTCGTGACACATGTCCTGTCCATTGCAGTCAGCGAGACTTAACTCTTATTATTATATCTGGCTTCTTATAAAGACCATGTAGCTCACTGTTAAGAACTCTTCGTCCAAAAAAATGTTCCAAAGAACTTTATTCTCAAATACTCGAAATCTCCTTTCCTTTCTTAAAGTAAGAGTCCATGTTTCGTATGCATATAATATAACTGGCAGGGTAACAGTTTTATACATTTTTAGTTTAACATTTTTTGAAAGGAGTTTGGGACGACAAGAGTCTCTGTAATTATATAATAGCATGCATTTCCAGAAGTATGTCTATATTTAATTTCTTTGTACATCTCATTCCTAATTGTAATTATTGTCCCTAGGTACATACATGAATTCAGCCACTTCTTCAAATTTTTCTTCATTTGTCATTAGCTGTACATTTCCATTATATGGGTGTATAATGTATTTCTATGTGTGAACATATATTTAGTTTTATTGATGTTTACTTTCATCCTTAATGAATTGAGGCTCTACTTACACGAAAAATCGATCCTGGTGGTGCAAGCCCGGTCGGAGTCGATGGAATTCAATGGTGTAGGAATGAAATTTTAAAGAAAATAAAACCATGTGTCCGGTGTCATAGATATACGACATTTAAGCCTCAAGTAGATTTAATTCAAATTTGAATTGCTACGCTGATGACCTGAGTTTAAAGGAGCGTCCTTAGATAAAATACTAATTAACTATACACTAATTTATTGATTTGTCTGGCATGAAATGGATCGCTTCATGCAGGAATGACCTTAGTCAATTTTTTTATTACGAAATTGAGATTTTGTTTAACGTGTTCGGCGCTCCTACATGCGCACGTATTCGCAATAAAAGGCCACCAGTCCGACTTCATTGCTGTAAGTGGGCCTATAAGACAAATATATGAGCAGTATTCAAGGGAAAACATCCTCTGAAAGCCTGTCAGTAAAGTTCGTTTGGAGTCTGTATAAAAAAATGCATAACATTATAGTCGTAGACACGAAATTTGGCCGATCTTCCTAGAGTATATATATATATATATTAACTTTCGATCATGCGAGCGCCTGATATACGTAAGTAAGACAAAGGGGAGGGTATATATATATATATATATATATATATATATATATATATATATATATGTCCACCGCTGTGGTCTCGAGGTAGCGTGCTGTCTTGTCACGCAGCGGGCCCGGGTTCGATCCCCGGTCGGGGCAGTTTTTCTGGGTGAGGTTTTTATCGGGTTTTTTCCTCACCTGTAAGACAAATGTCAGGAAAACTTTAAGGCCCAAACGGTCCCCGAAATCATATGGCCATCATCATCATCCTTATCATTATCATCATCATCATCCTTCACCGGTGTGGAAAGCAACGGGAAGCTACCATACCTAAAATTCCCTAGTAAAGCTGGAAGCATATAGGCCTACCTACATATACATGATCGAAACTTAAAAAAAAAAAATACTCTAGGAAGATCGGTCAAATTTCGTGTTAAAGACTGTAATGTTATATATATATATATATATATATATATATATATATATATATTCTCTACATGCCAAATCTGCCGAGAATAAATACCACTCCTTAAAACTAAGGAGATAAGCTGCTGAGAGTCGGTCAAATACCATGCCTCACGCTTTACGTCGCTTTTTGTGATTGAAAAGGCAATGGAGCAGTAGGAAACATTGTAATAGGTCTCGTTGAGATAGAGGACCGAATCATATTTGGATAACACTTGCTTATTAGGCCTAATTGCAAAGGAAGACGAAAACATGGGAGAAGATGGAAACGTTCACTCAATATAGTGCACAGTTTAGACAATTTTGTGGAGGTACCGTACTTTGCTTCTGTTAGCAGGTCAAGAAAAAACTTAGGCTATTGTTTGTTTTCATTCAAATATACGATTTGAAATAAGTGGTTACAGAGGTAGCATACATTTACGGGTTAGGATACCGAATTAGTCATAGAAGAATTATCTTAAATGTATTAAATACGTATCCCACTCATTTGAAAATTAATTTACTCTATTAAACATGTTTTTTTATAATAAAACTGGATATTAAACAAATACATTTGTTTCTTAATACTTTATACACAAGTCAATATGCTACAAGTCGGAAAGTCGCGGTGTCGATTTCATATGCGTCGGAATATTTAAACTGGGCTAAATTTGTTTACGGTACCGTGATCCTGGGATTTACTCACAAGGGAACTGTCAAACATTGCATGCCGAAACTTACCTTGAAATTTCTCCCAGAGACGCGATGTGATGTACCAAAACCGTGTCTAAATATATATATATATATATGCCGTTTTTAATTCCAAGACACAGAAATCGAAGCCAGAATCCAATAATGTCAACCCATTGTACGGAGCAGATGGTCTCCCACATGAGTAGGAGCTGAGTGAAACGAGGCGGGACTTGATGCGGACGGCGGGTACTGAGGGGTATCCAATCAACCAATTCAGGTGTTGTGTTACTTCCTATAGTTTAAGTGGGAAATTTGACGCTGAAATTTAGTGCCTTGCAGTTAAAAATGACAGATTTTTTTGGACACGGCCTTTGGACATCACAACGGTTCTCTGGAACACATTTCAAGGTAAGTTTCGGCATGAAATGGTTGACAGTTTCCTTGTCAGCCTATAATAGGAATGATTACCCGGTTCACATACTGGAAGTAAAGGTGGTAGTTACGTACGGCTGATAATCCTGCTGACATCTGGTGCCGTTGTCTGTAAACTTGGGAGCCTTAATCTCCTAATACCTCAAGAACCCCGTATGGCCTGTAGTTGTCTGTAAACTTGGGAGCCTTAATCTCCTAATACCTCAAGAACCCCGTATGGCCTGTAGTTGTCTGTAAACTTGGGAGCCTTAATCTCCTAATACCTCAAGAACCCCGTATGGCCTGTAGTTGTCTGTAAACTTGGGAGCCTTAATCTCCTAATACCTCAAGAACCCCCAATGGCCTGTGGTGGTCTGTAAACTTGGGAGTCTTAATCTCCTAATACGTCAAGAACACCGAATGGCCTGTAGTTGTCTGTAAACTTGTGGGCCTTAATCTCCTAATACCTCAAGAACCCCGTATGGCCTGTAGTTGTCTGTAAACTTGGGAGCCTTAATCTCCTAATACCTCAAGAACCCCCAATCGCCTGTGGTGGTCTGTAAACTTGGGAGTCTTAATCTCCTAATACATCAAGAACACCGAATGGCCTGTAGTTGTCTGTAAACTTGTGGGCCTTAATCTCCTAATACCTCAAGAACCCCGTATGGCCTGTAGTTGTCTGTAAACTTGGGAGCCTTAATCTCCTAATACCTCAAGAACCCCGTATGGCCTGTAGTTGTCTGTAAACTTGGGAGTCTTAATCTCCTAATACCTCAAGAACCCCCAATGGCCTGTGGTGGTCTGTAAACTTGGGAGTCTTAATCTCCTAATACATCAAGAACACCGAATGGCCTGTAGTTGTCTTGTAAACTTGTGGGCCTTAATCTCCTAATACCTCAAGAACCCCGTATGGCCTGTAGTTGTCTATAAACTTGGGAGCCTTAATCTCCTATACCTCAAGAACCCCGTATGACCTGTGGTCTATAAACTTGGGAGTCTTAATCTCCTAATACTTCAAGTACCCCGAATGGCCTGTACTTGTCTGTAAACTTGGGAGCCTTAATCTCCTAATAGCCTACCTCAAGAACCCCATCTGGCCTGTAGTTATCTCTAAACTTGGGAGCCTTAATCTCCTAACACCTCAAGAACCCCAAATGGTCTGTAGTTGTCTGTAAACTTGGGAGCCTTAATTTGCTAATACCTCAAGAACTCCGTATAGCCTGTAGTTGGATCACTTTTGTATAAGTAGGCCTACTTTTTAGAATGAACATTATTATGACATAGACCTAGTTATGATTAAAATTTCATGTAACTAGTACTTAGGTAACGTCTAAAATAGCATTTCCTAACCTATCGGTCTCGATCCATTAGTGTGTTCTGAAGTGAGTTCTTCATTGCGACAAAGAGCCCATAAAAATTCTACTGTAAGATAGAATATTACAGTAAATTTATTTATGTTTTATAAATTCTTTTTAATTTTATTTCCTTTTGCTTCTAATATAACTTTTAATACTCAACTTAATTCGATAAAGAGTAAGCCTCCTCTAGTGCCACGTGAATCTCACGGACATTGGTCTACCTGTCTCACTTAACCCATCAACTTACGCGCAATATTACAATTATTCGTAAGTATAAGTTATTCGTAATCTAAATTTTAGCATAGGCCTATGCTCAATTAGTGTAATGTTGTTTTTTTAAATAGCATATCATACTGTATTTACTTTTTTCATGAGTGATTAGAATGTGGTAATTTAATAACATTCAAGGTGGGTTCCTGACTTAAAAGGTTGGAAACCTCTCTTCTAAAAGATATAGACCTACACATCATTCTGCCTTCTTAGAAAATCGTAAATGTCTACAAATTTTGAGTTGGATATCTCTTTCATGGCCCAGCATATGCAGTAGGCTACGAGGATGTTATTTTTTTATAGTTAGGTTGCCTAGCTTCGGTCTTTGATCTTACAACTCACAAAACAATTAATCAATATAATTGTTAATTTTTCAAAGAAATTATTTTGAAAAATTGCAATATTCCACGAAATTATGTATAGTTTGGGTAGCCCTGAACTACAGGCTTACGATGTCTAACAGGTTTTAATTCTTGAAACATGAATTGCCCGCACCTAGAGTTAGTGTTTTGTTTGCTGTGACATTTCCATTTGAAAGAAGTCTCGTTGCCTTGGTTACGAAATGAATGCTTTCATAACGAGTGTGTGTTTTCTACAAGAAACTCTTTGCTCTTCTCAATAGAGGTGTGAATGAATTTTTTTTTTCTAAATTAAACACGTTCATAAGTATTATAAACTAAAAGCAGTATGACAAAGACTAGGTTTACGTTACGTAGTGTTTAAGGCCTTATAAATATATAGGCCTAACCTTAAACATGGTTTAATGTTTTTACAATTTGCCTTTAATAAGGCAATTTCTTAATTATCCCTAATCGTTATATTTATTGGCAAAAAGAGAACATAGTAGAAAGAGAAGTGTTTAAATAATTATTTAACTCATGCCCCGAATGGGAGTCAATGACCAATCACGTTTCAATGAATTCTGTTTTACAACCAATCACAATCGTGTTTCACCTCAATAATTATCGAATTTTTATTGCCAAAAGAAAGAAAGCTCCTCCTTGTTTCATTTTTTCTCCACTAGGGTGCATTCTTACAATATTGCGATCCTATTTGGCAATAAATAGTATGATCAAGTTGTAGTGATGAACAAATGAAACATAACCAAACATTTCTCATTTGTTTTCAAACATCGCTGTTTACATTAAATATATCTTCTTCTTCTTCCTTTCATATGATAGACCTAGTGGTCTGTTACGGTCTCAATCCAACGTTTGAAGGGTCTGCCCAAAGATCTCTTGCCTGGTGGCTGGTAATTTAAGATCTGACATGGTATTCTTGTTTTGCATTAAATATATAAATATTTTAAAATAACTATATTTAAATAGTCCACCGCCGTGGTCTCGAGGTAGCGTGCTGTCTTGTCACGCAGCGGGCCCGGGTTCGATTTCCGGTCGGGACAGACACCTGGGTGAGATTTTTTTTCCTAACTTGTAAGACAAATGTCAGGAAGCTCAGAGCCCAACGATCCCTGAAAATCATTCAGCCATCATTATCATCATCATCCTTCACCGGTGTGGAAAGCAACGGGAAGCTACCACACTCATAATTCCATATAAAGCTGCTAAGCATAGCATGAAAATGCAATGATTGCAGTGAAAGACCTGCCCTCGGGCAGAACACTATGGAATGGATGGAATATTTAAATAATGATTTGTGAGTAAACAGCTTAATTTTATTCATTAAATAATCCTAACAAATGCCACTCTCGATTTACAAATCCTCTAGTTAAATTGGAAATCATTCCAGGCATTACTTATGACTATTTAACTCATGCCCCAGATGGGAGTCAATGACCAATCACATTACAATGATTTTTTATTTACAACCAATCACAGTCGTGTTTCGGCTAGAATTTACCAACTAAAGTTTGTCATAATAAAGAAAGGACTTCCTTTTTAACATTCTGAATAGGTCACGCATTATTTTGTAGTGACTGAGTCACTAAGAAATACGGCTACCAGATTGTATATATAGTGCATGAATGTCAACACATACCGCATGCGGGAGTTAATATAAAAACATTTGTAACAATTGATTATACCACCAAAAAAAAAAAAAGAAAGAAACCACTGTTTGCAGTTTCTTAAATGTATTTTTTACCCAGAAAAATATAATTGTCATATTTACATCATGGGACATCAGAAATTAATTAATATACAGTTTGATGTGTTTCATTTTTTCTCCACTAGTGTGCATTCTTACATGCGTTCCTTTGGCAATAAATAATATGATCTGGTTTCAGTGACGAACAAAAGAAGCAAATGAAGCGTACCAATCGTTTCTCATTTGTTTTCAAACATCGTCGTTTATATTAAATATACAAATATTTTAAAATATCTATATTTAAATAATGATTTGTAAATAAACAGCTTAATTTTATTCGTTAAATAGTACTAACAAATGCCACTCTAGATTTCCAAATTCTCTACATAAATTCACTCCTCACTTCATGAGTCGTGAATTTATCGATAATTTGGAAATCACTCGTGGCAGTAATTATGATAAATATGATGTAGATAAAACATATGCTATTGCATATCAATATTTGTTGTCGAAAAATATAAATGCTAGATAATAATTAGACAGCCAGATAGAGATAAATACGTATTTGTATCCAAAATATTTAACGTTTATAAATAATATGAATATATTAGTCAGCCAGATATTTAGAAAGATGCATGTAAGACTGGGAGCATGCCGTAGCGTAGTTGCTTAAGGCAATACGTTAAAACCGAAAGGTCGAGCCTCTAAATTAAATGGATACCAGGCACGCGTTCTGGAGGTAAAGGCGCGCAGGGCTGATAACCCGGCTGACATAAAGTGCCAACTGTGTAGAAAAAGTAGGAGACTTACCCTTCTACAGGTCTGCTATAGCTTATAACGGTATCACTTTGCCTTTACATATAAGACTGCTAGGCCTGCTACTCCATTTAAAATAGACTAGAAATTAATATAATTGATTTAATTTAGAGTAGTTTATGTCAAACGTTTTGATGATTTTCTTTGTAGCCAAAAAAAAATTGACACATTGGAAGATAATTACACAACCAAACAGAGATGAACACATATTTTTTTATCCAAAATCGTTAAAGTTTATCGCCAAAATGTGATTATATTAGACACACATACATGTATAGATATAGGTCTATGTATGAATGTATAGGATAAGTATTTTTACACGCTTTATATCAGCTTGACCTGTATCTGTCTATCTATGTAACGGAATCTTTCAACACGATTTTCACCCACTTAAAAACCTTGGATCGACTTGAAACTTTGTATACTTGTAAAGGACCAATGACAATTCAATAACTTCCTAATGTTTTTCTAAGATACTGGCCAAGATCATCAGGACATCAAAAAAATTAAGACCGGTATAATAGGTTGCGGACTTATCGACTTTTTAATCCATCTTTGTAAAAAATTAATATTATATCCTCTGGTAGATCAGTTGGTAGAGCGGTGGACTATAGTGGTATATAATTTCAGCAATCTATAGGTCGCTGGTTCAAATCCGGCCGGGAGGATTTTTTTAGAAGAGTATTACTTTTAGCTCATACAATAGTATCGAATTTAAAGATATTTATATTTTTATCTTATTCTGTAAAATATTAATGTCAATTTTGTAAACTTACCACATTGTAATTTATGCAAAAAATATGAGAACTATTTATCTATATTAAAATATTAAAAAATATTATAATAATGTTAGATAATAATAATTTTAAAAATATATAATTATATTCGTGCCTAGACACTAAAAATATCGTAAGCAATTAAATTTTAATGGGATTCCGGTTTATGACAATCATTTAAACTAAAAATAAAAAAAAATAGCCTAATAGTTTTAAAAAACTGAAACAACACGCTTTATTAGAAAACCAAACTAAAAAATAAATAATGGTTTAAAAATACTAAAACAACACGCTTTATTAGAACACCGAACTAAAAAATGAAAAATAATTTTAATTTCCAACACGCTTGGGATAAAATTAAAGTGGTCAACAAAAAAAATCATCTCCAACACATCTAGAATAAAACTAGAGTTATCTACAAAAAAATAATTTTACCACCAAAAGCGTGGGGTGCTCTATATCAATTAATATATTTGATAATAAACAGATATTGGTAAAAGTAAAGTCTCTAAGAAGAAAATGTGAAAACCATGAAAAGCACCCCACGCTTTTGATGGTAAAATTATTTTTTTTGTAGATAACTCTAGTTTTATTCTAGATAATAAAGCCTGTTGTTTTAGTTTTTTTAAAACTATTATTTATTAATATAGAAAATATTCGATAGTTATAGCAAAAATGTGTATAGCCAAAATAGAAAGAAATTCTCACTTACTCATTGGCTCTATCGAACCCACAGGTTCATGATCGCGCGGACATAAGCTCTGCATCCTGAGCTAATTTTTTCCAATCATCCCCTGTATAATCTACTTCCCTCAAATCATTGGTAATGTTATTCTACCACCTCATTCTTGGTCTACCAACGGGAAGTTTCTCCTCTGGTTTTCCTACAAGAAGCTTCCATGACCGTCTTCCATTCCTCATTCGTGCCACATGTCCTGCCCATCGGTCTACAAGACTTAACTGTTCTTATTATATCTGGCCTCCTACAAAGACCATGTAGTTCTCTGTTAGTAGTCTTCTCCATTCACCTGTCTGTTCATCTCTCTTTGGTCCAAAATTTTCCTAAGTACTTTATTCTCAAATACTCGTAATCTCCTTTCCTCCCATAAAGTAAGAGTCCATGTTTCGCATTCGTATTATATCATTGGTAGAATAATAGTTTTATATATTTCCAGTTTAACGTTTTTTGAAAGGAGTTAGGGCGACAAGAGTCCCTATAATGCAATAATAGCATGCATTTCCAGAATTGAGCCTATGTTTAATTTCTTTGTGTATCTCATTCCTATTTGTGATTATTGTTCCTAGGTATTTGAATTCAGCCATTTCCTCAAAATTTCTCTCATTTGTCATTAGCTTCAATTTCCATTATAGGCCTATAATGTATTTCTATGTGTAACCATATATTTAGTTTTATTGATATTTACTTCCAGTCCCAAATTCTTAGTGTTACTCAATAGTGTGTGCGTGTTGGCCTTTAGCATTTCCTCATTATCGCCCAATACATCATCAGCATAAACTAACAGCTTATTAATACCATTGAGTTGTAGGTAAGTAACAGATAGGTAAATTCTCGAGTATTAGATAAAGAGATGAATAGATAAAAGTAAAGTATTCCCACTACAGGCCTCAGGAGGCCTTTGGGGTAGTGGGAGGTTAAGGCTCCCACTATTTCTAGACAATCGGCACTTGATGTCAGCCGGGTTGTCAGCCCTGCTTGACGGCCGCCTTTACCCCAGAACAAGCGCCTGGTACTCATTTCCGTTAGAGGCTGAGTCGACCCCAGGGCCATAGTTCCGCCAGAAGGTTTGGGTCAGTTTAAAAATCCTGACCCCACCGGGACTTGAACCCTCGACCTTCCGGCTTGTAGCGCAGTGCCTTAACCATTACGCTACGGCGTACTCATGGGTAATAAATGGATTATTGATAAATAAACGGTCACAGATATTGGACAAGGCAGTCAATTTATTGTGAATGAGTTGTATTCCTCTCAAAAATTTAATGTTTGGGACTAATGTGAATGCTTTGTTTAATGTTTTAATGAGTACATAGCCTACATCTATGTCAACTTGTCTTTAGAAAAATTATAGGCTAGGCCTACAATAAATGTTTTTCGTAATATTGTTTCGTGAGTAAAGAGAAAACTCCCACACGAGAATACAGCACGTGCTTGTTGATATGCCTGTATTAATTTAAACAATTACAGTGTGATTCTTGAAATTGGGCGGGTGAGACGACCCTCCCTAACACGCCATTGCGTGCGTACCGCGTCAAGCTTGCCCTCAGTCCACAGGTTGACAGGCGCTTATACAAATTGTATGGGTGAACCATACTGGTACATTCTCCGGCAATTATAATAAATAACTTAGGTTATTTTATTTTTATTTTCAATCTGACTGGAAATATCCAGTTTCTGATATGACATAGTAATTTCAAAAATAAAACAGAAGTGAAAGGTATGTCGGGTAACATGAGCTTTATTACATTAACAGCACAGGATGGAAAAAAAAATATCCTATATGTAATGTTTAAAGAAAATCCGGATTTCCTTATATCATTGCAGTTAATATATATATATATATATATATATATATATAATATATATATATATATATATATATATATATATAAAGAGTGTATGTTTTTTACGATATACTGAAAGAATTTCCTTCATATTATTAAAATTAATTAGATAAAATCTTGTACAAAATTTAATACAAAATTTTGCTTGTATTTTATTTGACGATGTTCTTTAAGAACTTAGATCATTAACGCTGCAATTCAAATCGGGGCGTGAAAGAGTCGACAAATCTCCCTCAGAGGTCATTTATGTCAGCTTGAGGTTCTTATTTATATGCCGTAAATCTATAACACTGGATCCAAGACTTTCCTTCCCAACCGAAGGAAGTCACAATCAGGAATTTCAGCCTACGTTCTTGATTTGAATTAGCGAACCACTGAACCAGGGATAAGTACGGTAACCACTATTCCATTGGGTCCAGCACTTAGAAGTAAATGAAAATTATTATTATAATTTGTTGTGGCTGGAGAAATCAAGTCAGGGACATCTTATGATTTAGGAACAGGCTTAACTGAATGTTCATGAAGATGGTGGTGATTACATTATCATTATTATTATTATTATTATTATTATTATTATTATTATTATTATTATATTTACTTCAATACCAATCTAGCTGCTGATGATGGAACCAGTGCTCTGAATGGCCTTCACGATTTTAATGAATTTTTTGTTGAGGACGACTGTTTTCTCAGGTACTTATCTTATTTTTTAACTTATTATATTTACTTATTGCTATTGAAAATTCAGAACACACACACACACACACGCGTATATATATATATGGATATTATAATTAAATTTTGACATTTAGAAATGAAGGCCTAATATGACATGAAAAGAAAAATAAACGCCTGAACTGGGATTTGAACCCAGGACCTCTAACTTGGTACGTCAATGCTAGCACAACTAGATGCCTGGATAGCGTAACTCGTAGCGCATTGACGTATTAAGCTTGCATTGCTCAATGTCAAGAATATATATATATATATATATATATATACATTGCTAGAAAAAATGTTATACCTATGTACAATAAAGTGGCGAATAAAAAATGTAGGCCTACGTGTTAAATTAGAGAAATGTTATCCATTATGACTAACAAAATGTTAGGCTTGCTAGTATAAATATATTCTGAGAAATCATTTGTAAGCAATATGTTTGTGATGTTTGTTCCTAATTCTTTTAGAAGAAGTCCCTCAGTTTCCTATTTTTTTGCGAGAAAGTTAATTAATAATTTTATATCGAATTTCCATAAGAATATTTACAAGTTTATGGAATAAATGTGTCACTATTAAATCATAACAAACGTTTACAATGCAAATGTCAAGAACATTATATATATCTTATACGGATTTTAGAATAATGTGGCATTTTAAGTGAGGAATAATAGCGTGTTCAATCTCTGATTTACAGCAATGTTCAGCTTCCTGTGTTAAATGTGAAATATAGGTACTCGATATATCAACATAAACAGTATTTTTCCTTTAAGACTGGCGCATAATTCAATAAAGTTATTTGAATGAAGTTGACATTAATATATAGTAATAGGTGTCAAGTATTATATAATTTATTCATCATCATCATCATCATCGTCATCATCATAGGACATTCACGAATTTAGGTCATTTGTTGGCCTGTTTCGGCCTCAAAAAACACCATCCAGAAGTCTTTTGAGTGGAAGACCTGGTCTTCTTCTTCCTGCAGGTTAATATCTTAACATTTGTTTGGGTATCCTGTGATCTTCCATTCGATGAAGATGTTGCATCCATCTTGACTTATAATCAGAAATTTTGTTTTCTAAAGGTTCCATGTGTAATTCTTCTAAGACGTTTTCATTTTTTTTTTGTGATCTAGTAGGGTGTATCCTGCAGTTCTCCGAAGGTATCTCATTTCAGCAGATGTAAGTCTCTGTACATCGTTCTTTTTCAACGTCCATGCTTTGCTACAATACAAAAAAAGTTGGAAGAGCCAGTGTTTTATACACTTTTAGTCTTGAATGTTTTTGGACTAACTGTGGCTTGAAGATAGAATTTATTAACCCTAATTTTTTTTTTAATTTAGATATTTTTGCATCTACATCCTTTTCTTCTTCATATGAGATAATGCATCCTAGATATGTAAAATTATTCACCTACTCCAAAATTTTACTTCTGACAGGATCTACACCTTGAAATGCCTTTTTTTTTTTGTTTTCTCTGTAGATATCTTCAATCCATATTCTTCTGTAATTTTGTTAAGTTCATACAGACCTTTCAGCATTTGTATTTTTTGATATTCTTATTCCAAATTTATATTTCTTGTTCCAGCAACATATTACTTCGTTTATATAAATCGCAAACAGTGTTGGGGATAAGGGGCAGCCTTGTCTCACATCACGATTTATAATTCCTTCTTCAGAAAATCTGTTATTTAATTTAATCTTTGTGGTGTTGTCTTTGTAAATATTTTGTATGTTCTGCAGAAGTGAAATTTGGTATATTTCTGTCTTCCAATATATTGAAGAGTTTTGATCTCTTGACTGTGTCGAATGCTTTTTCAAAATCTATGAAAGCAAAATGTGTCTTTAAATTTAATTCTCTTCTTTTTTCAAGCAATAGTTTAACAGAAAATGCTGAATCAATACAAGATCGTCCTTTCCTAAATCCATTTTGACATTCCATAAGGAATTTTTCGCTGAAATTTATTTATAGTTATTTTATTTATTCATAATTAAGTTAATCTATGATGAAAAATGTATAATTTACTCGTATAAAACTATTCTTTATATTTCTAGTATTATGATTTATTAAATTATTTTATGACATTTTATTAAAGAGTAACATCTTACTGATATAGGCTAAAACACTAATTATTGATATTAGTATTAATACATTTTTAAAACTTATATCTTTAAAATAGTATCATAATTGTTATGTAATAATTTAGGGAAACATTGAGTAACTATAAATGTTTACATGGATGGGTCAAGATGTGTTAATTTATAGAAAAAAAGAGAAATACTTTACAACATGTGAAAATATTTTTTTTCTACGTTCCAACCATACACTATGCGCATGCGTCAACAGACGCGAAGCAGTTTACACTATGTAATCACGGGATGCAGCCAACATATACACGATATTTGAACTCGCGTTGCCAACGAACCTAAAAGTTAACTTAACGCAATTTAAGTACTCTAACCTATGTAAGACCAACCTAAAAGCTAATTTAACCTGTGAAAGAATGCACGCCGATTTTATTTAGTGCAAGTTAATGTACAGACTCTTATGTTAGCTGCACTGGAACACAGAATATTCGTTAAAATCAATATGGCTGCCACGTCTTCGTGTAGTTCATTATCGTGAAAAAATATATTCAAGTAATCTTTAGAAAGCATATAAAAATCGTTGTAAATGGTGGAAAATAATTTGAAATATGACACCCTAAGAATAAAAATTCATAGGAGTTAAAGAAGGAATAAAAAAAGTCATCACTAAAAGAGAAGAACATAGATTGGAAGCAGCTGAGATGAGATTTTTAAGAAATATAGCAGGATATACTTTGCTGGATAAGAAATTAAGATATAAGAAAGGAACTAAATATTTTCAAACTTACAGACCGAATAATTAAATATAGGAACGCCTGGAAAGAACATGTTGATAGAATGCCAGAAGAATTATCTCCAAAATTATTGCTAAATTATAAACCAACACAGAAGGAGAAATTTTGGACGACTACACAAAAGATAGTCTGAACAATTTTAACAATTCTAGCTTTTATGAAACCGGAACGAGCCAACAGGCTTAATCCCTGGTTGTTGATGATGATGATGATGATAATGATGTCACATGTAAAGTTTATCCGAAAAAAGTACATTTTTTTTTTATTTCAGGATTGTATAACTATTATATTTATTCCGATTGAGAGTCTTTCCACTTTTCAGCGGTTGCCCTTTTACCAGCCGGCTGCTGGCCCTTCACATCCACCTGTGTCAATCACAGAGGTAGATGATCAACAGCCAGTGTAGGGGTGACATGTGGTTAGCATGTCGAGTCCCCCAGCCGTTATAGCTGGTTCCTCAACTTGGAGCCGCTACTTATTGTAGCTACCCAATTGCCTCACGATGCTGGGTGGGCACCGGTCCCATACTGGCCGAAATACCATGAGAAAATTTCTTCCCCCATGGAGACTCGAACCAGCGCTGGTCCCGTAGCTCTGCGCCAAGGCTTTCTACCTTAACCGCTCGGCTACGGCGCGGGACACTATTATATTTATACTAACCTAAAAATAAGTAAACCTGTGCTGAAAATAGTTCAATCACATTTATGTTTATAAAATTTCTTTAAAATTAAAATCCGAAAATACAATTGGCCTATTAATAGTACCCCATTGATAGGGAAAGTCTCAACGAAATATTTAACGCTAAACACGTGGAATTCTATAGTACAGTCTTGCATGCGATTATGTTGGCCATAGTTCCTTCATTAACCAGATTCTTTCATATTTTGAACTGATATTTAACAAATAATGCTGCATGCATCTGTTAAGTGTGGTAAACAGTGTTATGGTCTTCCAGACTGTTTACATGCAGAATTTTGGTAAGTAAATAAATAATATTGAACTCACCAAAACTTTCTTTTCAGAAATCCCAATCTTGTCTCATTTGTAACTTTTTTTTTTTCTCATGTAGTTTCGTCTGCATTTCACCTTCCATCTGCAACAATGATTATACAGTCTTATATATACACACAAACACATTCTATACATACTTGTTATGTTTTGTTTGCTTTTTTGTTCAGCCTGTATTCCTATCTTTATTTTTTTCGTATATTCCCTGTTAATAACATATGCGTACACAAGACATATACTACACTCACATAAACGTTCATACCTTGATGGAACATGGATAATTCCCTTTAGAGAAAAATCCAGGTATCCAAATCTAGAAATCGAAAGCCAGGACCTCGTGCTCTGCAGCAGGGAACACAGACAAAGAAACCAAGAGGCTGCTCATGATCAGACATGCTAACCGTTACACCACAGAGGCAGTCATCAATATGTATTAGAAGATGAGTAGCTAGAAGTGATGAGAACTGCAGAACAGGTTCTTCCATGCCAAGTTGTGAACTCTGAACCTCGGGTAGCAGTCGTGAATGTATGACTAATGCTTTTCCTGGATGAATGGAGGTGAAGGTCAGTAGATCAATTAAAACTATATTTCATTAAGCTGAGTTCACAGTGGGGTGGCCCAAAATCGCCTGGAGGATAGAGAAGAAAATCTTGACCTACAGAAGAAGTACTTTGTTGTTCTCAGCTCCTGCCCACTGCTTGTCAGTTGTTATAATTATTACACTCTGACCTACATCTTCATGTTCACAGTGTTAGTGTCTTCTCTTAACATTTCAAAATTACAACTTTGTATATAGTATTTTTCTTTCTTATTTTCATTGTCAATTTAACAGTATGACTTTCTGCAATGAAAGAAGCGACTTCTAGCTTTTCGAGTGGAATACATAGTAAAAATTATTAGATTATAACTAGTCTATTCTGTATTAATTTACCTTTTAAATTACCCAAACTTTTCATCTCTAGAGCGTTAAAAATGCGGTAATTGAAACACTTTTAAAGTAAAAAAAAAAAGTTTTTCTTATATAAATCAACTTGCATATCCCGATCTAAAATGTCTTATTTTATCTGTTGCATATTATAAAAATTCCGAAATTTTGCAAAGAATGTCATTTTCGTGCTAGTTTGAAAATATATTCCTTACGAAATCATTTTTTAAATTATCTGTTGCTGAGTAGGTACTAGTAAATGCATCAGATTTCAGAATATGGGTACTCATTAATGTGTTTTTATTTTTTTTATTTTAAAACTGTTTAAAATCTTGATTAATAAGCATAAGGTGTAGGTAAAATATGACTTCGTTACGATAGAAATCCCAGTTCAATTTTAGGAGTATGCATCCGAAGAATTTTTAATAGGACAATAAAGTAACTGCTGGAAGAATAGGAAGTAGAATAGGCCTCCACACAAAAATAAAACCTATAGAGAAAAATCATGAAATATATTTCTTATGTAGCAAAAAATTGAACTTCTTATTAAAGTATCTACACATTTCCTTCGATTTAGATTAAATTTTTAAAATTTCTTACACAATTAAAATTATATAAAACTATGGCAGTACATATGTTAACAAATGCTTGTGAAAATTAGACACTTAATAAATCAGATAAAAGGAAAATAGAAGTAGCTGAAATTAAATTCTTAAGTTCAGTAGTTAGATAAGAAATATAATGAAGAAATAAGAACCGAATTAAGCATCTAATCAAGATCTAACTGGCTCCAACATGTAGAAGGTTAAACACAATACAGACTCCCACAAATTTTGTTTCACTACCAATCCAAAAGAAGAAGGAATATTGGGCGCCTCGTAACTAGATTGATGGATACGGTCTCTTGATGTTGAAACAGGTCTATGGTCTAACTCCATGATGTAGAAGAAGAAGAAAAATTATATTTTTTGATATGTTCTCTTCAATTAGGTCCTAATGTAGCTATGGTTCCAAAGAAGCAACGATGACATTTATCTCATCATGTGTAATGGTTTTTTAAATAAGTATTTAGGCATTTTGAAACCTGTATTCGATACGTGATATGTGCCGCTTATTTTCCATCTCTAAATAAAACATTATTTAATAAGTTTTGTTTAATTTTGTTAGTAATTCTCTAATGCAGGGACGCCCAAACTGAGGCCCGCGAGCCGGATACGGCCCTCCATCACTTTCTATTCGACCCCGCTAGCATTCTAATAAATTAAAATATGTTAAGGGTAGGCCTATAATAGAAGTCTATCAATAATGAAACAAGAACTTGTGAAATATGTTATAACGGCATAACAAGAAAAGTATCAAAATCAGCACACCTTTATAATAATAATAATAATAATAATAATAATAATAATAATAATAATAATAATAAATGAATTACAGAAGACAGATTCCCAAGAAGAATACTAGAATGGGTGCCAGTTGGTAGAAGAAGTAATGGACGGCCAAAAATAACATGGATGTGGTGTTTTTTTGAGCGGTATAAGAGAAAAAGTATTGGACGATGGAGATTGAAATGACAGAGAGATGTAAAGGAGAAATAATTGGGCCCAGAAAAATGTTGTGAATCGTTGTGAAACCTGCTAAGTAAATAAATAATAATAATAATCCATAATAGCTATAATAGGACCTATGGCACGCGTCACCTTGATGTTTCTTCCATTTGACCCGTGATACAAATGAGTTTGGGCGGCTCTGCTGTAGTGTATGAAATCTACTAAACTAACCAAAGTTTTTTTCATATTCCTCCTTCCACTTTGAAGATACACATAGGCCAAATTAATAAAACATATCATTTGACGTATATCGAACCCTGCAGCGCAGACGTATGCTCTCCTGAGCTAATGTTTTCCATTCATCCCTGTATCATTCACCTCCTTCAAATCATGGTTAATTTTCTCCCATCTCATTCTCGCCTATCTACTTGGCGCTTTTTCTCTGGATTTCCTACATGAGGATATCCTGCCCATCTTTCATTCCCCATTCGTGCCACATGTCCTGGCCATCACAGTCTACAAGTTTCAATTGACGTAGGCCTATACTTATTTTTAATTCATACATGATTTTTAAAACCAAGCGATTTGGTTCAACTTCTACTGCAACAATTTCACGGATCGCTCTGTGTTTGAAATAACATCACGTTAAGAACCTGTTTATACTAAAAACGTAAGATTTTTTTAAATCTAAAGAATGAAAGAGTAAATGATTGAAAATTGTTGGTTGCGCAAACCTGCAGTACCCCATAAAATTCGCTCCCGAATATCCATTAATATTCCCACAGTTATAATATTAAGTTATTGATAATAATAATAATAATAATAATAATAATAATAATAATAATAATAATAATAATAATAATAATAATACTTTATTTATTCTGGCAGAGTTAAGGCCATAAGGCCCTCTCTTCCTCTCAACCAGTACAAATACAAATAAATATTCGACAAATATAGATATACACTATACTAATTATAAACACTTAAAGATACAATAAATGTAACAATGTAAATGTCATGTACAAACAACATTTTATAGGGTAATAACAATAATGATACGATAATAATAATAATAATAATAATAATAATAATAATAATAATATAAATATGATACATTATACGGGAAACACCATATATATATATATATATACCTTACACTGGATAATAATGAAGTCGAGTTTAGAGCAAATATAAATTTAGATTTCTTTTAAAAGATGCCAATGTCCGGCAGCCCCTTATTTCTTGTGGTAGGGAATTCCAGTTGCGAGAAGTGGAGATGGTATATGACATGGAGTGATGTGATGTCCTATGTTGCGGTATATTAAGTAAGACACTATGTTGTGATCTTGTGTTTAAGTTATGGTTTGAGGATAGATACTGGAAACGGGGTGGTGATAAATAATTGGGAATCGAGGTATGTAGGATCTTAAATAGGAGAATTAGACAGTGAGATTTTCTTCTCTCTTTTAGATGTAGCCATGACAATTCGTGGAATAATGGAGAAATGTGATCGTATTTTCGAACATTAAATATGAATCTGATACACATATTATGGACACGCTGCAGTTTGTCCGACAGTCCGTCACTTATGTCAGTTAGTAGAACGTCACAGTAGTCAAAATGCGGCATCACTAAGGTTTGGATTAAAATTCTTTTAAGAGCTGTAGGAAGAAAATGTTTAAGTCGCTCTAGGGAATGAATTATGGAGAAGATCCTTTTAGATGTTTGTTTTACTTGCACATGCCAATTTAAATTAGAATCTAAGTAAAGTCCCAAGTTTTTAACGACGTCGGTATAAGGAATTTATATTAAGTCTAGAAATTCCAATTATATTCAGTAGACTGCATCTTTTTTTCACGTTCTCTGCAAATAGCCTATGAGTTCAGTGATGATATTACGATGTGATGATTAAGGTGAAATGGGGTCTGGTAATGAAATTACAGCTCAAGAATTCTCTTAAAGAATCTGTAAAATCAAGAAAAGAAAACAACTTGGTCCGCTCTGGATTTTGAATCCGGGACTTCCCAATACGTATTTCAAATTATACCGTCAGAACAAAATCATTCGGTAAAACTGCTGATAGGCCTATAACATTATACAAAAATGTTATTATTTTAAAATACTTTATAATTGGAATTGCGTAAAACAGAATATTTCGAACACTATTAGCTCAGTATTTAACTTTTACTTAATGGACCATTATTTCCATAGAACGCTTCAATTTGTTGATAAATCTTGCAAATGACAATGCTTTCTGAAATGCAGCTCTTTACTTCACAGCAGAAAAAAGTTGATAGTAGCAATATGATGGATCAGCTTTTAAAGACAGCGAGAAGAGGCGGAGCAAGATGCCGGGCGGGCACAGCTCGTTTCCCGCCGCCCGAGTCTAGCAAGTGCCACTGATTTTCTTATTTGCAGATCCTGAATTGTTTTCGTTGGAACGAATTTTAAAATTCGTCTGAAGATTTACTCTTCACGGCGCGATAGGCCTAAAAGCCCCTTAGTCTACCAGTTGGCTATTGGCCTGAATTCCGCAAGTATCTCAATTTTGGTAATAATTTTAGATTTTAATTTAACATGTAAAATTCTGAGGTAATTCTAATATCTAATTATTATTAATGATAAATGAAGATGGACTGTAATTTAACATATACAAATAACAATGGAGAAATAAATAAATGGAGAATAAATTAAATATATTTCAACGCATTTGTGGAACAATAAATAGTAAATATGTCAAAAGAAAACCTCGAAAAGAAATAAATTTAAAGATATACTAAAACAATGGCGGTTCGTGTCCTATTGTATAGATCTGAATCATTGACTAAAAAGATAGATGTTTAACCTTATATAAACAGCGTAAATTAAATGCATTTGAACAAACAAATTAAAAATGAGGACGATTTTTTTTATTGACGAGAAAGTAGTAACATAGAATAAAGGACCGTAAATTTATCTCTAATTGTCTTTCCCATTTATATATTTTATTGTTATTGATAATATTTATTTCGTGTTATTGATAATATTTATTTCGACATAGGCTATGAGGAGTTAAAAACGTAAAATGGTAGAAAATAGCCTCAATTAATGCTAACTCAATATCTTAACTAACTAACTCACTTGCACTATCGAACCCGTAGGTTCATGGCCGCGCGGACATAAGCTCTCCATGCATCCCTATCCTGAACTAATGCTTTTCAATCATTCCATGTATAATCTACTTCCCTCAAATCATAGTTGTTATTCTCTTACCTCATTCTTGGTCTACCAACTGCGCGTTTTCCCTCTGGTTTTCATACAAGAAGCTTCCATGCACGTCTTCCATTACTTATTCGTGCTACATCTCCAGTCCATCGCAATCTACGAGACGTAACTGTTCTTATTATATCTTACTTAAAATTTTACCCTAGAGGAACCCATGTCCGCATTTCTTGACGGTTGTATTTTTATGGTGAAAGATCGTCACTCTTTCGACCAAGGTACTTTTTTCGTCTGGCTTATCACCTTCGACCAGTCCGGCATGGGAAACCCTATCGGCAGCAATGCTACCGCCGGTATAGCTCTCGGGATCATTTAAGCGCGCAAGCCACTCCACCACGACAAGGTAAATATACCATAGAGGGACTCAATGCCAATTAAAACATATATTGTTGAAATCATGAAAAATGCGCATTTTTTCAAAACTTTTATCCAAATATAATTTAATTACATACTGAAATAATTTTATGAGAATGTATTCAATAGTGATGTCTTCGGGGAGGGGGGACGCTGTGGCATTGTTAATTAAGGCATTTCGCTACAAGCCAGAAGATCGGGAGTTCGAGTTCCGGTGGAGTCAGTATTATTAAACTGGCTAAAACCTCCTAGTGCCACCATGGCCCTGGAAACGATTCAACTTCTAACTTAAATGAGTACCGGACGCTTGTTTTGGGGGTAAAGGCGGTCGTCACGCAGGATTGAAATTTTGTGCCGATTGTCTAAAAATAAGGTGGGCGCCTTGACCTTCTACTACCCCAAAGGCCTCCTGGGGCCTATGGTGGGATCATTTTAACTTACGTCTTCTGGACAAAATGGAAATGCTTAATCAATATTGCATTCAGGGTCAATAGATATAGACCTATCTCCTGCTCCTTCTGCTAATGATGGAACTAGTCCCGAAAAGTCTACAGATAATTAATAGTTTACAATGTTGAGTAGAAGGACTTATTAGGTAACAATTTTATATTATAATTTATTGTAATACAATCAATATGAATATCTCAGTGATATTTGTGTATGTAACAGACTTAATTAGGCCTATTTTATTATTATTTCTTTTATCTGACTATTTAACTCATGCCCCTAGTGGGAGTCAATCATTTCAATGATTTTTTACTTACAACCAATCACAGTCGTTTTTCACCTCGATTTTATCAGTTTAATTTTATCACAATAAATCAAGCCTCTCCTTTTTAACATTCTGAATAGGTCATAGCATTACTTTGCAGTTACTTCATGTGGCTACCAGATTGTATACATAGTGCAAGAATGTAACTTTATCGTGGTAGCGGGAGATAATATAAAAACATTTGTAGCAGTTGTTTGTACCACAAAAAAAAACTGTTTGCACGTTCTTAAACGATTTTTTTCCCAGGAAATTATTTTACAGTGACTCCATGTGGCTACCAGATTGTATATATAGTGCACGAATGTAACCATATCGTGGATGCGGGAGATAATATAAAAAAGATTCGTAGCAATTGATTATACCGCAAAAAGAAAAAGAAACCACTGATTACACTTTCTTAAACGTATTTTTTACCTAGTAATAACGTTCCAGAAAAATATAATTGACATATTTACATCATAGGATATCAGAAATTAATTAATATACAGTTTGATGTGTTTCATTTCTTCTCCATTAGGATGCATTCTTACAATATTGCGATCCTTTGGCAATAAATAATATGATCTGGTTGCAGTGATGAACGAATGAAGCTTAATCGTTTCTCATTGTTTTCAAACATCGCCGTTTAGTACATTAAATATATAAATATTTTAAAATAACTACATTTAAATAATGATTTGTGAATAAACAACTTAATTTTATTCGATAAATAGTCCTAACAAATGCCACTCTTGATTTCTAAATTCTCTAGATAAATTTACTCCTCACTTCGTGAGTCGTGAATTTATCGATAATTTGGAAATCACTCGTGGCATTACTCATGATAAAGTAAATTTCCACGCTCAGAAGAATTTCTCATGGAATGCCTTTTACCAATGAAATCAGTTAGAAATATCTAAAAATTAATTATAATATAATGAGGCAAATTTTGTTTTACACAAGGAGCAGCGAGAAATTTAATACACGTTTACAATAGAATAAAACGCAATTCTATAATGTCAAAGCAAAATGGAAGGAAGAGTGGGGAATGCAGAGTTTGCAGTGTAGAAGGTAGGTAGGTAGATGGGTAGTATTTTATCTAACGACGGTCTTTAACATCTCAGGTCATTAACATCGCAATTCACATCTGGACGTGAAAGCCCAACAAATTTAGCTCATAGGCCTCTTTTTATTCTTGTGCTTTTAATTTCTGCTGTAATTTTGGTTTGATGTACTTTTTATTTTTAACATCGGTGGAAATTCAAGACCATCTTCGTTAGGTTTACCAGGCCATATTGCCTAAAACAGATTTGTTTATGAAAATGATGACTAAGTATTATTGTCCAAACATTATTTTCATTAAATGGGCTAAAAATTCCATTCACATGTTTCAATGATAATTATCATTTGTTTTTAGACATCGTGTTCAGCTTACAGTTTTCACATTGATAACTGCTGAAAACACTGAGCAACAAAAAATAAACTTTTTTTTTTGTCTCAGAAAGAAATATATGTGATTCTGATAGTATTTTTTCTCCTCAATTCAAATAAGATATCTGTTTTTCTACATCGCGCAAGGTTTCCGAGAGAACAGGTATTTATAATTTCAAACACTTTAATATTTTCTACATTCGTAACTACACAATATTCGAACATTCGGACTCACCTAGAAATGATGATTTTCTGCTATATTTCACCTGCAGATCATCCCTCTTGATGGTCCAACAATAATCGGCCAGCATATTAGGATTCCATTTGCCTTGATATCTCTTTTACATAGCTGAAATATCCTGATGAAAGTGTTCCCCGTGCTCATCGCTCACTGCGCCAAGATTTTCCGGGAAGAAATCTAGGTTTATTAAAAAAATAATTATTTAAATCCATTAATGAAAATTGAAATGAAAAAACTGTGGGTGATGGAAAAATCCCTAATACATATCTGAAAACACGATAAAAAAAACTGCATTAAGTACAACTATTGGTACTCATGAGACAAAAATCATGTTGACCAGTGAAATAAATGGATTTTAAAAATGAATGCAATAGTAAATTGATCTATAAAAATAGATCTAAGTTATAAGAATATTAAAACGAGTTTTCAATCATGTTTACTCTGAAAAGACTTTAAAAGGTTAAGACTTTTTCATTGCGAAAATTACATTTAAACCATTAAAATGTGAATATAGCACCACAATTAAATATGTGGTAGAGAACTTGCTATCTTATAGTTTATAAATAAATCTCTAGCTGTTCACCACTTAACCTAACTCCTATACCATATGCAACGATGTGCATAATCGCATTAATTAAAAACGTTGATATGTTGTAGGCCTACTAACGTTCGGTGCTTTCAACATACAAATTTAACTATCTTATATAATTTTAGTATAGAAATAATTGCATAATTTTCTAAAGAAAATCTCATGATACTGATCTTATTCCCGAATTGTTCCTATCATAAGTATATGTTAAAGCGTTTATATGTAAAAAGTGACATAAAATATTGTAGTATAAAAATCTTAGCAGGGAGATACTAAGGGCCAACACGCACACGCTATTGAGTATGCATAATACTAAGAAATTAGGTCTGGAAGTAAATATCAATAAAAGTAAATATATGGTCACACATAGAAATATGCTTACATTATGTAATGGAAATTTGCAGCTAATGACAAATGAGGGATTTTTTAAAGAAGTGACTGAATTCAAATACCTAGGAACAATAATCACAAATAGGAATGCGATGCACAAAGAAATTAAACATAGGCTCAATTTTGGAAATAGATGCTATTATGCATTTCTGGGACTCTTGTCGTCCCAACTCCTTTCAAAAAACGTTATACTGAAAATATATAAAACTGTTATTCTAATAGTTATATTATATGGATGCAAAACATGGACTTACTTCATCATCATCATCATCATCATCATCATAATCATCATCACCATCATCATCATCATCATCATCATCATCATCAACAACAACAACAATCACGGATTAAGCCCATGTGGCTTGTTCCGGTCTCATAGATTCTCATTCAAAAGTTGGATCCATCTCTTCTTCGGTCTACCAACATTCCTGCGTCCTTTTGGTTTGTATTTAAATATAGTTTTGGGAATGCGATCATCTTCCATTCTTTGAACATGTTCTTTCCATTTTTTTTTTCTAGATTCTGTTATTCTATCCAAGACTCTTACTTTAAGGGAATAAAAGTCTTAAAAAAATTTTGGACCAAAGAGAGATGAGCAGACAGGTGAATGGAGAAGACTACATACCAGTGAACTACATTGTCTTTATAGGAAGTTGTCAGTTAAGTCTCGTAGACTACGATGGGAAGAACATATGGCACGAATGGGGAATGAAAGACGTGCATGGAAGCTTCTTGTAGGAAAACCAAAGGGAAAATGTCCAGTTGATAGACAAAGAATGAGGTGGGAGAATAACATTATCCATGATTTGAGGGAAGTAGATTATACAGGGAATGATTTGAAAACACTAGCTCAGGATAGGGATGTATGGAGAGCTTATGTCCGCTCGGTCATGAACCTACGAGTTCGATGGTGCCAGTGAGTTAGTTAGTATAAAATATGTTGCGACCAACAGTTTCAGAAACACACATTTGCGTTATTCTCTGAACAATTATTTTCATTGATTTGTACGCTCTTATTCTAAAGGTTTAAGTCAATTGTTCATAAATTAAACATTTCCGGGCTAGCAGGGAAATGTGGTTTTGTTAGGTTGGCATTTACACAACACTAGACTTGTTTCCGACAAGTAAAGCGTTGTTTTTATTGGAAACGAGTAGAACAAGCGAACGTGGTTGGCAGTTGAGTACTGGGACAATATAACTTAGGTCCATTTGTTAAACAAACCAGGCACCTGATAACTTTTATATGGGTCACTATTCCAATGTCAGCTCGCTGATTTCTACAAATTTAAACTACTCCTTGTTTTATTAATCCTCGCACATTTTCCTCTACACAACAGCTTACTTTTAATATGTGACTGTATTTCAAACCATTCTAATTCTTATTCTTCTTCCTTTCCAGGATTAGGTCAATGCAACCTGTTCTGGTCTCAAGTCTATCGTTTACTTGGCCTTCCAAATAATATTTTTTCCATGCTGTTTGTAGGTGTTGATCATTTTAGGCAATCTTGTATTGTTCATTGTGTCTAAATGTTCCTTCCATCGACATTTGTGCTCTTCCAGTTATCGAGTATTGAAAACATGTCCAGTTAATTTCTTATTGATTCATTATGTAATATATTCATGCGTGTAAATATTTTTACTGTTTTAAAAAAAATCATTTCAGTGGCTTGAATATGGCATTTATATTTTTTTCGTAAGTTCCCAAGATTCAGATCCATACAAAAGAACAGGAACAGCCAAAATCTTATAAAACCTGAGCTGAGTTTCTCTTTTAGTCTTTCGGGAGAGTTCTTCTTATGGTGCCGCACATAATTTGATAACGGTTTAATTTATTATGGTATATCCCAATCATACTAATTCCTTTCTTAAATATTTCCTTCTGCTCCTACCACAGTCTTCTTACTCTTCTATTTTTTTTCTACTTGATTTTAATGAGGAGATAATACAATGTGGAAGTGTAATAAGACTTCTTGTTCTTATTCTATGGCGTTACAGTCTGATGTCGGGCCTTGGCTGTCTGTGTTAAGCCCCTCCAAATCTGCCTATCCAGTGACTTCCATTTCCAATTCGTCTCCCAGAATCTTTTTTGCATCCTCGTCCACAGCATTAATTCATCTGTTCTTCGGCCTTCCCAGTCTTCTCTTGCCCCCTATAGGTGTATAGAGAATGATCTTTGAAATACGTCTATTCCCCATGAGATGAACAGCCCCTACCATACATGTATTTTGAGTTTAACCATCATGGAAATAAATATAAGACTAAGTGCGTAGATTTTTAATATTAATTTCTTGGTGTATATTTAATACAACATCTTATAGATTTTGGGTCGCAAATATTAGATCTGTGTTTTTTCATAAAAATTGTTTTACTAATGCTATACTTTATGATGATGGAGGTTCATGCTGGGATACCCACATGGTACATAGGGAATATGAAACATATAATCGTGTATTGTCCATTCTCTCTAAATGTTTTTTCTATCGGTATTTGTGCTCTTCCAGTTTATTGAGTATTGAAAATGTCTCCAGTTCATTTCTTATTGAGTCATTATGTAATCTATCTCTTCTCTTCAATACTTTTCGATTCCAATGCCAGTTTTATCATAAATTATAAGACACGAAATAATAGTCTCAAGAAATTTCGGCCTGTTGTTCTTGTATCCCTGACAATTCGGAAGTTTACAAATTCGGATTAACCTGAGTCCCAATCTATGCGATTAATGGAGATACCTGTATTGTTTTATTTCCATGTAAGATTTACCCTGCCTAGAATGACATTATTGCTATTTAGAGAGCAAAGTTAGAATAATGGGACTACATGTCTGAGAAATGAACTCGAGATATCTGAAATGTGTGATAGAGATAATTGATGTGGTCAAAACAATATAGTAAAATTATAATTAATTTCATAGAGGAATTTAGAAAACATTTGTGTAACTTGGTACTCAGTAATAAGACACAATCTTTGTGGTACGACTGGTGAAGAGTTATTTGAAATGATGATGTTGAGTGTAAGGACTTTTTTTTTAATTTTTTAAACGTGCTGTGCGCATGCTTGAGGGCGCGTGCCTGCCTGATCGACACATCTATCACACCTGTAATGTAATTTCCATAAGCGGCCATCTTGCTTATATCCTATCTTTTTATGTATTTTATTGTTCTTCCTTTCCCATATTTTCTTGGCATAAAACTTTTTAAACTTTATGTAGATAGCACAGAAAGACCTGAAAGAAAACTATTATTATGTTATTCTGTTTATCGATAATCGAGATTTATAATATGATCTAAACTTTCTGACGGCACAATGCCCCTGGGTCGATTCAGCCTCTAACAGAAATGATTACAAAAGTATGTTCTGGAGGTAAAGGCGCCCGTCCAGCAGGGCTGACAACCCGGCGGACATTTCATACCGATTGTTTAGAAAGATGGGAGCCTTAACATCCTACAACCCTTCTTCTAAGGAATATAGTGGGATCATATAACCAATACCATTGCACTATTACTATTACTAAATACTATTACTGATCTTACCACTAGGCCTTTCAAAATTCTAACACAATATAACGTTCAGAACCGAGTCATGTCTTTTCTTATACCGTATGCATATTGCCCAGTTCAAATTTAGTTTATTTATATCCAAGTTTTTATTATTGATTTCGTACATCTCATTGATGGATAAATCAATAATAAAAACTTGGAAAAAGCCGTACTGGCTGTAATGTATAATTCCCAAATATGTCTTCTTAATAAAGGAGCCGCCATTTGCAAGATAGAAGCATGGCTTCACAGCATTTGGTGGATGGGAATTACAATGTATATAGAGAAAGATTTGCGTTTAGATCGGTACTTGCTCAGGTAGCTCAGTTGGTAGAGCACTTGGTCTAGAGAATCAAGGGTCCCGGGTTCAAGTCCCGGTCTGAGCGTATAATTTTTCTCTTCAAATATTATTTATATCCAGTTTAATTTATTTATATTTTAATAACCTTATATTTTTAATTAGTTCTTTTGATTAATTTAAGATATTTTTATTATCTTATGTTTAAAAACTCCGAGGTGTGACAGGCCTAGATCGCTCATGGACTAGTAGTTGGCTGCTGGGCTCGTTTCCGCAGAGGTGGACGATCATTCATCAACATGTGGCCAGCATGTCCGGTCCTCCAGTCATATATCTGGTTTTCTCAACCTTGAGTCACTACTTGCTGTAGTTACCCAAATTCCTCACCATGCTGGGTGTACACCGGTCTCATACAAACCGAAGTTCTTCTCCCATGGGGAGTCAAACTAGCGCAAGTCTCGTAGCTCTGTGCCAAGTCATGATGCCTTAAATCGCTCGGCTATATGACGGTGGTCATTATCTTAGGGCCTGTATATAAAAATTATTATATAAAATTAAGAACCTTGCAATCGTAGCTTCTTCAACTGTTATAACATTTAAAACACAGTAGGTCTTTCGAGATCAGGCCCATCCTCAACAGAAGTTTTACTATTACTGTATTTTACTTTGAGTAGTAAAACAACGTTCTGTTGAGGATGGGACTGATCCCGAAAGACCTACTGTGTTTTAAATGTTTTTATCAGTTAATGAAACTGCAATTACAAGGTATTTAATTTTATATTATAATTTTTATATTTTATCTAATATCTCAACGGAATTTTAACATGAACTTTATTGCAGTAGTATTGATTATAATTATTATATTGATATTTAATTTAACTAGTATAAACTTTTGCTTATAATTATTTATTTTATTGTCTTATACAATGTTTTTGTATATAGGACTATAATATTTTTTACTGTTTGAGTGGAAAGAAGACATTGTGACCTTAATTCTGCCAGTTTAAATAAATTAGTAAATGATTTTGTAAAATTATTTTGAAAACCGAATAGGTTTCTTTACGAACAACAATAGTGAAACATTGCATGTTCTTCCTCTTAACCCTTCTATAGGAATTCATTTTTTATTTGTAGATGTTGTGTAATAAGTAGTACTTTATAGTTTTGTTGACCATTAATGTCGTACATTTAATAGGAATAATATTGATGGTAAACTGCATTCAACTTATTTTAATAGGTGTTTTGCCTTATTAGAATATTTTATTATTATTTTAACAAGTATAATCTTTTCAGGTAAAGAAATTTATTAATTTTATTCTATAAAACTTATCAAGGCATGCTACTTTTTTCACTACGTGAAGAAGTAGTAGTAGTAGTTAACGTACTGTAAGACTGCAAAATACCTATAAGATATGTTTAGACTTTATATAACTAAATAACTAACTCACTGGCACTCTCAAACACATAGGTTAATGGCCACGCGGATATAAGCTCTTTATACATCCCCGTCTGAGTTAATGTTTTTCAACCATCCTCTGTCGTATTTGAGCCTTTGGCCTGGATTTCCTGAAGTAATCACCGCCTGGAGAACCGAATGGGGGGATTATTTTTACCTCCGGAAAATTTTAACCCAGTGGAACCCATGTCCGCGTTTCTTGGCGGTTGTATTTTAATGGTAAAAGATCGTCATTATTTCGACCTAGGTATTTTTTTCGTCTAGCTTATCCCCTTTGACCTGTCCGGCATGGGTAACCCTTTCTCTAGCAATGCTACTGTCGGTATAGTTATTGGGGTCATTTAAGCAAGACTTTATATATGTAACATGTATAATTTTATACTATTGTGTAGGCTACCGTATTCTATAGTATGAATACACTCACCCACGCACGCATGTGGATTTGTTTCGGTTAAGAGGACAATAGGAATATTTAAGTGCATGTATACATCCCATACATTCTTAATACAGACATAGGTGCTCCCTTAGCGGAGTTTCTTGGTCTTGCAAATTTAATTAGGCAAATTGTCTCAATGAGACATCTAGTAGGCAATTAAGGTATTACTTGGATGGGGAATTTCGGTTAAATGATGCTCAGAGGCTTGAGGTTCTTTTACGAGCCCAAAAATCTTCAGATTTGGAACCCCTGGCTTAAAATCCCTCCCGGAGGACTTGTTCTTTCGTATCCCATTCTAAAAGTCCATCGATCCTCGGGACTAGAGGCGAAAAATATAACGACTTGACCACCGCGGCCGACAATAGGAATAAACTTAGAATAAACATTTGTACACAGGGTACTCCAATTTAATAAGAACAACTCTTAAATTGGATCTAAAAATTACAAAAAAAAAGTTGTTACAATATGCAAATATTATAAAATCAAGGGGAGAAAACTTGATAGACAAGATACATCGGTTGCTTAGTATTATTTGGTACAAGAAGCTCTTCAAAATGAATGAAAATAATTTATAAGAAAGGAGAAGAAACTGATTGCATTAACTACAAGGCCTCTTTATTACTTTCATTACGTATAAAATTCTAACAAATATATTAGTATCCAGACTTACTCCCTATATTGACGACATAGTAGGTAATCATCAGTGTTGATTTAGAAGAAATAGGTCCACAATAGATCAGAGTTTTAGTAAACGATAGATTTTAGAAAAAGGAATGTGAATATAACGTCACTGTACATTAACTATGTGTATAAACTTAAAAAACGCATAGACCTAGATTCAACTAAAAGGAAACTTTTAATAGAATTTTGGAATTCCAAAAAAGTTAGGCTTATCCGATTGTGTCTTAATGACACAAAGTGTAGTCTCTAAAAAAACGTTAAACTGAAAAAAATATAAAACTCTTGTTCTCCAGTTATGCTGTGTGGATATGAAACATGAACTCTTACTTTAAGGGAAGATAAAAAATTACAAGTACTTGAAAATATATTTCTTAGGAACATTTTCGGACCAAAGATGGACGAACAAATAGGTGAATGGAGAAGACAACGTAATATGTGAAATCAGATGTAATAACAGTTAGGTATCGTAGACTACGATGGACACGAATGGGGAATGAAAGAGGGGCATAGAAACTCCTTGTGGGGAAACCAAAGTAATGCACCCAATTGGTAGGACAGGAATGAGGTGGGAGAATATATTAACGATGATTTGAAGGAGGTAAATTATACAGGATATCATTGGAAAACATTAGCTCAGAATAAGTATATATAAGGTAAACATACCGGTAATAGATACTGCATTGGAAATTGACACTTTTACACTAAAATGTAATAAATAAGGTTTTCGCGGAAAGTGCACAGTTGAACTGAACGTGGTGACTCCTAGAGGTGTGGTCTACACCACCACACTCAGTTGAATTGTACACTTTCAGCGTAGATCTTGGTGGAAAAGCCCTGCGGCTCGCCAAATTAATGACAAGCGGTGAACAATTCCTTTTGGTTCTCCTGGATGTCCTGGATAGAAGCACCCCGGGTTCCTGCTAAAGCATTTGCCCCGGTGTGATTTAGAGTTGTGTAATATTACCGAATAAATATATAATTAACGAAACTTTCAGCGAGAACCTTATTTATTACATTGTATCAAACAACTCAGCCTAGAAACTGCCATGGCGCTATTCAGAACAAAAATTATGCCAATAATATCCTACGCCATAGAAGTCATTTGGCCTCATTTCACGACAAATAACCTAGCCACATTAGAAAGGATAAAATCAACCTACATAAAGAAGGCAATAGGAGTAACAAAAACATCAAGATCCAGGTTTGTATATCTACTGGCAAGAGAATTCTACCTCATTGAAGACATCAGACTTAAAATGCTCCTACCCAGCACCAAAAGCATCAGAAACATTCCTAACAACAATGATCAAAAAGAGAGACGAAATACCTTCAGAATTCTATGCCACAGATCGATCCTGGACAGCAGCAAACTTCGAGATGAGACACATATGTAGAAGAATGGCGATCCACGGATTTCATCATATCATCTGTAACAATCCAGCTTTCCATGAACCAAACGCAACATATCTGTGCAAATTGTGTGAACAAAAATGTGGTCGATACCACCTGGAACTCTGTACCAAAAGAACAATCTCAATCAATGAATATGCAAAAACGTAACCTAATTGTATATGGCCAATTGGCTGCAATATTTGTATTATTATTATTTACATATTTTAGTGTCAATGTGTCAATTATTAATGCAATGTTAATTATCGGTAAGATTACCTTACATACATGTATAAGTCTATGTCACAAAAGTTATATTTTAAACAGATTTTAATTCATTACCAATTTCAAGTGTTGTCCCTCGACTCGTATGCAACATCCCTAAACAGATGTTAATTATAAAATTGGTACCTGGTAAGTCAGTCGTCCTCAAATAAATTATTAAACTTCATCAAGTTATTCCAATATGGAGGCCTTTTAAAAAATTTCATCTTCTGCATTTTAACTGGTACTGATGATGTTGTATAGGATACCCGCGGGATACCTGCAGACATAAATCCGTTATACAACCTATACAACACCATCAGCACCAGTTAAAATGCAGAAGATGGAACATTGTTTTTGAATGGCCTCCATATTGGAATAACTTGATGAAGTTAAATAATTTAGTTGAGGACGACTGATTTACCAGGTACCAATTTTATAATTAACATCTTATTACATAACCTCAACGGTGCTTTAATATGAATTTCAAAAGTGTTGACCCCTAAACAGTTAGACACCAGATTTTCAAAATAAGAAAACGCGACACTTTGAATATTGTTGCAGTTAAAAGTATTCAACTATAAAGTTGACACGTATTTTCTTGTAAAATTATAATTTTTAACGTAAGTTATATACAGGATTGAAATGTTTATGGTTACAGTTACAACAGAAAATACCAGTGTGTTTATGTGAAGACATTAATCTTCCAAAAAGTTTTCTTCATTCAGTATTCTCTCATAAAATTCAATACATAACATCACAGTGCTATTGATCACAATTACTGCTTTTGCAGTCTTGATGTTTAAACGTTTTTTTTTATTATTTTATTTTTCTGCATTTGCTCCTAGGATTGCCAATTGGCAGCATATTTTAACAAATTAATATATCTGAATATAGGGCAATGAAGTTATGTTTCGAATTTTAAGAAAAGTGTACAAAAAGTCCCATTATAGTTTCATCGGAACAACAGGATGAGAATGAAAAACTCACCCCAATCCCGTTATAAAAAAAGAGACGTTTGATCATTGTATCACAAATATTAATGGAATATTTCATTTGAGGAAAGTTTTAAAACGAAGTCCAAATCGTATTATTAATATTATTAGTATTTATTATTATTTTCGTTATTATTATTATTATTATTATTATTATTATTATTATTATTATTATTATTATTATTATTATTATTATTATTCAGCATCAATGATTAGACCTGCTGGTCTGTTCCGATCTCATGTTAGAATTGGTCTATCCATCTTTTACTAGGTCTTCCAACATTTCTTCGTCCTAGTGGTTTGTAATGAAGAAAATGTTTCGGAATTCTATTGTTATCCATTCTATTTATGTCCATCCATTCATCTCTGTATTGTGTAATTCTATCTAATAGTTTGAATATATTCAGTTTTCTTCGTATATCCTCACTTCGCCTTTGATCCATTATTGTATATCCAGCCACACTCCTCAGAAACCTCATTTCTGACGTTTCTATTCTTCGTTGTTATTATTATTATTATTATTATTATTATTATTATTATCACCATCATTATTATTATTATTATTATTATTATTATTATTATTATTATTATTATTATTATTATTATTATTATTATTATTATTATTATTATTATTACAATATTGAAAACTACGAAGAAAGCACGACAGGAATATCTAACATTTTTTATTAAACATCATCTAAGATCTCTTTTTGTCATTATATAATTCAGTATTAACATCAGTTGTTTGCCTCCAAATGTATATATCATAATAACAATTTAAAGAGGAGTACATTAAAGACGACTTCTGGAGACTGTCAGAAAAGTTTCTACTTTAAAAAGGTCCTAGTTTCCATTCAGTTATTGAAACATCCATCAAACGTTTTTAGATGCACCACGAAGGTATCAGATTAAATTTGTAAACATAGGCAGTCTACTAGCGTAGACACTAGTATAACATTCTATTCTTGGCTGAATATGATGGAGAGAATACGAGTAAGCAAATATTACTATTATTTTTATTTATTTACATCTAGTTGATGAACATTTAGCTATAGGATTCCCTCTTTCTCTTTACCAGGGGCAAATTGCATAAGTACTTTCAATTTCCAATAATCTACAATTAACTTGATAATACTTACCACAAACTAAATAATTGAAATATAGCATAAATGGAATGGTTATTTTTTATAAAAAAATATTATGAGTCTATTTGTTTTTCTGTCTGTCCTTTATGGACTCAAAAACCACTTTACTGATTTGTTTTCACCATTTACATAATTTTTCTGGCACATTTTAACGCACATAACATATTACAGTACGTGCTATAGGGCCAGAGCTAAAAGGGGGGGGAGATCAATGAGCTAAAAAGTAGCTTTTTGGACGCTTAAATTGCTTACGCTGCCTAAACCATAACAAGTACACCAAATAAATGCACACAGAATTTAATATCTAAAAAAATTCAACAAAAAATGTGGCGGATAACTCACAATAACCACATTTTTGTCTTTCAGCTCATTGATCCCAAGAAGATCGGGATAAGTAGATTCCCGGGCAATCATAAGAAGAAGCGGGACATCGCTCTCTATGCCATAGTCTGTTAACGCTCTAGACGTCCCAATTTTTGTTTCAACGAAATCGAACTTGGCATATAGCAATTAATTAAAAACGTCGGGATAAGTAGATTCCCGGGTAACGCCAAGTAATCAGATAGTATTTTACATTACATTGACGTTCAGTGTGTCAAGTTTTTAAAATTATTTTGAAACGGACAGAACTTATACTAGATGTGAGGAATTCCAGAAATGGGTAAACGAAAGTAGAAAGGATGAAGAATAGTAAGATATTCGATGTAGAGTACGGCTAGAGTTACATTATTTTTTCGATCCTGTGTTAGATCTTAGAAGAATTGCATATAGAACCTTTAGATAACATAATTTCTGATTACAAGTCAAGATGGATGCGATAGCGAGGAGATACTAAAGGCCAACACGCACACACTATTGAGTAACACTAAAAAATTGGGACTGGAAGTAAATATCAGTAAAACTAAATATATGGTCACACGTAGAAATTCAGTATATAATGGAAATGGACAGCTAAGGACAAATTTTGGGAAATTTTGAGGAAGTGGCTGAATTCAAATACCTAGGAACAATAATCACAAATAGGAATGAGATGCACAAAGAAATTAAACATAGGCTCAATTCTGGAAATGCATGCTATTATGCATTGCAGAGACTTTTGATGTCCCAACTCCTTTCAAAAAACGTTAAGCTGAAAATATATAAAACTATTATTCTACCAGTTATATTATGTGTGCGAAACATGGACTCTTACTTTAACGGAGGAAAGAAGATTACGAGTATTTGAGAATAAAGTTCTTAGGAAAATTTTTGGACCAAAGAGAGATGAAAAGACAGGTGAATGGAGAAGACTACATAACAATGAATTACATGGTCTTTATAGGAAGCCAGATATAATAAGAACAGTTAAGTCTCGTAGACTGCGATGGGCAGGACATGTTGCACGTATGGGGAATGAAAGACGTGCATGGAAACTTCTTGTAGGGAAGCCAGAAGGAAAACGCCCAGTTGGTAGACCAAGAATGAGGTGGGAGAACAACATTAACTATGATTTGAGGGAAGTAGATTATACAGGGAATGATTGGAAAGCATTGGCTCAGGATAGGGGTGTATGGAGAGCTTATGTCCGCGCGGCCATGAACCTACGGGTTCGATAGTGCCAGTGAGTAAGTAAGTAAGTAAGTCAAGATGGATGCAACATGTTCACCGAATGGGAGATCACAAAATACCGAAACAAATGTTAGGCTATTAACCTGCAGGAAGAAGAAGACCAGGGCGTCCACTCAAATGATTTTTGGATGATGTTTCTCTTGAGACCGAAACAGGTCAACAAATTGCCTAAATTCGTGAATGTACTATGATGATCCTGTGTTTATATTATGATTGGAATATGAGAAAAGAGAGGCGTTATTACAATAAAAACCCGCGTTCATATAGCCCATAGAATTTACCTACCTACTGGACAGATGACAAAGAAATTATTCTCATGTTGAAAATTTCTATGTATTTCTAATTTTGCACAGCATGGCTATTGCTGTGTTCTGCAAATGTAAATCTTTATGTACACAAATAAATACTAGAAACCAAAATAAAAATAAGCGGAAAATTATATGTGCTTGCAGTTTTCATTTGTTTCTTTTGCCATAGCAACATCTTATTTTTGTCTAAAAAATAATCTGAATAATTTTGTTACGTACGAACACAAATTCAATTCGATGTCTCAATTAAAATGAGCAAGATATTGCATACATATAACATTGAATTAATTTTATTATCACTACGGACGTTTCTCTAATGAAAAATATGAATTAATACCTATAGAAAACATTTTAACTTGTAACCTAGCTATCCAATCCAACTTTTTTTATATTCTATTTCTTTTAATATCTCAACCTGAGGCTCGAAGCTAGTGCTTTAGCTTGCCAAAACTAAAGCCGACTAGTATTTCTTGAAGACTTGAGCTATAAAAGTCATGTCTTTGCAATGTTGCCAACTTTACGTTCTTGCATTTCACCTTTCATAAGATTTCTTTATGAAAATATATTTACGGTGATTTGTTGCAATTGAATATTTCGCACAAAATTTGCCAGATATATTTTTATAGACTAGTTTTATTAAAATAGCCAGCTAAACAGTCAAAACTAGTTTATCCTGTAAATATATTAGTGTTAAATTACCCTCTTTCTTTTCATTTTAATACTTTAATACCTATACATTTAAAAAGGAAAGTAGAAAACATGAAATCAGTGGCGAAGCTGGAAAATAAACTCTGATCCTTACAATATCGAATATTTCAAAAAATAATATAGGCCTAGTTGTTAAATGTTTAATATAATTTTACCATTTCTTAACTGCAAGTAAATAACATACTTATATCATACCTACTTGCATCTAAATATATATACAAGTAACCTTTGAATATATTGCTTCTTTTTTCAGTATGAAGAAATTATAAAACATTTGTTAAGTACATTTTCAATAAAAAATATGAAAGCTAAATGTTAAAAATTCACAAACACTTCTTAGAATGATTAATCCATCATTCTCACCAGGAATATTTTGTATCATTTTGAAGATATAAGTTTATCTGATATTGTTGTGTAATAATTTATGTGGCAGTGTGTAGTGTACATGTCTGCATGTTTATGTAAATTATGTGCATCCCGCTATTATAGACTTGTTACTCTCTGCCACGAATTGATCATGCTTCGTTGCTAAAGTATTTTCAAAAGGACTCAATAGAATCTTATTCTAATTGTTGGAAAACAAAAGTAGATGTAATAAAATTAAAACAAAGAGTGTTGGTAGTAATTTGAGAAGATATTGTATAATTATGCATATATCTCTGACTATGTTTGGCAATTTTATGATAGTGTTTATTTCCTGGTAATTGAAGTGTTGCTCGAACAACGATGTAACTGTCAATTGCTATGAATCTGATTTTAAAGAGCCATACGAGTAATAAATACACTACAATTTATATAATCTTCTCTAATTTGTTCAATAAGTAGTTGATGTAGCCTATATTGTTAGCCCGTGACGTCATTTACTACTCTATTGATCTTGGCTATACGATGATTTCCACATAAAAGCCTATGTAACATAGAATTCATAGATGAAACGTCGCTATTCAAAAAAGGTTTAAGTCTTTTTATTTAAATTTCTACTGATAACTGTAAGTACAATTTTTAAAAAAATTATTTTGATTTTTTAAAGACGCAAAACGACTAGGCCTGCTATAAAAGAATCAATAGTTATTAAATAATTATTTTATTATTTCCTAGTTAATACCCGGCGTGCGCTGCTACACCTAAATATGATAATGTGTTTATGCATTTAATTGAATAAGTAAAAGGAAAAATAAATATAAATTTATGTCATTATTACTTTTACATACTCCGTGCCCACTACCCTGCGTTGCCCGGGAATCTACGCATCCCGATGTACTTGGCATACATGAGTTAAAGACAAAATTCGTTATTTTGAGTTATCCGCCGTGCGCTGCTACACTTGCCCGGGAATCTACTTATCCCGATCTTCTTGGCATCAATGAAAGACAAAAATGGTTATTGTGAGTTATTCTTAAAATATAAACATATGCTGTCGCGGACTTTTCTGTAGAGTTTTTTTTTTTTTAGATATTCGATTCTGTGTACAATAATTTTGGTTTAGGCAGCGTAAGCCATTTAACCTTACAAAAAGCGACATTTTTTCACATTTTTTCAATACAGAAGGTGATTTTAAAGGGTTAAGGGCTTGAGCATTAAAAATCTCTTATAACCTTCCCGGGAAAACCCTGAACATTTTGCAAAAAGCCCCATGACATCGGGTGAATGGTATGGAAGCACATGCTTGCCCGGGAATCTACTTATCCCGATCTCTTTGGCACCAATGAAAGACAAAAATGGCTGTTGTGTGTTATCTGTAAAAGATAAACATATGCTGTCGCGGACTTTTTTTGTAGAAGTTTTTGAGATATTCAATTCTGTGTACATTAATTTTGTGTATTCGCTATGGTTCAGGCAGCGTAAGACATTTAAGAGTAAAAAAGGGATTTTTTCACATTTTACACTACAAAGGGTGCTTTTTAAGGGCGTAGGAGTTGAGTATCTCAACTCTCTTATAGCCTATGTTCATCCCGGGAATCCCCTGAACATTTTGCAAAAAAACCCCATCACAACCAGATCAACGGCCGCCCATAAATTACGAACAAACATTATTTTTATATATTTGATTTGTTACTCTTTTGTTTGTATTATTTATAATTTTGCATTATGTCATCATCATCATCATCATCATAATTGGCTCGACAGCCCCATGTGGGCCTTGGCCGCCCTCAGAAACCTATGCCAGACTTCCCTGTTCTGCGCTTCATTCTTCCAGTTTTTTATTTTTAAAAGTTTAATGTCTTGAATTATACCATCCTCCCATCTTAATTTAGGTCTTCCAACTTTTCTGGCCAATAGTGGTTGTTCATTGTAAATTCTTTTTGTAATCCTTTTGTTGTCCATGCGAATAATGTGTCCAGCCCATGCCAATCTATTAACTTTAACAAAATTCAAAATATCTGGCTGATTGTACAATTTATACAATTCATTATTGTATCTCTTTCTCCATGCATTATTTTCTTTCACGGCACCAAAAATGGATCTCAGTATCTTCCTTTCAAAACGCCCTAATAATTCCTCATCAGATTTCAACATGGTCCAAGTTTCTGATGCGAATTTTGCATTATGTGGAATACGTTTTCTTCAGTTTTTTTTTAAAGAAAATCGTTAAATGAAGACCAAAGAGTAAAAAATAAGGAATGTCACAAAATTACTAAAATAGAGATAACCCTGATAGCTGGTGGATTTTTTAAATCTTCCAATTGGCTATAATAAACACTGGATTGTCCCAGCGAATCAATAGTTTAAGTTATCCTATTATGCAGAAGAACAAGGATTTTTCAAGCATTAAAATTATTTACTTTGTGACATTCCTATTCTTCCCTTGCATTCTCCAAATGTATCTCGATATAACTGTTATCACGAAAAAACACAATTATTAAATGTTAGTGAGCAATTTTACCATCCGTCACTATAATCTACGTTAGGGCCTACTTTATAATTAGATCTATGTCATTTCGTTCCAATTTGACTTTGTATGTTTTATATCGGTCTCAGTGATCTAGTAGATATCATTCTAAAGTTCCGGATCCTAGGATCGCGGTATTAAACCCGGTTAAGGTCCTTCGAATTTTTCAGGGCGGAAAGGATGTCCCGAGTATGACAATAGCAAGAAATGAGTGTATGTTGTCGGTATTTTATCCAAGCTAACATTTAAATAATTGATCAGTCTCATGGGCTAGTGGTCAGCATCTCTGACTACAATTCGTGAGTTCCAGGTTTGATTCTCGATCACGCCATAGACATTTTTCCTTAAAGGGAATTATTCCTGTAGTTGGAATTTTGGTTACGTTTAGGTTAAGGATTTCCTGGCGCTTAATTATCATTTATCACCCATCATATCATCGGGGTAACGTAACTTCGCCTTCCAGGTGCCCTAATCTAAGAAATGGGTTACAATTCCGTCATGCCAGGGGAGAAAGCCAGAAACGTCATGAAAGACAACCTGGTGGCATTGGAAAAAAAATGTAAATCATTTCTAAATATGTCTAGAAATTATGTAATATTTTCAATGTTGGTCTTTATGAGCTAAAACTAGACTGATTGAACTAAATACATATAGGGCCTATCCCATGAGAAATCGTGCATATTCATTTTAAAAAATGCCCAAATCTGCAGAACGGTCTATAAATATAATACCGTTCTTTTTAACTATTTGATCTCATTCGGTATCAAAACGGCTGTACTAGTTTCCCAAATTTAATAATTTAATATGAATTAAAATATGTTTGACCTCGTTTGAATGGTAGACGATATGAGCCTATATGATAATTGATAACCGAAAAAGTTTTTAAAGCGTTATAGTGGGATTCCTGGAAGTATATGGCTGTTAAGTTGGTATTCTAGGTGAGCTGCAGTTCTTTCAGCCCACACTCCTTCAAAAGAAAAGAGCTTACAAAATTTTTATTTAGCGTAAGAATCGCATATGCAAAGCAAGACATTCATTTATCACGAATAGTACGTTCTCCTCACATTAGAATGCGACACTGTCAGTGATAAATTACGGAGACACCACTAGGGTTCACTACTATTCAGTAACATTGAATATTTAATAGCTCATTTTGCATATCAGCTCAGTGGTGGCTGGTAAAAAAAATTACAATTTAGTCCAATCCAAAGTTGATGGTCGCTATAAGGATGGTAATAATAATTATCTTGATCGTCTGCCTGATCTTTCCGTATAACTGTGAGTGTAAAGATGATGAAATTAAACTATGGTTTCCCATCACATTTCTATGAAACTGAAGACTACGAAGATTATTTCTCTGAATGTTATACAGAATGTTCTAAAAGATGTGTTTCGGGATGTGCTGATATAAAGGCTCGGGAGTCGATAGACTTTTCAGAACGTAAAAATCCTAAATATGAGTTCATTTGGAAGGGAACTAAATCCATGATCCCGAATCGAATATTCAAGGATCATAAAATAACCTTAATCCTGAGAAAAGAGGTCTCTTTGTAAAAAATTGACTGATCTTTTCCGCTCAGTTTTTAATTGTGACGCTAGTGGCCTTGGTAATTAAAAATTTGTGTTCCAATGCCACCAACTTCACCTTCCATGCTTATAATTCCGCGTTGAATTTACAGACGACTTTTGCAGACCATTTTACGAACTGATGCGTACTTGTACTGTGTACAGAGAGGAGTGTATCTCTAATGGTTTGTATAGTGTGGATTGTATAAAGGATGACAATGATGGCACGTGGCTTACTCCTGCCGAAAAACACCAAGGAGCCTCCTGGGTTAACATCCCAATCCGACAAACAAATCACGATCAACAGTTTCACATATCGGTGCCTTCTCAACTTGGGTACTGCTGAGGGGTTTGTAATTTAATTCTGGCATCTTGTGCACAATATAGCGATTAGAAATTATACACTACCATCCCCCCTAGCCTCGGGATTGAAAATTTGACAAATTAAATTTCCAACGCCGTCTGATATCGAACCAAGATCCGCTACTCAAGAATCAAGTTTACTCTCATCTGAGCTAGCTGGGCGAATATAGGGATGAGAAGTAAAAATTAAGAAAACAAGGCAATTCCAGTAAGTATGGGCCAGGAAATTTATTGGTTAATGCTATTCTTTTGGCAATTGGGTCTCGCTGGCAATAAAATTCCAACCAAGCATTTTCCCTTGACGACCGAAGGAAACCAGTATCAGTCAGGTTAGTCGGCATCGAGGCCTGAACGCAGGACTTGCCAAATTCCGATCTTAAATCATTTCTTGCTAAATCACGTTGCTTTCATTTTCAATCCTCCCTATTTATACTTTAATTTTCTATGCAATCGTGAATTATCTTATAGGCTATAGCCTACTTCTTTTTATTAGTTACATGCGACACAATTCACTCATAATAGCTACCCAATTTTAAGTACTATTATTATTTTTTTAATTCCTGATTGGTTAGTCTTCCGGGTGCGGTTTTCTTGAAACTCGACATTTCGTCTACTACTGCGGTAGACATCTTCAGGATATTCTGCGTGCTCTCTGTGAATTCCTCAACAATCGACTGTGTTGACGACTTCGCATAGAGCACGCAGAATCTCCTGAAGATGTCTACCGCAGTAGTAGACGAAACGTCGAGTTTCAAGAAAACCGGACCACGGCCATTTAGCCCGGAAGACGAACAAAACAGGAATCAAGACAATGACTGTGAAAGCCTACAAATTTACATTATTTTTTTTATCTAACAGGTTTTAAATGCATACGACATCTTCTGTGCCTAATATTAAGTTTTGATTATCTTGCTCTACCCATCTCTATCCCTCCAGTCACTATCCTGCAGTCCCTGTCCATCATCAAATTCACAATTCCCTGTATTAAATGTAAGTTGTATCTATAGTATATGACACAAATATTCACAGTACATAATAAAAAAAAGTTTGTTTCAATGTTCTAGCGGTTATTATGTTCACCTCTGCTCCGGATCAGAGTTTCTGGGTTAAAACCCGTTCAGGATTGATGGATTTATCCTAAATAATGCCACGAGTGATTTCCAAATTATCGATAAATTCACTTCGTGAGTCGTGAATTTATCGATAATTTGGAAATCAAGAGTGGCATTTGTTAGGACTATTTAACAAATAAAACTAAGCTGTTTACTCACAAATCATTATTTAGATATAGTTATTTTAAAATATTTATATATTTAATATAAAACGACGATATTTGAAAACAAACGAGAAACGTTTGTTATGCTACATTTGTTCATCACTGCAACCAGATGTATTATAATTTATTGCCAAAGGATCGGAATATTGTAAGAATGCACCCTAGTGGAGAAAAAATGAAACACATCAATCTGTTTATAACCAACATTATAGGTTATTAATTAATTTTTGATGTCCTAAGATGTAAATATGTCAATTATATTTTTCTGGAGCGTAAATAATACGTTTAAGAAAATGCAAACGGTGTTTTTTTACGGTATAAATGATTGCTACACATGTTTATATATTATATCCCGCAAGCACTATCTGGTTAAATTCGTGCACTATATATACAATCTGGTAGCCACATGCATTCTAGAATTCTTACATCTTAATATATAAATTATTATATTCAACCTATTTCTTAGAGAGTCAGTCACTGCAAAATAATGCTATGACGTATTCAGAATGTTAAAAAGGAGGAGCTTGATTTTAAAGTGATAAAATTAAATTGATAAAATCGAGGTGAAAGACGACTGTGAATGGTTATAAATCAAAATTCATTGAAATGTGATTGGTCATTGACTCCCATTTGGGGCATGAGTTAAATAGTAATAAGTAGTGCCACTAGTGATTTCCAAATTATCGATAAATTCACGACTCACGAAGTGAGCAGTGAATTTATGTAGAGAATTTGGAAATCAAGAGTGGCTTTTGTTAGGACTATTTAATGAATAAAATTAAGCTGATTACTCACAAATCATTATTAAACTATATTTATTTTAAAATATTTATATATTTAATGTAAATGGCGATGTTTGAAAACAAATAAGAAACATTATGTTTAATTTGTTCATCACTGCAAGCAGATCATATGTATTGCCAAATAGAATCGCAATATTGTAAGGATGCACCCTAGTGGAGAAAAAATGAAACACACCATTACATGTTATTAATTAATTTCTGATGTCCTATGATGAAAATATGTCAATTATATTTTTCTGTAACGTTAATTCCTGGGAAATAAATCGTTTAAGAAAGTGCAAACAGTGGTTTCTTTTTTTATGGTATAATCAATTGCTTTGAATATTCTTCTATTATATATCGCAAGCAGAATCTGGTTAAATTCGTGCACTATATATACAATCTGGGAGCCACTTGATGAAATGAAAGTGATAAAATCGAGGTGAAAAACGACTATGATTGGTTGTAAATCAAAATCATTGACTGTCATTTGGAGCGTGAGTTAGATAGAGAAAAAAATCCTGAGCATAATTTTATTGGTAAGGGAAGTATAATCCTATGTAATAGGCGTAATCCTACAAAAACAGACAGCTGAATAAATTTTTTCTGCTTTTTCACGTCCAATTTTGTATTGCGATACCAGTGATCTGAGGTGTCAATAGCGTCGTTAAATAATGCTACAAATAACGCTTGATGACGTCAAAGACTTGACATCCTATATAATACTGGTTGACTAAAAAAATACAGCATAAATTATTTGCTGAAATTTTCATAGTATGCAAATTAAACATTGTTTACTTACACGTATTTTAATATATGCTAATATAACGATAATAATTAAAAGTTCTATGTTATTAACTCTACTAAATAACTTTATATTTACTTTCATGTCCTTTTGTCTTTCATATGTTAAAATTTAAGTAAATATGCATTATGTATGGCATGTGTAAATGTCTTTCATACAGATATTCACTTTTGTTTTACAAGGTGTCAATAACCTTAATACTTAATTATTAGTAATGTCTCTTCTTACATAGGCCTATATATGTCCACAAAAATCCACGTTTGTAACTATCTCACTGGCACTATCGAACCCATAGATTCATGATCGCGCGGACATAAGCTCTCCATATATCCATATCTTGAGTCAACGTTTTCCAATCGTCTCCTGTATAATTTAATTTCCTCAAATCCTGGTTAATGTTGCCTATCCCATCTCATTTTTTGCCTACCTACTGCGATTTTTCCTTCTGGTTTTCTTACAAGGAGTTTTCTTGCCCCTCTTTCATTCTCATTCGCGTCTTTTACATTCAACTGTCTGTTCGTCTATCTTTGGTTCCAAAATTCCCCTAAGAACTTTATTCTCTTCATCTTTTCTCCTCAATTAAGTAATTTTTTTCTGGTTTAAGGAAAGTGACATTTTATAGTCAGGATTGGCGTAGTTTAATATGATTGACCCTTCTGTTTGAGTGGACCCTGTTAATATTTTCTTTAATTGGTGCTGTCCTCGAACAGAAAATATTTTAACTTCTTCCCCTCATCAACTTTGAAGGATTCAAGTCCAGTTTCTTTTATTATTTGTGCTCAGAAGGTTTATTTCTGATATTAATGAAAATGACCACTTTAAAAGTTTTTCAAGCTAAGAATCAATTCTTCATTTCTGCAATTGAATATTACAAAATGTTGAAAAAAAAGAGTCCTAAATATATTATATTATGTAGATGCTGTTTTAATATACAGACGGGTTTGGTTTGTTATTATGTGACACGGTGGCTGTATAAAATAATTAAACATAACAAAGGAATTTGGTTAATATGGACCCTCTTGGTCCACTTTACACGAATACGTATATTTTATCACTTAATTAATTTTATTTAATATCCTTGTAATTTTATTAAACCGAAAGACCGTCGCCTTCTGCAGTTGAATGACGTATGAATGTTATAATCAACAAACTTTTTTTCAAAAATTAAATAAATATCAATGCTTTTTAATTATGATCAGTCATAAATATTTTCAGATTAATCTGTGCCTGTCTGTATAAATTAATAGAGTAAATAAATTTAAAAATAGTCTAAGAGCTAAGGTGGACTCTGGGGTCCACTTTATCCGAATATGGAAGTTAAAATGGACCTTTCATGTAATGTAAAAAAAAATTATAAATTACTAGCTAATACCCGGCGTACGCTTCTACGCCTACATAAATCATAATGTGTTTTTGCCTTTAGTTGAATAAGTAAAAGGAAACAAATTATAGCCTAAATTTATATCATAATTATTTTAGATACCCCGTGCTGTTTACCCGGCGTTGGCCGGAAATCTACGTAGTCCGATTTACTTGGCATAAATGAGCTGAAAGACTAAATTCGTTATTTTGAGTTATCCGTAAAAGAATACCCGCTGTGCGCTGCTATGCTTTCCCGGGAATTTACTTATTTCGATCTTCTTGGCATTAATGAAAGACAAAAATGGTTATTGTGAGTTATCCGTAAAAGATAAACATATGCTGTCGCTGACTTTTTTGTAGAGTTTTTTTGAGATATTCAATTCTGTGTAACATTGATTTGGTTTATTTATTATGGTTTCGGCAGAATAAGCCATTTAAACGTACAAAACTACTTTTTTTTTTTACATTTTTCACTATAAAGGGTGATTTTTAAGGGTGAAGGGTTTGAGCATTAAAACTCTCTTATAGCCTATAACGTTCCCGGGAAAATCCTGAACATTTTGCAAAAATCCCCATCACAATCGGATAAACGGTATGGCAGAGCACGTTTTCCCGGGAATCTACTTATTCAGATCTTCTTGGCATCAATGAAAGACAAATATGGCTATTGTGAGTTATCTGTAAAAGATAAACATATGTTGTCGCGGACTTTTTTTTGTAGAATTTTTTGAAATATTCAATTCTGTGTACATTAATTTTGTGCATTTGTTATGGTTTAGGCAGCGTAAGTCATTTAAGCATAAAAAAGGGTATTTTTCACTTTCTTTTTCGCGTTTTTAAGGGTGTAGGAGTTGAGTATCACAACTTTCTTGTAGCCTATGTTCATCCCGGGAAATTTCTGAACATTTTGCAAAAAAACCCTCACAATCGGATGAACGGTATGGCAGCGCATAAAATACAAACAAACAAACATGCATTTTTATATATTAGATGAAGATGTTTACATATTTGAATAAAATAACAATGCTGTTTGATAGTTACAACACTAATGATGATCACTGTATTTAAACAAAATTCAAATCCCTTAATTAAAAGAAGAAAAACAGCAAATTCAAAACAGGGGTCCAAAATACCCGAAGTTCCTGTATAACTTTAAACATTTAGGATGATAGTACTGCTTGGTAACGAAGGATAAAGGAACTAGCGAATCTGTACATATTAGGCCTAAGCCTAAATGAATATAAATTAATCTAAATTAACTTATTTTTTGCCCATTTATTCATCTAACTGCCCATTTTCTCAGATAATGAAATAAATTGAGTACATAACCGCAGTCTGATGTCAGAATTTTAACAAATTAACTATGTAGTCATGGTTCCTTAAAAAAATGCATAGGCCCTTATTCAACATTTGCCGCTCAATTCTGGAGTTTAGCGAAATTATGCACATTACAAGGATTGTTATCATAAGTAATACCACGAGTGGAAATCAAGAGTGGCATTTGTTAGGACTATTTAACGAATAAAATTAAGCTGTTTACTCACAAATCATTATTTAACTATAATTATTTTAAAATATTTATATATTTAATGTAAACGGCGATGTTTGAAAACAAATGAGAAACGATAGGTACGCTTCATCTGCTTCTTTTGTTTATCACTGCAACCAGATAATACTATTTATTCCCAAAGGAACGCAATATTGTAAGAATGCTCTCTAGTGGAGAAAAAATGAAACACATCAAACTGTATATTAATTCATTTCTGATGTATGATGTAAATATGACAATTATATTTTTCTGGATTATTACCTGGGAAAAAATACATTTAAGAAAGTGCAAACAGTGGTTCCTTTTTTTGGTGGTATAATAAATTGCTACAAATGTTTTTATATTAACTCCCGCATGCGGCATGTGTTGACATTCATGCACTATATATACAATCTGGTAGCCGTATTTCTTAGAGGCTCAGTCACTGCAAAATAATGGTCAGACCTGTTCAGAATATTAAAAAGGAGGAGCTTTCTTTAATATGGTAAATTTAACACTGATAAATATTTCGTGAAACACGACTCTGATTGGTTGTAAAACAGAAATCATTGAAACGTGATTGGTCATTGACTCCCATTTGGGAAATGAGTTAAATAGTCCTTATGAATTCGTTTCGAAATTCCGTTTCAACTCATCATGTTCAATCCTTGTAACGCTAGTGACTAATTAAGTACAAAGGGCTATAAGATCAAGAAGTTTAGCTACCAATTACTCTTACATATTTACAAATATTGAAATTTCAATAAGGAGGTGATTTAGAATACAATAGGGTACAAAGTTTGCTGGCAGTTCAGCTCAACAGCGCTGTAATGTCAAACCAAGGGAAAGACAACAGTTTTTGGAACTATTCTTTTTGATGCTATGATGCTATGATGAATGATAAGAGTCCCATGATTGTAAACTGTCATGGGAATCTTATCAGTCCAACTTCTCTCAAAAAAACGTTAAACCGTAAATGTGTAAAACTGCTATTCACACAGTTATATTAAATTAATGCTAAACGTGGACTCTTACTTTAACATTCCTCTTAGCTTCCATTCACTGAACATTGCCCGCTGCAAGGAATTGATTCAAAATTACTTTGTTTCCCTATGCTCTATTTCTTACAATAATGGCATAACACCACCTAAAACTAAACTAAAATCCAGAGCACGACATGCCTATCATCCGACTGCTAGCCTCACATTCACATGTGCTAATGTCAGAGGTATAGTATAGTGGTGACATGTGGTTAGCATATCTGGTCCCCCAACCGTTATAGCTGGTCTTCTCAACCTGGAGCCGTTACTTGTTGTAGCTACCCACGTTGTTCACGATGCTGGATGCTGGCGTGGACACCGGTCCCATACTGGCTGAAATTCCATGAGAAAATGTCTTCTCGCGTGAAGACACGAATCAGCCACACAATATTATTAATTTATGATAATATTAACAATGCTACGGCATAACATGTTACATTAAAATGTAATAACCATTATATCTTTGCACCTTATATATAAAATATTTACACGTTTGCATTTTTATTTTCTTTAGGAATATTCCACAATACATTGTTTCTCCTTCAGCCCAAAGTAATTTGTCGCTAGAGGTTCCTGTCTAAATCATCTTCTTCCTTCAAATCTTTAGCTTCCATGTGGGGTTGTTAGTCCCCCATCGGGCGCCTCCCCAGGTGGTGGATAGGGGAATGCTTCCCAGATATGGGTGGTATCGGGAAAATGAAATACCCGAGGCGAACCAAAACTAACAGCTACTGCCTTGTAGTTCAGTGTTGATTCACTAAAGGCTAGAGGAAGACAACCTTGATTACAAATAACCTGGTCCTCCTGGTTGGAACTTGTAGCAATGGGCCAGCTCCTCATTCTACTAAAAAAATACACAATGCTAAAAAACCTAAAGAGAAGAATGCCGGACGGAATTACCTACAACGAACTGGCAGTAAAAGGTTAATGCATTTTTATAATAATTAAATATTATCATCATCACAATGATCAGTCTTAATCCTACTATTTGATGAAAAAAACGTACTTGCTAAAATAATATTAGGGAGTGTTTCTCTTAGTTCGTTGTTAAATAATTATTCATTGTCTTGCCTTTTTAGTTATGACGTGCAGTAGTTTGATAGTGTCTGTAATAGGGCCGAAAAAAAATTCATGCTATAGCAAGTGAAACTGTAAAAGATAGCTAGTAATATGCACAAGCCACAAACGAAATTTGTTTCATGCCGGAGTTGTATTATAGAAAAAATTATAAACCCAAGAAACACTTTGACAATAGTTTATGGCTAAATATACCTATTAATTACCATTAAGTACAGTAGTCTGTCTTTATTGTATAAAGTAGTACAGTATGTTTTATTGAAATTACTGGTCTCGTTGAACCAATAGGAAGGTATTATCCCGGTGGACTAGTTTGGAACGTTATTATCCTGATGGAATAATAGCCTCACCTTGAATCTGGCCTTGTGTGCGCGCTTCACGCCCTCTGGCCGCGGGCACATGAACTAGACACTGTGTACTAGGCGCTCCATAAGTAAAGCCATCAAAAATTTTGTCACATTATCTAATATTAGTAAAAATGTTATCACTATTATTGCTACATATTTACAAGAAATGGTAATCACCGAACGAGTTTGTTTAGGTGGTAGCATTTGAGACTCGTATCCGGGTGGTCCCGAATTGAAATCCTGTGACGGACTAACATTTTTTTTCGTGGTTTTTTCTCGGTTATCAAGGCATAGCTGGGTTTGGTTTCATTAACACGGTCTATTTCATCCTTAATAATATTTTCATATAACATTTAATAATATATTGTGATAAGAGCGCGGTAAACACTTGATACAGATCGATAAATGTTTAAAATAATAGTTTTAAAAAACTAAAACAGCACGCTTTATTAGAAAACCGAACTAAAAAATTAAAAATAATTTAAATTTCCGACACGCTTGGCATAAAATTAATGTGGTCAACAAAAAAAATAATCTCCAACACATCTAGAATAAAACTAGAGTTATCTACAAAAAAAAAAATAATTTTACCATCAAAAGCGTGGGGTGCTTTTTATAGTTTTTACGATTTCTTCTTAGAGACTTTACTTTTATCAATATCTTTTTATTATCAAATATATTAATTGATATAGAGCACCCCACGCTTTTGATGATAAAATTATTTTTTTGTAGATAACTCTTAGTTTTATTCTAAATGTGTTGGAGATTTTTTTTTTGTTGACCACATTAATTTTATCCCAAGCGTGTTGGAAATTTAAATTATTTTTCATTTTTTAGTTCGGTTTTCTAATAAAGCGTGTAGTTTTAGTTTTTTAAAGCTATTATTTATTTTTTATTTTTTAGTTTGGTTTTCTAATAAAAAGCGTTGTTTTAGTTTTTTTAAACTATTATTTTTTTTTAGTTTTAATATTTTACAGGATAAGATAAAAATGTAAATATCTTTAAATTCGATACTATTGTAGTATGAGCTAAAAGTAATACTCTTTAAAAAAAACCTCCGGGCGGATTTGAGCCATTGACCTATGTATTGCTGAAATTATATACCGCTACAGTCCACCGCCCTACCAACTGAGCTCTTACAACGGTTGACTAAAAAGTCGATAAGTCCGCAACCTATTATACCAGTTTTCATTTTTTTTTATTTTCTTATGATTCTGGCCAGGATTTTAGAAAACAATATGAAGTTATTGTATTGTCATGGGTCCTTTACAAGTATACAAAGTTTCAAGTCGATCCAATGTTTCTAGGTGGGTGAAAATCGTGTTCAAATATTCCGTTACATAGATACAAAGACACTTTTTTATTTTCTGATGATTCTGGCCAGGATTTTAGAAAATCAATATGACATTATTGTATTGTCACGGGTCCTTTACAAGTATACAAAGTTTCAAGTCGATTCAATGTTTCTAAGTGAGTGAAAATCGTGTTGAAAGATTCCGTTACATAGATACAAAGACACTTTTTTTTATTTTCTGATGATTCTGGCCAGGCTTTTAGAAAAAAATGATTATTGTATTGTCACGGGCCCTTTACAAGTATACAAAGTTTCAAGACGATCCAATGATTTTAAGTGGGTGAAAATCGCGTTGAAAGATTCCGTTACATAGATAGATAGACACAGGTCAATCTATTATGAAGCGTGTAAAAACGAGACGCTTGCGCCGAGTTTTTTTAAATTTCGGAGATTCCTTATATGTTTACCACATGAGTATTGCATACCATTTTTGGCACTATGTGTATTTACTTTAGTAATTAAGATATTAGCTAATATAATATAATTAATATAATATAATTGAAGATAAATGTTAGATTTTAGAAGGTGAATCGGCTATATGTGTTGCTATGGAAAAATAAATAATAGTTTGAAAAAACTAAAACAACACGCTTTATTAGAAAACCGACCTAAAAAATGAAAAATAATTTTAATTTCCAACACGCTTGGCATATAATTAAAGTGGTCAACAAAAAAATCATCTCCAACACATTTAGAATAAAATTAGAGTTATCTACAAAAAAAAATAATTTTACCATCAAAAGCGTGGGGTGCTCTATTTCAATGAATACATTTGATAATAAACATATATTGGTAAAAGTAAAATCTCTAAGAAGAAAACTTAAAAACCATAAAAAGCACCCCACGCTTTTGAGGATAAAATTATTTTTTTTGTAGATGACTCTAGTTTTATTCTAGATGTATTGGAGATGATTTTTTTTTATTGACCGCTTTAATTTTATCCCAAGCGTGTTGGAAATTAAAATTATTTTTCATTTTTTACTTTGGTTTTCTAATAAAGCGTGTTTTAGTTTTTTTTAATTGTTTTTTATTTATTAGTTTGGTTTTCTAATAAAGCGTGTTGTTTTATTTTTTTAAACTATTATTTATTTTTTAATTTTTAATTTAATTGTCATAAACCGGAATCCCATGAAAATGTAATATAAACATAAACATTGTTAAACAAGAAACAATTAAAAGATAAGTGTTCAATTCCGTCCCAAAAGAAGGACTAAATCGAATTAATAAATAAACCCCCGCCGTAACAAGAGTTGAAGAATGTACTAAAGCTGAGACAGGAGTGGGAATTGCTTAATACTCTTCTAAAAAAATCCTCCGGACCGGATTTGAACCAGCGACCTACGGATTACGAAAATTATATACCACTACAGCCCACTGTTCTACCAACTAAGCTCTTACAACGACTGACTAAAAAGTCGGTAAGTCCGCAACCTATTATACCGGTTTTTATTTATTTATTTTTTTTTCTTGATGATTCTGGCCAGGATTTTAGAAGAAAATTATGAAATTATTGTATTGCCATGGATCCTTTACAAGTATACAAAGTTTCAAGTCGATCCAATGATTTTAAGTGTGTGAAAATCGTGTTAAAAGATTCCGTTACATATCTACAGGTCCATCATTACATAGACAGATACAGGTCAAGCTAATATAACGCGTGTAATAGTAAGTATTGTTGGTCATGTCGCCATCTTATATTTGTTAAAACTGTAAACCCGATTTGAGTTGGGATTTATTTTTGATTATGGAGGAAGTTTTAGACGATGTGTGCAGTGATGATGAAATAGAAGAGGCGTGGAAAGCTGGATGTGATGAATTAATACCGAAATTAATACAAATTGCAGTATCACTATCAACATTCAAAATAAATGCTTTTACTTACCGCACTAGTGTTTCAGGTAATTTTTAAAGTATTGAGATTTTTGTTTTCATAGCAACCAAGATTGTATGCGGGAATGTCAAATTACGATGCACATCAACAATAACAGTAAGTATACAATATTAGTTATATAGTGAAAAAATTAATTATACTACGCAAGAAAAATAAGGGCAACAACAATAGCAAAGCTTACGTCGTCTTTTAAATAACTGAACATCATGACGCGACATGTCTAGAAGGCTCTTGGTCGTGAGAGCGGCTGAAAGGGAGTGCGGCTACGAGAGTCTCGTGTACCGGTAATAAGAGCTCGAGAATGAGAAATTCCGGGATTCTCGCAGTGAGTACGGATGGTAAAGTCATGCAGTTTTCTTGACACATAAGACATTTACTCCATGTACGAACCCGTACGTTTCTCAATAGCCAAATAAATTTCTTCTTTTACGAATAAACATTTATCCCATATGAAATCGGCAAAAAAAAAATATAAGAACTGAACTCGCATCTTTACAATTTGTTTTATACTGAAGCGTTATGGTGCACTGAACATCTAAACTGAATCTCAGGTCTCAGTTTGTTATACTGTAATTAAATAATAATCTATCCATCCATAGTAATTCTGTCCGAAGGCAGGTCCTTCATTGCAATCATAGCATTTGCATGCTATGCTTGCAGCTTTACTAGGGAATTGTAGGTGTGGTAGCTTCCCGTTGCTTTCCACACCGGTGAAGGATGATGATGATGATAATGATAAGGATGATGATGATGACCATATGATTTCGGGGACCGTTTGGGCCTTAAAGTTTTCCTGACATTTGTCTTACAGTTGAGGAAAAACTCAGAAAAACTGCCCCAACCGGGGATCGAACCCGGGCCCGCTGCGTGACAAGGCTGCACGCTACCTCGAGACCACAGCGGTGGATAAATAATAATAGAGCTGTCAATTTATCGTATTTTTAAAAATAAGTCTTTTCTTTGAAATAAATTTCTCAAAGTTAAATTACTCCATGAATTTGAAAAGATATATATAATTTTATGCACTATCGTTTGAAAATTAGTACGCTGATATTTACATTTTCCTAATAGGCGTAATTTCAATTAATGTACAATTGACAATTTGAACTATTTTGTATAAATAAGTGTTATTCCATATTGACCAAATGTTGTCTGATAGCCTATTTTATGGTATGTGAAAGGAAAGCTCATAACTTATAATTTTCTTAACACTTTCGCATGGAAATAAATTGATGTAAATTCTGAACACACATTTAGTGTTGTCGGAGTACAATTTATTTACATTGCTATAATATAACATTTAATTATTTTGTCATGTATAATATACAGTTTTATATTCAAAGTGTAATATTTGTAGAATGTAGGTTCCATCAGATAATTTATTTAATACATTTTCTTTAGCTTTTGCAGTCATTGTATATTATTTTGCTTATGAAGTTGCTCACGGGAATCTGAACCAACGGGACTTCCGATCTCTCTCGTTTCGATTCCACTCCCGCGCAAGCGTTTGCCATACCCCTCCCATTCCACTGAATACACCAAGTACCATATTAGAAGCAACGAGACTGGGAAGCTCGCGGAGCGAGATTCGAGCGGGAGTGTGTGTGTACGGCTCTATCCTTTAGTTTAAGCAGTTCCTGCTTGACGGAATTTTTGTGAACCTCAGAGGTCAATTTTATAGAATTCTTAGAAAGAAATGTCAATACGCCTAATAAGTGAAAAATAGTTAAAGGGAAGAATACATGAAGACGTGATTCCTGAAAAATCAATTTCAGAAACAACAAATAAAATAATTTGCTAAAGAATTATTATTATTATTATTATTATTATTATTATTATTATTATTATTATTATTATAATTATCATCATAATTATTAAATCTATATTCTTAAATTCTGGCAAAACCATCTTATGTTATGGCAGTGAAGAACGATAGATGATATGATGATTTACTGCCAGTGAAATGAAGTTCATGCGCCGAACAGCAGGCTATACTAAACGGGATATGAGAAGGAATTCCAACATATTTCAGAAACTAGACATAGACCCGTTCTTAACCATATCCATAACTGTCAAGAAAATTGGAAACAATATGTTAATAGAATGCCCAGACGAAAAATCCCAAAGACAATCCTAAACTATATCCAACATGGGAAGAGATCGTTGGGACGACCCATGAAGAGGTGGAAGAAAAACTTCAGTAGATCGTAACAGTCCTTCGAGGGCTGTGACCAGTCAGGATGATGATGATGATAATGGTATTGTTAAATTACTCATCTAAAACGTGTAATATGTCACTTAACAATTAAATATTTTGACATAATTTCAGTTGCCATGCTCTACTCTCGTTATGAGGTTCGCATATTCAAACCAGGTCGTTGTCGATGGTGACATGTGGTCAGCATGTCGAATCTCACAGCTATTGTAGCTGGGGTTTTCAAGCTACAGACGCTACTTATTACAACCACCCAAATTCTCCACGATACTTGATGAGCACAAGTCCCATACTGGTTGAAATTCCATAAGAAAATTTCTTCCTCCATGCCGACTCGAACCAGGACAAGTTCCATAGTTTTGAACCAAGCTATGATGTTCGGCTAAGGTGTGGGACCTGATAATTGAATGTATGTTAAATCCACCACAAGGAATCAACGCGAAATCCGATTATAAATTTTGAAACTAAGGTTCAGAAATTACGTCTCAGAAGTAACTTCATGACTACTTGTACAGTCAACTGTTAACCAGTATAGCAAGCAGCCTTGATTTTTCTAATGTGTCTTGCGATGCGACTCATGGTATGTGCTAGTCTGAAGTAGGCTTGGAAGTGCGATAGGTGACAGTGTACGAAGAGACTTTTCTTTGCATAAGTTGGCTGGGGCGTGGCCATGGGCCCGGGGGACCTGAATATCTATCTATCAATCAAATCGTGAGGAGGTCATTTAGAAGGTATAGTACCTGCCACGCCTGGCTCGGGCCATTTAGCAGCAATTATTGAGTCCCTCTGCCCCGCGGACATTGTGTTTATATCGGCCCACTCCGGCTGCTTCACGCAGGGGTCTACAAAATATCATGTCAGTTCACCTTTCTTTTTAATTTTATTTACTTCCCATTGTTGTAACCTAATTCCTTCCCCTCATGGCTCTTTACTGTCATGATGTTTATAAAAAACAAGGCCTCTATGGTGTATGCATAGCTTGTTTATCTTCTCAGGAATCCCTGGTTCCTTTTTCTCCTGTACTAACTAACTCACTGACACTATAAAACCACCTCAACACATTCCTGTCATGAGCTAGTGTTTTCCAGTCTCCCCTGTATAATTTACCTCCCACAAATCATGGTTAAAGTTATTCTCCCACCACATTCTTGGCCTACCTAATGACCGCTTTTTCTCTGGTTTTCCTACAAGTAGTCTCCATGTCCCTCTTTCATTCCCTATCCATATATATATATATATATATATATATATATGTTGCTTTCTCTTTAGTCCAAAAGTTTTTTCTAAAAACTCCCTCCCATAAAGTAAGAGTGCGTCTTTCGCATCCATATAGCCTAATAATACTGGAAGAAATAGCAGTGTTACAGTCTAATACATAGGCATATGGCATAATGGTGTAAGTCAGCTTTTTTTTAAAAATGAGTACACGGTTGTAAAGAAGAAACTCCATATTGTATTTTAGATACATCAACAACTGATATCATCACTTAGGATAATAAATATCTCCATGATTATCAATATTAAGCTAACTTGATTCTTTTGTAAACGACAAATTAAACACTGTTTTCCTCATAATTAAGAAAAATGACTTACACCACTATGTCATATACCCCTTCATAATTATATTTCTAACTTAACGCTTCTGAAAGAAGTTGGGATGACAAGAGTCCCTAATAGCTAGCGTTTCCAGAGTTGACGCTAGTTAATTTTTTTCTGCACCTCGTTCTTGTTTATAATTATTATTCATAGGTATTTGAATGCGGAATGTACCGACATTGTAAAGAAAAGAAAGCTAGCAAAAATTAAATGGTTACACGAGCCAAATGAGGTAAATTTAGAGCAATTGTGTAGCATTATACGGGAAACCACCAGGTTACTACTAATGAGTAGAAAGAAAGAATATTTGAGAGAGAAGATTAATGATCTTGGAATGAATGCAAAAATATGAACATTACAGAATTATACCAGGGAATTAAAGGCCTAGAGAATAGAGGGTTTCAGGCTAGAACAAACATAATTCGGAATGAAAATGGGGATATGATTGCAGATTCCAGGAGTATATTAAATAGATTGAAAAGTTACTTTAATCAGCTATTAAATGTACATACAGAACAGGATATTGAAAATGATAATTTACAGACAGCAGAAATGCTAGTCGCAGAACCAAGTGCATTAGAGGTTGAAATGGCGATTGAAAAAATTGAAGATGTACAAAGCATCAGGTTCAGATGAGATCCCAGCAGAACTGATAAAATCAGGGGGAGAAAAAAGCTGGTTGCTTAGTATGATTTGGGAAAAAGAAGCTCTTCCAGATGAATGGAAAGAATCGATTATCATACCAATTTATAAGATAGGAGATAAAACTGATTGCATCAACTACAGGGACATTTCATTACTTTCAACTTCGTACAAAATACTAACAAACATATTAGTAAGCAGATTTACTCCTTATATTGATGGCATTCTAGGAGATCATCAATGTGGATTTAGAAGAAACAGGTCTACAACAGATCAGATTTTTAGTATAAGACAGATTTTAGAAAAGAAATGGGAATGTAATGGTACTGTACATTAACTATATGTAGACTTCAAAAAGGCATACGATTCAATTAAGAGGGAGAAGTTATATAGTATCCTGCTGGAGTTCGGAATTCCTAAAATGTTAGACTTATACGAATGTGACTAAATGGCACAAAGAGTTGGTTGCGTGTAGGCAAACAGTTTTCGAATATTTTTTAAATCCACGATGAGTTGAAGCAAGCAGATAGACTATTTTCTCTACTATTTAATTTTGTACTAGAGCATGCCATCAAATCTTTAGAGGATGAAGAAGGCCTACAACTCAATGGTATTAATAAGCTGTTAGTTTATGCTGATGATATATTACTATTGGGCGATAGCGAAGAGATACTGAATGCCAACACGCACATACTATAGAGTAACACTAAGAAATTGGGACTGGAAGTAAATATCAATAAAATTAAATATATGGTCACACATAGATATATATTATAGGCCTATAATGGAAATGGGCAGCTAATGACAAACGATGAACATTTTGAGGAAGTGGCTGAATTCAAATACCTAGGAACAATAATCACAAATAGGAATGCGATGCACAAAGAAATTAAACATAGGTTCAATTTTGCAAATGCGTATTACTCGTATTATGCATTACAGAGACTTTTGACGTCCCAACTCCTTTCAAAAAACGTTAAGCTGAAAACATATAAAACTATTACACTGGGGAACAGTGATTTTGGTGCCTTAATGTTTTCACCTATTTATGGGTATATTTGGGTCACTGATTCCAAAGATGATTTCAGTTTCGTCCTATCAGCTCTAGTTTTTGAGATAGAGTTTATTCAAATTATATACCAGTTCAAAAATACTGGTCCACATATACAACTATATTACTCGCATACAATTAAATACAAAAGAACAAATACTTTCTTTTTCATGAAACAACTGTATCTATATAACTACCATAATTTATTTACACATTAGTCTCGTTAGAATCATTAATTTTCCTCCATCAGGTCGCAGAATCCCCGTTTCTGTGATTTCCTCCGATGCAATGATCTTGGACATTCTCGGTGGATGCTCCAACAGTAGTCCGCCATCATATGTATATCCCACCGTCCACGATACCTTTCTTCCATTGTACTTAATTCCTGGTGAAAACGCTCACCCTGTTCCTCACTTACATCTCCAAGATTGTCTGGAAATCGATCCAAATGACTGTGTAGGTAGTGTAATTTGATGCTCATGTTACAACCTAGTGCACAAAAAGCAGTGAGCATATTCTCCACTAGTTCATCACTATTAGGAGACTTATAGTTTCCAAGGAAATTCTTCACTACCATACAGAACGAAGACCATGCGGCTGCTTCAGTATCATTCATTGAGTCTTGAAATTGATGGTCATTAATAAGTTGGCGGATTTGTGGTCCATCCAATATACCTGCTTTTATTTTTTCCTTACTCAGTGCAGGAAATTTTGTACATATGTAGCCAAAACATGTTCCATCTCTATTCAACGCCTTGATGAACTGTTTCATTAAACCAAGTTTAATATGCAGTGGTGGCAAGATGATGTTGTTTCTGTCAACCAAAGGTTCTGCAACGATGTTTTTTTCTCCAACGGTCATGCTTTCTCTAAGAGGCCAATGCCTTCTCACCCAATGTTGATCTTTGGCTCTAGAGTCCCATAAACATATAAAGCATGGGTATTTGGTGTACCCACCTTGTTGTCCTAGAAGAAAATTCACCATCTTGAGATCGACACACATTACCCATTGGTGATCACGGTAAGAGATCTTCTCTAGCACTGTAGCTATTGTATGTTGATTTTCACGCATAGAAACTGAGTGACCAATTGGGATTGACCTGTATATGTTCCCATTATGCAAAAGAACACATTTTAGGCTGCGTTTGGAGCTATCTATAAATAACCGCCATTCACTTGGTGTGTATTTTCTTACACCCAGCTTCATTAACAGTCCTTCAACATTCATACAAAAAACAAATTGATTTTCTACTGTGAAGAATGGCAGGAAGTCTGTTTCTCTTTTGCGATAGACTGTGACCTTTGTTCCCGGTAACAGACATTGTTTCTCTGCCAGCCTGGAAGCTAACAACTCAGATGACTTCTTTGGAAGACTTAGATCCCTTATGAGGTCGTTCAGTTCCGCTTGACTAAAACCGGATGAAACTGATGAAGGTCCTGGGAAATCGCTGTCATTTCCCTCAGAATAGCTTTCAATTGAATCATCCTCTTCTTCTGGTGACTCTGGAAGACTGGTAAAAATTGGAACAGGTATCTCCTCTGAATGTGGAACAGGGCGTCTTGCGGAGCGTAGATTGGGATATACCCATCTATTCCGGTTTTTGCTATTGATGCCCTTTACATTGACTGAACAAAAATAGCAGTCATCACTATGGTTAATTTGTTCTCGCCAGATCATTGGTTCCCCAAATTTCAAGCATTTCCGTTTCCCATTTGTCCATTGTCGTAGATGCTCTGTGCACGTTTTACATACAATGTGAGGTGCCCAAGGCTTATCTTGATCTCCCAGTTGTACTTTGAAATAGGCCAAATAAGCTCTTCTTACAAAGTCAGTTATAGGTTTTCTTTGTTGAGTGAATGTGTACTCCCCACAGATGAAACAAAACACATCAGGATTATTCACACATTTTCTTCGTGTTGAAGCCATGTCAGTCTAGAAAAAGGATAAACAATTGTCAAATTAGTAAAATTACATATGCAAACGGCAACAACAACATGAATATAACTTGGATTAAATCAATTAGTATTATGCAAACAATCGATTTACAATGGTGGTACATAAGAGCAGTATCATCAATATCTTGCAAACTAGAGCTGCTGCAACAAAATGGATGACATTTTTGGAATCAGCAGTGCCGAAATACCCAGAATCAGGTGAAAAATTTCAGGCACCAAGAAAAAAATATTTTTTTGTTCCCCAGTGTTATTCTACCAGTTATATTGTACGGATGCGAAACGTAAACTCTTACTTTAAGAGGGGAAAGGAGATTACGAGTAGGCCTATTTGAGAATCAAGTTCTTAGGAAAATTTTTGGACCAAAGAGAGATGAACAGACAGGTGGATGGAAAAAACTACATAACAGTGAATTAGGCTACATGGTCTTTATAGGAAGCCAGATATAATAAGAATAGTTAAGTCTCGTAGACTGCGATGGGCAGGACATGTGGCACGAATAGCGAATGAAAGATGTGCATGGAAGCTTCTTGTAGGAAAACCAGAGGGAAAATGCCCAGTTGGTAGACCAAGAATGAGACGGGAGAATAACATTACCTATGATTTGAGTGAAGTAGATTATACAGGGAAAGATTAGAAAACATCTCGGGATAGGGATGTATGGAGAGCTTATGTCCGGGCGGCCATGAACCTACAGGTTCGATAGTGCCAGTGAGTTAGTTAGTTACTTAGTTAGGTACTTGAATGCAGCCACTTCTTCAAAATTTCCGTATTCGTCATTAACTGCCTTTTGCATTTAATGCATTTTTAAGTGTGCACATGTATTTAGGTAGGCCCCTATATTGATTTCTAATTTCAGTCTCAATTTCTTATTGTTATTCAATAGAATATGTGTGTTGGCCCTTAATGCCTCTTCGTTATCGCCTAATAATACATAATCAGCATTATATTAAGATATTATCAATACCATTGAGTTATAGGCCTACGTGTTCTTTATCCTTTAAAGATTTGATAGTACAAAATTGAATAAGTGGAGGCTATAGTAGGCCTACATCTTACCTAACCCACTGTGAATGTCGAAAGTAATTGAAAACTTTTACATACCTACATCCTACTCTTTGTGCCATATAGAGACATTCGAATAAGTCTAACTGTCCGTGGTTCACTATCAATGCATATGGTTGGAATTTCATTATCTACCCCTGTCTATACACTGCTCTCATTTGAGAATTAACTTAACGTATTTCCCTACAGATGACAGCGAGTAACAAATAGTTAGCTCATCGCCTCGAAGATATATTTAAAAGGCAACTAAGGTACTACTTGGATGAGTAAGTACGTATAAATATTGCTCAGATGCACAACTTAGGCTTGAAGTTCTTTTACGAGTCCGAAAATCTTAGAACTCGGGACCCTTGGCTTAAAATCCCTTACGTAAGATTTATCTTTTGGATTTTTCATCCTAAAAAATCCATTGACCCCGACCGGGTTTGAACCCGCCATCCTCATATCTACATCAGTTAGGAAAAACCGGGTAAGTCTTCAAAGTGATTTTTTACAGGAGAGCAAAAAACTAGTTCAATGACTTACATCAAAGAGTGCATAAATCGAAAATTCAATGCTTAATAACACCGTCACTATTCGCTTGACGACTTACCCGTTTTTACCGAACGTGATCGGACCAAAAGCTATCGGGAGATGTTAATAACTCATTTTCGACCAAAAGTTGACTTATCCGGTTTTTCCTAACTGATGTAGATATATTTTATTAGATTGTATTATAAATGTGTTACTAGGCCTATATTTTATAATGATGCTATGAATGACGAATAGGCCTATAACTAAATGGATCCTGGTAATACAATTCCAACCCTGCATTTGCCTTAACGTTTGAGGATAACCAGGGAAAAAAATCATACTCAGGTTGATTGGAACCGGGGTTTGCAACCGACACCTCCCGCAAATATAAATCTCAAACTCTTACCGCTTCAGCCAACTCGCTAACTAGAATTTAAAGACATGGGATATGATCATTAACTGGCAGAAAAATATAAAACTAATAAAACTTTGCAAAATATAGTAAAAAACAATAAAACTAAAGTAAAAAGGAACAGTTATCAAATGTATATAAATTGGAGTGTGCCACATGCGACAATATCTATATAGGACAAACTGGCAGACCTTTTATTTCTCGTATAAATGAACATATGATAGCATATAACAGAAATTTAGATACTTCAAAGTATCTACTTTAATACGATCATCGTTTAGATTAAAATTTTAAAGTTTTACATGTTTGTGACTAAGGGAAAACAATTAGATCTTTTAGAAATCGTAGAGATAAATAAATTGAAGAATAACAATAGGCTGTTAAATTCCCAACTAGATTTAAATGAATCGCCTCTTTTAAATTTATAATAGAGATTGTTTATTTTAAAAAAGTTTGTTTACTTTCAATTGCATAGTTGCAGTTGCAGATCATATAGAATAACAAAATTCATTCAATTGTAATCATGTCTGAAGAAAGTACAAAGTACCGAAACAGCTGTTACGAATTTGTATTGTAATAAATATGAAAATCTTATAAAACTCTAAGTTTTATTTTTATTTCATTAAAGACAAATATATGTAAATCAGTGTAAGAAACATCATTGCCTTTTTTTCTAAGTTTAACGTTTCAAAGAAGACAATGACGATTCTTACACTGGTTCAAGTTTTTTTTTTCTTCCTTTCTCAAAAGAAACTAAAGATGTTAAGTCTGTAAATAAAAAGTATTTAAAAATACAAATACACGTTACATGCAATTAACTTATGGGATTTTTGTATGTTACAGCTGAATCCTGTGCGTTTATGTAGCCACAACTTGGAGACGGGTGAGTTTCTTTACAACAAACTCTATTCAATTTCTTATGTCGTACCCCTCAGGGGTCCTCATCTAGGGGATATGTGGATGGCGACCACAAGGTGCCCAAGCTGAGCAAAACATTTCTTCCACTTACTTGTGTTTTGCACTCTTTTAACTTTACTATCTAACCTCTCTTGGTTAACTCTTGTTTTTTTCGACCCCGATGCTATTAGGGCATTCGAGGGCTAGGGAGTCTTTCCTTTCTTCCATTTCTTCTTTTCTTTTCTTCTCCAGAAAAGCCTGACCAGAGGCTATAAGATGGCAGCCCCATCACTGGTCTTGCCTTCCTTTGGCCAGCAACCAATCGAAGGGAATATTATTATGCTTTCAAGTCTTATACGAGAATTTCCCTGAAGGATCAAAACGCTGGAGGGAAAATTTTCTATAGGATCGTAACAGGCCTTGGCCTAATACTTGGAAGGAAGAAGAAGAATAAATGTCGTAGGCCTAATACATTTAATCAGACTCGCATAAATATAAAAGTAAAATTTCTGATGTTATCATATATTTGGGAGGACCTAAATGCAACAAAATTGTGGCTATTAATCATAGCAAAAATGTTGATTTAAGGTTGTGCATAAATTAATACATGGTTAATTTGCCAACCACGCAAGTTTCCAGTTTTAAAAATACTACCCTCTTCTACTTTAACTCATTTTAACTAATTTTTTACATGCCACACGCCACTTTACAATGGCACAAGGGAATTTAAACCGTGGATCACACATAGGCCTACTTTTTGGCCACACAAGGACATGAAAGCCTCTCCAAATGAGTGATCAGCTCAACGTCAAGACCTCTTCCGAGACAACACAACATTAAGACGAAACACACACATATTCATACTAATCATGGGAATAGTATCATCATCATCATCAACAACAACAAGGATTAAGCCTAATGGCCTATTCCGATCTCATTATAGGTCGAATTGGTCCTTCCATCTCTTCAATGGTCTTCCCAACATTCTTCTCCCTTTTGGTTTATAATTATACATTCTTCTTGGTATGCGCTGTTCATTCATTCGTAATACATGCTGAAGATAAGCATTTTGATAATATTTTATTCTTTCACAGAGATTAAATGTATTAAGTTCTGTTCTTATATCTTCGTTTTTCTTTTTATCGGTTCTTTGGTATCCTGCTATTGCTCTCAACATCTTCATTTCAGCAGCCTCTATTTATTTACTATCTGCCTTTGTTAATGTCCAGGTTTCACATTCATAGATAATAGATGGAACTGCCAATACTTTGTAAAACTTCAATATAGTTTCTTTTCTAGTCTTGTTCAATAAAGTGCGTTTAATTGTGCCACATAGATAATTGAATCGTTGTATTTTAGTGTGCTTATCTAAATTTCTGTCATTGCCTAAATGACATCCCGAATAATTAAAATTCTGAACTTGGTCTATAATTACATTGTTTATCATTATTTTTGTTCTTATTACACATTTTCCTTTCAGAGCTAATATTTTTGTTTTAGATGTAGATATTCTTAAATTGGGAATATTATAATGATGATTATGGTAGCCAGATGATGTTTGGGGACCGTTTGGGCCTTAACGTTTCCTGATATTTGTCTTACAGGTGAGGAAAAGCCCCGAAAAACTATCACCTATGAAATTGTCCCGATTGAAACAGGGTCCGCTGCATACGAGGCAGTGACGCTACCGAGACTATAGCGGTGGACTTAAAAATGCTATAAAAATTATTATTGTGAATCAATATCAATATACTTAATATAGATATAGGCTACTGTATGTTTTAATAGTATAGTAGACCTATATAATTTTTATATTTTATTAATAAACTTGTAATGACGTTTTATTTTTATTTTTATATTCATTACTTTTGCAGCAATATGTAAATATATTAATGTTATTGCTTACTTGTGTTCTAGTTTTTGATGGGTACTAATATATTAAACATATATATTGCATTTCTTAATAAATACAAATCTTATGAATAATTTTTGACTAGGTCTATACGTATACTATAGCGTATTCACACCACGCCACTCTCCTTGTCGGTACACTGAGCCGCGCTACATATTCCACCTGCCTCGATAAAGTTAAAATATCGTAATTTTTCATAGCAATGCTCAGGTAATCATTAGTTGATTGATTAATTATGAATTCTTCTTTTTTAATGTATCAGAATCCATCTTATCACAGTCCAAAACACATCTTAAGCGTCTAAATAACCAATAACACAATGCCCTGTTAATAAGTCATCGGAAAAACCATGGATTTCTTGTATCAACACTTAGATAACATCCCAGAACAATCTGCGAAAGTTAGTCGTTAAGAGTTCTGTTCCGTCCTGTATACAGAGTAAGTAGGTATAATTATGACAATGTTGTTGATGATGATGAAATGATGACGATGATGATGATGATAATAATAATAATAATAATAATAATAATAATAATAATAATAATAAAAGTTATGCCAAGAATATAATTTAAAAAATGAAAATAAAAAAAAACAAAACAATAATAATGGCGTTCTGGGGATATGAACATGTAAGATCAAAAATAATAATAGACAAGCCTCTGGAACAAGTAACAAATTTTAATTATTTGGGTTGTAATTTTATTATAAACACATAAACATGAAACTGTCGACATTTCAAATTATATGCGAAACTATATATAAAACATTAAAGAACAGAACAAAAAGAGATTCTAGATTGAAGTTTTACAAAAAATTGGCACCTCTGCATTACTTTATGGGACCGAAACTTAGGTAAAGATAAAAAAATTATAAAGTAGAATATAAATCGTAGAAATGAACTTCCTCAGAAGAACAAAAGGCTGCACAAGATTGAATCGCATAAAGAATGAAGATATAAGAACAGAGTTTAATTTTTTAGACACGTAGAAAGAATGAATGTAAAAAGATTACCAAAAGCAGCATTTAACTATAGGCCTAAGCCAAGAGGATTAAGGAATTGTAGGGAGTCAGTGAAAAGATGGACAGAACAACTGTGAGGCGGAACAGACAATTTGCCTAGCCCGTGAAGCAAATAATAATAATAATAATAATAATAATAATAATAATAATAATAATAATAATAATAATAATAATAATAATAATATTGTATACATACATTGAAATTAAAATAAAATATGAAAAATATAATTTAATTCACTTAGATACTAATAATACTTTTCAAAAGAGTATCAAACTCACTGGCACATCGATCCCGGAGGTTGATGGACGCGCAGCCAATAAGCTCTTCATCTAACCCTATCCGACAATTTGTAAAGAGTAGGTTATGGAGAAAACTACATAATAATGAGCTACATTGTATGTAAAGGAAACCAGATATATTAAAAACAGCTAAGCATCGTAGACTGCGATAGGCAGGACACGTGGCACGAATGGGGAATGAAAGAGGTGTATGGAAGCTTCTTGTAGGAAAACCAGAGGGAAAACGCCCAGTTGGTAGACCAAGAATGAGGTGAGAGAATAACATTATCCATGATTTGAGGAAAGTAGATTATATAGGGGATGGTTGGAAAACATGTATGAAGGGCTTATGTCCATGCGGCATAAATCTAATGGTTCGATAGAGCCAGTGTGTTAGTTAGTTAGATTATTTAATAAAGCGTCGAATTTTAATGTAGGTCTAATGAAAGTCAGTGCGCTTAAAATAATTTTAATGAACTGTAGTTAGGACACAAACGCAACCCTCTAGCGTCCTTTCAGAGGTGACGTACCGACATATAGTCGCTCATTAGCAGGTAGAATGGTGCCCACTTTAACGATGATTCAACTCCATAAATTACACTGCACGTCTTTTTTTTATAAGATCATTGAATATTGTCTCTACTCTCTTTTTAACCGCAATTAGATATGTTTCGTGAGACATATTCCTGTTTTATAAAATATTTTCAGTTTTAAAATTAATTCACTTCTTTTATCAGTTATAACTGTTATAAGAGTAGTTTTATGCAATATTTGCCATTTTACCTGCTAGAATATTGACGATCGAAAAGAGTCTTAGAGCCATTAGATATGTTTGATAACATTTCTATGGCTTGGTTCTAAAAGGCTTAATATAAAACAATACATTTTTTATTTATCTTATTTAAAGATGCCTAAAATATAAAAGGTAGCATAATGTCTATTAAAATTATTTATTTATATTTCAATTACATTTTGAATGAATGGTGAATATATTGAAACGTGTCTTGGTAATGAAATTCAAAACTATAATTTGGGAAACCAGAAAAGTACCTCAGGTTGATCGGCAATTTGGACCAATTCGTACGAATGATAAAACACAGTAGCCTATATCCGGCGAAAAAGTGACAATGGTAAAAAAGTCAAGACCAGGACATAAACTATGTAAATATTTTATGCGCATCACTTAATTTGTAATTAAAACATTTCTTCAAAATATATGAAACTAAAGGAAAGAAGCCAAAATAAATTGTCGGAGGGTGTTCCTCTACTGTAGTAATAGTTGATACCAATAGTTAGATTTCTGTTAGTTTTAAGATTTTTTTGTCTCACATTAAACAGAAAACCAAGAATAATTGGCCTAATAGGTCACTATTTATTAAAATAAAACTTACTATGAAATATATGAATAGTTCGACAGATTATGTTACAAAGATACAATTAATATTGTCATCTACAGGAAGTACTATGGTCTTATACGTAGTGAATATACCATGTCACTAGAGGATCCTTATTTAGTACAAAGAGGGCTTGTGTTTTCGGTTCTGGGTTCCTTACTTTTATCCAAAAAATTGCCTATAGGAAGTTCTATAACTCAACACCCAAAAATCTGTACGTAGGGAAACTTTAGACGATTCCAACATTACCAAAAAATTAGTAGAAGCTATAAAAGCATTATACAAAGGATCTATTTCGAAAATAAAAGTTGGAAATCATATAACAAAGGGATTTACTATTACAAAAGGTTTAAGGCAAGGTTGCAGTTTATCTCCAACTCTATTTAAAATTTATCTCGAAAGAGTACTAAGAGACTGGAGGAAAAAATGTAAAAAATGGGCATACCTATCCAAAATACACATGTATATTCATTAAATTTTGCAGATGACCAGGTATTAATAGCACAGGACCACGATGGCATAGAATATATGGCTAAAAAACTAAAAGAAGAATATGAAAAATGGGGACTTTATATAAACATTGAGAAAAATAAATATCTGTGTATAGGAGAAGAAATGGAAAATATAAATTTCAACAATGGAGAAGAACTAAAACTTAGTATTGAATGCACTTATTTAGGAACAAAATTAGATCATTCAGGCGATAACACAGTGGAAATTAAAAATAGAATCGCACAAACAAAACAAGCAATAAATTCTTTAAACTCTGTTTGGTGGAGCAAAAATATTACAACAAATAGAAAATTACAAATATATCAAACCATAATTCAGAGCATTTTAACATATGGTGCCGAAGTCTGGCAAATTCCTACCAGGGAAATGAAAAGAATTTTAAGTACAGAAATGGATGTTTTAAGAAGATCAGCTGGAAAATCTAGAATGGATAGAATACGAAATAAAGAAATAAGGGAAATTATGGGTGTACAAGAGGAGCCGGACGTCATAGACATCATAGAAAAAAAAAAGATTGCAGTGGTATGGTGATGTCAAACGAATGCCAGAGCAAAGATTGCCAAAAAATTGTTATGGAATGGATCCCAATGGAAAGGAGGAAGACCGAAGAAAACTTGGATAGAAGGGGTACAAGCAGCTATGAATATCAGAGGAATGGAGGAAGATCAATGGATGGATAGAGAGGAATGGCGTTTGGTTTCCGGAAGACGGCGGCCATGATACCGGATGATCATGATGTAATTTTTACAGAAAACAGAGGAACTGACCAAGTTTTTATGGTAATCAGTAAATGTCATGTGGCTCAACTGTTACAGCATCAAATAGTATTCTGTACGATTTACCGTCAAGTATTTTTCATCTTGTTGTGATGGTTTCCACATGCACCGACAATCCCTCAACGCAAATCTGAGTTCTGTAGAAAGTATCCTTTGTGTGATACAAAAAAAAAATGAAGTTGGGTCGGGGGATCTTGGAGGCCATGACATCCTGTTTGTACTTTTGTCGAAACTTGCTCTGAACTATTTTAGGAAACATAAATTCCGAAAGCTACTAGCAACATTCCACTTTTTGCTGCCCCGTAATAGTATATTATGATGCGAGGTTGGGAAGTGGTTTTTACAGAATCGAGGAAAAATGTTTAAAAACCGAGCGATAGCGAGGTTTTTAATTTCCGACATTCTGTAAAACACTTCACAAACGTGCGTTGTGCATTATTTTTGCACGATGGTACTTTCAAAATAATAAATAATAGTAAAAAAATATCATCTTTATTGGAAATATTTGCATTCATTATAAACAATTGACTAACGTTAACAGTGTGGGCAATGTTTATTAGTTGAAACAACAGGAGGTTTTGTAAAGAATTATTGATAACATGGCCGCAAGTACGTATTTATTGTTTTATATTGTTTCAAATAAAGTTCAGTTCATTTAAAATGCATTGATTTGTTTCGTATAATGTATATTAACACTATCTTTGGAGTTATGTTATGTGGTATCCGTATCTCTGGATCCTTGAAGTCATTATCGATTTGAGGAGAGATGATTTTTATTATTTAATAAATATCATTTATATACTCGAACAGACTAACCTATTTTCTTTTTGGAAGGTTAGTGATTCCAACTTTTGCCCAGTTCTGTGGTTTTTAAGTTTCTAATATAGAGCGGACCAAAGATATATCTTATAATACACGCTCTTAAATTGTGAAGCTGTATGTTTATAAGTGGTCAACAGTAAATTTAATAAGCAAAACAAAAGATAAACGCAAAGGCAATTAAAAAGGCAAAACTAAAAAAGTAAAAAATATATACATATGTACCGGTTTTGTTGGAAGGTTGGCGGTTCGAATCGCCTTCGGTCGTGGTTGTTATGTTTGTCGTGTGTTGTGTGATTATGTGCGCGCGCGCGTGTGTGCCACAACAAATAAATTTCAAGGAGCGAAATAAAAGTTTGGTATTAAAAAAGCACGAGACTGTAAGTCTAGCACTGCGTATATACTTATTTATTGGCTTTACGACTCTTTGAGTCTAGCCATAGCCTCGATTTTGTTAGGAATATCTAAACCAAGCTTATTTTGCTACAAATACCATGAATGGTATGTTGTCAGTAAACCGACTTAATGAGACATCTAGTAGGCAACTGAGGTATAACTTAGATTATGAACGTCGGTACATTTTTATTTAGAGGCCTTTTTTCAAGCTTAAGGTTCTTTTACGAGCCTAAAAATCTTCAAACTCGGGACCCGCGGCTTAAAGTCCTGCCCAGAGGAATTTTACCATCCTAAAAAATTCATCGACCCCGGTCGGGTTTGAACCCCGACTCTCAGGACTAGAGTCAAGATCACCGCGGCCGACACTAATAATAATAATAATAATAATAATAATAATAATAATAATAATAATAGATAGATAGATAGATAGATAGATCATCAGTTGATTAATGTCTTTGACATCGTCCGATTTCCAATAGCCAATTTTGTCGGTCCATCCAATCTCCTGATTGCAGATGTTTCTCCTTGATGAATAAATATATGCCCTGACTCCAAGAGGTTTTAGGTATTCCTCTGCCTCGTCTTCCCTCAGGTTTCCATTCAAAAACAGATTTTGGTAGCCGATCCTCTTCCATTCGCTGGACATGTCCGTACCATCTTATTTGCTGAGTTTTAATATAGGCCTAATGTAAAATAGTGTCTTCAATCTTATAATAATAATAATAATAATAATAATAATAATAATAATAATAATAATTTTATATTTATATACACAATTTCAATGTTTATACATCTTTCTCTGCCTATAGTTTTATTTTCCTTCTCCACTCGTCTCTATCCATCCACTCCATGTCCTAATAATAATAATAATAATAATAATAATAATAATAATAATAATAATAATAATAATAATAATGGAGCACGCCGTAGCGTAGTGGTTAAGGCACTGAGCTACAAGCCAGAAATTCGAGGGTTCAAGATCCGGTGGGGTCAGGAGTTTTAAACTGACCCAAACCTTCTGGCGGCACTATGGCCCTAGGGTCGACTCAGCCTCTAACGGAAATGAGTACCAGATGCTTGTTCTGGGGTAAAGGCGGCCGTCACGCAGGGCTGACAACCCTGCTGACATCAAGTGCCGATTGTCCAGAAATAGTGGGAGCCTTGACCTCCTACTGCCCCAAGGGCCTCCTGAGGCCTGTAGTGGGATTACTTTACTTTAATAATAATAATAATAATAATAATAATAATAATAATAACAATAATAATAATATTATATCATCATCTTCTTCTTCAAGGATTAGACCTGTTGGTCTGTTCCGACTCAAAATTGCTCACGCTATATCTTTAAAGTTCGACTGTATTTCTTGTCCCCTCGGATTATAATATTTAACAGTTCTTACCATCCTGGTGTTTGGCAGTATTCGGACATAGTCTCTCCAATTCGTTCTATATTTTTCTGTCAATGTTTGATTGTTTCTATATTAAATTCCTTTCTGATGTCAGTAGTTTGATCTAATAATGTATTTCAAGTTACAAAGCGGAGAAATTTCATTTCTGAAACTTCGATTTGCATATACATGAGTTTCACTCGACTTGTGGCCGCTATCGTCCGAGTTGATGACTCGCTGCTCGCAGTCACTTTTCCCGCTAACGGCCATAAGCCAAATGAAACTTGCTGTATATATTCCAGTAATGGATGGATATAAAATAGAGTGGCAGTGTTAGTTAATTAGTTGAAGCGTTGCTAAGTAACTAGAATAAAAACAACTGTTAGCAATTTTAATAATTCAAGTATAGGCCTAATATTAGTGTAATTATTTTCAGTACAAGTTAATCAGTTGAAAACATGTTAAGTAACCAAAATAAAAAAACTGTCGCCACTTTTTAAATTAATTAAATATATCACCAGTAATTACATTTAACATTGCTATACAATATTAAATATTACAATCACAAACCCCTAACTCAATGGTAAGTCATATCGCGTCAGAATTTTTATTTTTGTAGGCATTGTATGTCAATAAAACTAAATATATGGTCACACGTAGAAATACATTATATAATGGAAATGGACAGCTAATGACAAATGAGGGAAATTTTGAGGAAGTGGCCGAATTCAAATACCTAGGAACAATAATCACAAATAGGAATGAGATGTACAAAGAAATTAAACATAGGCTCAATTCTGGAAATGCGTGCTATTATGCATTGCAGAGACTCTTGATGTCCCAACTCCTTTCAAAAAACGTTAAACTGAAAATATATAAAAGTATTATTCTACCAGTTATATTATATGGATGCGAAACATGGACTCTTACTTTAATAGAGGAAAGGAGATTACAAGAATTTGAGAATAAAGTACTTAGGAACATTTTTGGACCAAAGAGAGATGAAAAAACAGGTGAATGGAGAAGACTACATAACAATGAACTACATGGTTTTTATAGGAAGCCAGATATAATGAGAACAGTTAAGTCTCGTAGACTGCGATGGGCAGGACATGTTGTACGTATGGGGAATGAAAAACTTGCATGGAAGCTTCTTGTAGGAAAGCCAGAGGGAAAACGCCCAATTGGTAGACCAAGAATGAGGTGGGAGAATAACATTAACTATGATTTGAGAGAAGTAGATTATACAGGGAATGACTGGAAAGCATTAGCTCAGGATAGGGATGTATGGAGAGCTTATGAGTAAGTAAGACATTGTATGTTTATTTTGTGTGTATATGTTTTCTGCATACACTCATTTAATCTAGTTATTTTGAAATTATTATTACTACAGCGAAATATGTCCTGGTTATTGAATTCCACTACGAATTTGCCTTAATGATGGAGTAAACTACTAAAAATTCCAATCTAGTTGGTCGGTCACAGGTTTTGGACCCGAGATATCACGAATACAAGTCTTAAAAGATACCGTATGAGGCAACTCGTTCGATTACCGGTGAACTGACATCAACAATGTCACTTTGTCAAGGAGGATTTGTTGTTGCAGAGATTTCCTGGTTGACAGTCGATGTTAACATTGCGCAGGTCGTGTTTTAAAACAATGGAAGGAAGAGATGCGCTCTCACTTTCCTTTCCTCTGAGACGAATTTAACTGTCGTGGAACGTATTTGAGTGGGCGTTATTCAAACCGAGGTTCGCGTACCCCTCAGGGCCTACCACCTGTTCCCTGATTTATACTCCAATACTAATTTTATAGGTTCTAAAAGAATGTTCTGGAAGCTTTAACGCTCTAACTACACTTTATGAAAAAATTCAGCATAGGAAATGCTAATATCCATTGATAAATATGCTAGATTGTATTTACAACAGGTATGTCGGCTTCGACAAAAAGAACATTTTCACCGACTTCACTCCCTTCCTGTAATTCACGCCCAATTATATACTTTCCCGTTCACATCTGTGTTTTGGGCAGATACTGAAAGGATATGAGCACAGTTTTCTCATTGTCAGTAATACAATAATTTAGAATGTAATATTTTGTGCTAGAGCATGCCATTAAATCCTTAGAGAATGAGGAAGGCTTACAACTCAATGGTATTAATAAGCTGTTAGTTTATGCTGATGATGTAGTATTATTGGCCGACAGCAAGGAGATGCTAAAGGACAACACGCACACACTATTGAGTAACACTAAGAAATTAGGACTGGAAGTAAATATCAATAAAACTAAATATATGGTCACACGTAGAAATAAATTATATAATGGATATGGACAGCTAATGACAAATGAGGGAAATTTTGAGGAAGTGACTGTGTTATGTGGGTGAATAACCGCACACTACATCTGTCGGTGCACCCAAATAGTAACTAGCGTTGTTTCCTCTGTAGTGGACTGAGTGCACCGAATCCATAGGTGCTGGGTGTGATCAAAAGATTGTACCACGTGGCGATACAATAACAACACGTTTGTAGTTTTAAATATAAACAATACTTTATTGAGATGAATACTTAGCTTCAATTGATTGTGCTGAGGTCTCGTTGTGTAGACCCTAGTTGATGTTTGTGTGTCCCGCTTTGTGAGCGAGACGTGAAGTGATGTGGTCCGACTAGACCGACGTGAAAAGTGATGTGGTCAGCTTGACGACCGAAACGATAGTGAGTGATGTGGTCAGCTTGGCGACCGAAGTGATAGTGATAGAGTGTGAGCGTCCACGATAGGATCGCGTGACTACAGCGTTGTAACATGTAGACAAAGATTGCTGTAGCATACATAGATGCCAAGCTTAACACATCAAGGAGTGTAGTCGAAACACTCCGAGAATAAACCAAGGAGGCTAGAATCAACCAAAATGAAATGAAACAGGCTGAATTCAAATACCTAGGAACAATAATCACAAATAGGAATGAGATGCACAAAGAAATTAAACATAGGCTTAATTCTGGAAATGCGTGCTATTATGCATTGCAGAGACTCTTGATGTCCCAACTCCTTTCAAAAAACGTTAAACTGAAAATATATAAAACTATTATTCTACCAGTTATATTATATGGATGCGAAACATGGACACTTACTTTAAGGGAGGGAAGGAAATTACAAGTATTTGAGAATAAAGTACTTAGGAAAATTTTTGGACCAAAGAGAGATGAACAGACAGGTGAATGGAGAAGACTACATAACAATGAACTACATGGTCTTTATATGAAGCCAGATATAATAAGAACAGTTAAGTCTCGTAGACTGCGATGGGCAGGACATGTTGCACGTATGGGGAATGAAAGACTTGCATGGAAGCTTCTTGTAGGAAAGCCAGAGGGAAAACGCCCAGTTGGTAGACCAAGAATGAGGTGGGAGAATAACATTAACTATGATTTGAGGGAAGTAGATTATACAGGAAATGATTGGAAAGCATTAGCTCAGGATAGGGATGTATGGAGAACTTATGTCCGCGCGGCCATGATCCTACGTGTTCGATAGTGCCAGTGAGTAAGTAAGTAATAACAAACGTAGGCCTATTGATCTATTATAATGAATGCAATAACACAACTTTTTTTTTTCAATGCCACTATGTTGTCTTTACGACATTTTTGGCTTTCTCTCCTGGCATTAGCAGAATTATAACACACTTCTGAGGTTTGGGAGAATAGAAGGCGGAAATACATTACCTCGATGATATGATTGATAATGAAGCACCAGAAGAGTTCTTAATCCTAAACGTAATCTAATTTTTAGACTATATGCGACCATAGGAATAATTCCTTTGAAGAAAAATTCCTATGATCTGATCGGGAATTGAAGTCTAGATTTCATGAACTGTAGTCAGGACTTCTGACCACAAGACCATGAGAGTGTAAAACTGGTCGGTTCCAGTAACCTACTGTTTACATGCTCATTTCTTGGTCCGAAGTTTGCTAGTCAATGATTTTTATCAGGGTATAAAAATCCCTTCCTTCGAAAAGGTCGGTAAAACCGCGGGTTCCATGTACAGATTTATGTTAAATAAAATAATCTCAAGTCTGAAATAAGATACCTCTGAATAAAATTTGTTTGAACTTTCACAACCTGCTCTGAATTTGGATGCCAATGGCCTAAGCTGTTGAAGATCGTCGTTAAATTAAATAGTCTATTTTTATGTATAAAATTTGATTTTATCATCATCACCATCATCATCATCATAGTCCATTCACGAATTTAGGCCATTTGTTGACCTGTTTCGGCCTCAAGAGAAACACCATCCAAAACGTTTTTAGTGGACGTCCTTGTCTTCTTTTCCTGCAGGTTGGTAGCTTAACATTTGTTTGGATATTCTGTGATCTTCCATTCGATGAACATATTGCATCCATCTTGACTTATAATCAGAAATTTTATTTTCTAAAGGTTCCATATGTAATGCTTCTAAGATGTCTTCAGTTTTTTTATGATCTGGTAGTGTATATCCTGCAGTCTTCTGAAGGTATCTCTTTTCAGCAGGACTAAATTTCTGTATTATTTTATTGTCTCTTATATTTTAAGTAGGTCTAATTTATTCAACGTCGGTCTAGTAACATACCATGTATTAGATTGATAAATACGTAAATAAACATTGACCTAAAAATACTTATAAGATATTCAAATAAATTATAACTTAAACTCTAACTCAGTGGTTACTATGCAATGTGCTGTGAAACTTTAGGAAGTCGCGAGGTCAGCCTCCCTATTGAGGAGGGGGGGACGAAATATTAAATTATTTAATCAACAAATTAAAACTTTTACTTAAAAGTAGACTTCTTCTCCATTATAGTATAACCTCTCACCATAAGGTATACTAAGGTATACAGAGAAATAGAGTCCCGCATCGTAGCCGGCGATGAAGGCATTATGCCTTGACGAACAACTATGGAACATGCACTCGATCGAGTCTCCTTGGAAGGATATTCTCATGTAATATCGGCCAGAATGGGACCGGACCCGCTCAATCTTATGAGGAATTTGGGTAGCTACAATACGATAAATAACATATCCAGTTTGAGAAAACCAGTCACAATGGTTGTGGTCTCGACATACTGAACACGTCGCCCCTCTATTGGCGGATGATCATCCATCTTAGTAAATTACATATGTGAATGTGAGACCAAAAACGAGCTGATAGGCTAAGAGCTTTTCAGGCCTACCACGCCATGGAATTAGAAAGGAAATATAAAAATTGCATTGAAATTAAAGCATAGATCTACATTTAATTATAGTAATTTATTTATTTCATTAGACTGTACTTCGTGAGTAGACTATTGTGAAATTAAATATTATTGACTATTTAACTCATGCCCCAAATGGAAGTCAATGACCAATCACGTTTCAATGAATTTTGATTTACAACCAATCACAGTCGTGTTTCACCTTGAAATTTAGCTACTTCTGTTTATCATATTGGAGAAAGTTTCCTCCTTTTTAATATTCTGAACAGGTCATGGCATTATTTTGCAGTGACTGACTCTCGAACAAATACGTTGAATATAGCAAACAATGAACAGATTCCTTCGAACTACGTAATTGATAATTGTGTTTTTAAATAATGATTTCACGGAGTTGTTTTCTAAAAATATTAATTAATAACCTATTATGTTGGTTATAGTATACAGTTTGATGTGTTTCATTTTTTCTCCACATTCTTACAATATTGCGATCCTATTTGGCAATAAATAATATGATCTAGTTGAAGTGAAATGAACAAATGAAACAGGCAAACATTTTTCATTTGTTTTCAAACATCGCCGTTTACATTACATATATAAATATTTTAAAATAACTATATTTAAACAATGATTTGTGATTAAACAGCTTAGTTAAAAGTAAAGTATTCCCACTACAGGCCTCAGGAGGTCCTTGGGGTAGTGGGAGGTTAAGGCTCCCACTTTTTCTGGACAATCAGCACTTGATGTCAGCCGGGTTGTCAGCCCTGCTTGACGGCCGCCTTTACCCCAGAACAAGTGTCTGGTACTCATTTCAGTTAGAGGCTGAGTCGACCCCAGGGCCATAGTGCCGCCAGAAGGTTTTGGTCAGTTTAAAAATCCTGACCCCACCGGGACTTGAACCCTCGATCTTCCGGCTTGTAGCACAGTGCCTTAACCACTACGCTATGGCGTGCCCCAAACAGCTTAGTTTTATTCGTTAAATGGTCCTAACAAATGCCTCTCTTGATTTCCAAATCCTCTAGATAATTTGGAAATCACTCAGGGCATTACTTATGAAGATGAGTTCCGAGTTTAAAAGTTGGCAATCGTTGTTCTAATTTTAGATACAAATATATTTTAAATAAATAAAATGAACAGACAATTTGTTTAGAGTGAATTATACAGTTGGCATAACTTATTACTATTTTGAGTATAAGATTATAAGCACGGTGCTTTAGTATAAACAATATGACGAAAAATGTGACAAGCAGCCAGAAAGTGGGATATAATATTATATTTAAAGATATGAAAATGAGTTTGGTGGCATGTTTTTTGAATGAATAATAAGAAAACGTTATATCGCGTCGGAATATGTATAATGGCTTCCTTCTATATATAAAAAAATGTTAACGTCCTACACTGGGGTTTACAACGTGAAATAATATTTGACAGTAATGCGATTTGTGATTATTACGGCAAAGAGGAGGGATGGAAATTTGAATACTTACTCACAGTGGCGTCTTGTTGTGTGTTTTTACGAGTTTCACGCTTCTCATTTTTATCGTAACATTTTAAGTGTAAAAAACAAGGTGGGAAAATCACTTCGCTTCTACTTTCGTTCCAAAGAGAATTGTCTTCGTTTAAAGGGTCTCAAAATGTCATACCGCGAATGCTGAATTACAGCTTAAGGAAATGTTTATTTGTATTAGAAGATTTAAATATTACAAATCATTTATGAAATACTTTACTATAATTTAACACAGGATATTTGTATTCCACTTGCAAAAGTACGAAACAAACTGGAAAGGTTGCATCCAATGAAAGCAAGATATTAGGATAGGAAAATTTAGGCTGATCTTTGAAAAGATGGCGTGGGCAACTACTTCGATACGGAACGGGTCAGAATACCTAATCCTTGATGTCGATGTTAACTATATTTTTATTCGTTTTTTTATGTAAATATTACTTTTATTCCAAAAAATAATTGTATTAATTTGTGTTATTTAATTTTAGAGGCTATGTACATTCAATAACAGTCACGTGTAAGATAAATCTCACATTAAATTATTAAATTGAGATGGGCAGGTTGTGTAGATCGATTGGGTAACGGTAGAAATGTTTTGAAATTGTATTTAAAAAATGCATTACAAAAAACCTAGGTATAAGCTTAAGTGGAAGATAGTTGCTGATAGGTAATAGAGAATTGGTTGTAGATGGTAAGAACGGGATAAAGTTTGCTGAAGATAGAGAATGCTGCACTGAACTATACTGACTCTATAAGCCATAAAGATAGATAGTTAAGATAAATATTTGTGTAAAAGTATTTGTTAAATTATGTACGAAAAAATACTAACATTCTAATAAATTTTAAATATGTTTAAAGTTTTTTTTGTGAGCTTTAGTACCTAGCGTTCATTTAAATACGTCATTTCCAAAATAAAAATATTGTAACTAACTAACTCACTGGTTCTATCGAACCCGTAGGTTCATGGCCGCACGGACATAAGCCCTCCATACATTCCTATCCTGAGCTAATGTTTTTCATTCATCCCCTGTGTAATCCATTTCCCTCAAATCATAATTAATTGTATTCTCTCACATCATTATTGGTCTACCAACTGGGTATTTTCCTTCTGGTCCTATAAGAAGCTTCCATACACCTATTTAATTTCCCATTCGTGCCACATGTCCTGTCAATCGCAGTCTACGAGACTTAACTGTTCTTATTATATCTGGCTTCTTATAAAGACCATGTTAGCTCACTGTTATAAAGTCTTCTCCATTTGCCTGTCTGTTCATCTCTCTTTGATCCAATTCTTTCCCTAAGAACTTTAATAAAATATTTATAGATAATCTAATTTGTCTTGTAGTGGTTAACATGTCTAATAATCATCTCGCGTTTTGGTTCGATTGCCGGATATATCAAAGAAATGTTTCTGTCTTCATAGTACCTGAAACGAGCGAACTGTCAGCTTTGTGAAGACGGTTCGAAACTTAAATTAAAGTAGCGCACTAAAAGAGATATCTACACATTTATTCTGCTGTAGATATCGGATTTTTGCATAAGAGTTAACAAATTATCATACTATAAACTTATGATAGTGTGCATACTGGTTTTAAAAGTAAAACATTTAGTTTTTTTTCTTTTTCGCCCAAAATCTATACAAATGATACAATAACTACCAATATTCTGTAGATACAATTTGCTTAATACCTCAAACTAGATTTAAAGCAGATATCTGGTTTTGAAAACATGCGCTACATATTCGATTAAGAGATACTTAAACTAAAGTCGAGGTATAGAGTCGCTCTATCAACTTAATTCCTGTGTAATGTACTATTATCTGTCAGTGATAATAATAACTTCAATTGTCCTTGTCTCTGAGCTGTTTTCCATGGAATTAATTAATTTAACTAATCTATATTCTTTCTATATTGTTTAAACGTATTTTTATTTCTCTTATACATCAACGAACTATTATATTTAGTTAGTTTACATAGTATATCAATATTTAACAAGGAGAATGGAGCTCTGGAAATAATAATTAAAAAAAGAGACTAATGAAATGCTTTATTTGGAATGTGCCAAAGTACGGAGCAGATACCAATACGCTAAGACGCGATGAAATAGAAGACTGGAAATACTAGAATACTAGAAATTTGCAGTTCTACGCCTTATGACTGACAATATAGGAAGAGTTGTCTTGAAGCGAGATTTTGCCTAATAAAAACTTTTGTTCATGCGTATGTTAGGCATGTTATTTATGCATGACATTCTTCTTAGATATCAATGAGAAGTATACAACATTTTAGTGTGAATGCAGTTGAGTGTGAGTAGGCTACTCCTCGAATAATGTCGATCGACTCTTAGCTTATAGAGTTTTAGCTTCTTTATTTTTTTTAAGATTGTACTAACATAAGAAGAGGAGTGAAAGAATATTTCAGATGTAATTGATAAGAATAGAAGAACTGGGCTATTGGCTAAGAAGAAATTCTTTGTTCAAGAACGATATACGGAATAATTACCCTATGAAAAATACCGCATATTAGATAGGCCTATATTGACCGCATAATAATAAATTGACCATCTGCAGACACAAAGATAAAAACAGAACAGAGAAAAGGGTGGAGAATGCTGAGTTTGCAATGAAAGATCTGTCTTTGGGCAGAAAATTATGAAATAATGATATTTATTTGTTTCAAAATCTAAGTTACAGTCATCTTAAAATATTTGTTTCCTTTTTCGGTCGAAATAACTGGGCATGTTTGTCCACTGCTGCGGTCTACGGATAATGTTGCCTCGTACGTAGCGGGACCGGGTTCGTTCTCCGGTCGTGACAAATGTTCTGCCTGAGATTTTTTAAATTTTTTCCTCATCTGTAAGACATATGTGAGAAACTTCAAGGTCCAAATGGTCCGCGAACATCATCTGGCCATCACAATCATCCATATTATATTCGTCTTGTTTAGTATCAATGTATGGATTAATGGTGTGTATTGACGTAAATGTTCGTGATGTCTCTGAGGTGATCATTCATCCGGAGAAATCCATCATGTCTTATGTGGTCAAGGAAGTATGTGATCCAGGCTTTCATATCCTCTCCAGACAGGTCTATCACTCTAAGGTCAGGGTGTCGTAAGGCATGTAAAGGTACTTACAAAGGGAGAGGTAGAGAGAGAGAGAGAGAGAGAGAGAGAGAAGAGAGGTAGAGAGAGAGAGGAGAGAGAGGAGAGGTAGAGATAGAGAGATGGTAGAGAGCGACGAGATTTATCTCGCTCTGCTCTTCGCTAGCTCGCGATTTCTGCTACGCGCGCGCTCTCTCGCTCTCTCGTTCCTCTCGCGCACGATATCTCTCGCGCGCATCTCCGCGCCAGCGCCAGTCTCTAACTCTCGCGTTCCTCTCGCTCTCTCACTCTTTCTCTCCCGCCTCTCTCTCTCGCTCTTCTCGCGATCTCGCTCTCTCCTCTCTCTCTGTCTAGCTCTCTCTCTCGCTCTCTCTCTCTCCTCTCTTTCGCTCTCTCTCTCTTTCTCTCTCTCTCTCGTCTCTCTCTCGCTCTTTCCTCTCTCTCTACTCTCGTTCTCCTCTCTCTCTTTCTCTCTAACTCGCTCGCTTTCTCTCTCTCCTTTTCTCTCTCTACATCGCTATATCGCTCGTCTCTCTTTCCTCTCCTCTTTCCTCTCTCTCTCTTCTCTCTCTCTCTTCTCTCTCTCTCTCTTTCTCTCTCTCTCTACCTCCCTCTCTCTAGACTCATCTCTCTCTTCCCTCTCTCGTCTCGTTCGCGCTACATAGCTACTCTTTCTCCATTTGTTTCTCATTAACATTTAAAAGTGTATAAAACTTCCAACTCTTTTGTATGGTAGCGAAGTATGAACACTGAAACAGAAGGATATACAGATACTTAGATCTGCTGAAATGAGAAGCCTTCGGAAGACTGCAGGATACACACTACTAGATCACAAAAAAAAATGGAAACATCTTAGAGGAATGGAACCTTTTGAAAACAAAATTTCTGATTATAAGTCAAGTTGGATGCAACATGTTCATCGAATGGAAGATCACAGGCTACCCAAATAAATGTTAAGATATCAACCTGCAATCAGAAGAAGACCAAGACGTCTACTCAAAAGACTTTTGGATGGTGTTTCTCTTGAGGCTGAAACAGGTCAACAAATGGATTAAATTCGTGAATGTACTATAAAGATGATGATGATGATGATTTATTTTAATACTTTTCTCTTGTATTTTACTGTTTTCATAATTTATTCACTTCACGATATTTGCCCTGTAGAGTTGAATAAAAGTTATCATGACCTTATCCTTAAGCAATTGAGATACATTGGGCACCACACTATTCGAAATATGATGGCAGAAGCCTTACGAGATTTTGGATACACGGTTTATGAGGATGTTCATGGTGTGGCCACTAATGGGAGTAACAGACGAATAGATATTATTGCATTTAGACCATCTTCTAAAATTGGTATGATATTAGATCCCACAATTCGTTTGTTTTGAGACTCATAGTGGCCAACCTGAGGAAGTTGACTCTGAAAAGAAAGTCATATATGAGCCAACAATTGACTATTACAAAGATAAATACCAACTAGATAGTATAACTGTCACAGGATTGATGATCGGGGCAAGAGGTACTATACCAGGATTCCTAGCCAAATTTTGGAATTCCTTAGATTTGTACAGGGTGTATCTTAATAAAATTGCCATCGCTGCCATTAGAGGATCAATTTCAATTTAAAAAAAAAACATTTTTATAAAATTTCTACTTTATAGTATGTATACTTCAATTAGGCCTGCAATTTGAATTTTTTAATGTATTTACAAAATGTATTTCATAAATTCAAAAAATTAATATCACTTTGTCCTTGAAGCAATCCTCTAATGAGGAAAGTTGTATACAATAAAACAAAATTCTACATATAATTAATTAGAAATGCCATGTTATCTTGTTTACTTAGAATTTGTTGCGGAGTCGCCACTGACAAACTCACACGTGTTTACGAATATTAACTCAATCAGTTTTTCCTATGAGAATGGGTCTACTTATTACCGGGTGCTCATAAAGTTGATTCTCGATGTGACATTTTTGTGTCCTACGCAAATCAAGAAGGGCAACAACCTCTCTGCGCATGCGCTATGTCTTGGGTTCGAGTTCCAGCAACTTGTCATTTAATGTTAAATATGTATTAATGTAAGATGAGAAAGGTTCTGCTGCGTGGGAAAGAATTCATGCAGCAGGTGTAGAAATGCAAGTTACCATCCAACATTAATTTTTCAATTAAATACACGATAAAACAAAATCAAATACTTGTAGCTACTTTAATGTTGCGTGCATTTCATTTTTATGCATATAACATATGTTAGATAATTTCAGATGTCTGAAAAATATTTCCATATGTTTTATACATAATAGATCACATCCTCGATCTCAGAGACTCGCCGGCACAAAAGTCTAGCAACATATTTAATGAAATTTTAGACCAAGTAACTCACTGGCACTACCGAACTCGTATGTTCATGGCGCGCGGACATAAGCTCTCCATACATCCGTATCCTGAGTTAATGTTTTCCAATCATCCCCTTGTATAATCTACATCCCTCAAATTATGGTTAATGCTATTCTCCTACCTCATTCTTGGTCTATTAACTAGGCGCTATTCCTCTGGCTTTTCTACGAGAAATTTTCGTACCCCTTTTTCATTCTCTATTCGTGTCACATGATCTACTCATTTAGACAATTTTTCTTATGTTCTAGCCTGAAACCCTTTTCTCACTATCATAATTCGCTGATATAATTATCTGAAGGTTCTATTTTTTGCATTCATTTAAATATTTTTTCTACTTTCACAAATATTCCCCCTTTTTAATATTTAATAACCTAGTTGTTTCCCGTCTGATGTTACCCAATTGTTCCATTTGGCTCATGTAATCAAATAATTTGTGCTAGCTTTCTTTTCTTTAAAATGTCGGCACATTCCTCACCAAACTTCTTTTTAAAATAACCTACGATGCTTACAATTTAATATGTCTATTAGTTTCCCATTCTTTATTTATATCAGTTTCTTCTTCGGCTGCCATATTTTTATATGAAGATTACAGTATTTAAAATCTATTAGCAATTTTAATCTGGTATTCTTGCTGCAGTACATCACTTCTCGAGTTTTTTTTTAATTAATTTTTTTCAGGATCATCTTTACCGTTTGGTCCTTCCTTAAGCGATAACAGTTATTTGATTTTCATCCTGAATCAGATGATGATCCAATTACAGTCTGTTCCTCTAACTGATCTAACGTCGATGATGCTACTCTGCCAACGTTTATACACTAATAAACCTACATGGTCTATCTGGTTTTGAGTTTCACAATCTGGAGATTCTCAGGTGTATTTATGAACATCCTTATGCTGGAATGTTGTGTTCTTAACAAAAATATTCTTTGGTGTGGCAAAGGTAACTAATCTAACCCAATTATCATGACTATCTTCATGAAGACTGATTTTTTCCTATTGTTGTCCTGAATTCTACCTTTGAATTTCAATAATGTCAAGTTCAAATTCTTTGAAGGTGAAAGCAAATGTATTGTATTGTATTGTAAGCCATGTTTTCCCTTTACAGAGATTTAGGCGCTCTCCCCCGACAGGGAAGAATTTGAACCATACTAATTTAGTTACACTTGTTTTCGTATAGATGTCTTTTGAGTGGTCCGTCGTCAGCGTTCCGCCTCATACTGACATCTAGGAAACCAAGGTAGTACTAGGACGGGAAAATTCGGTAAATTTAAAAGCAAATGTATGATGTGAAATTTATTACCATGATATGCATATAGGCCTTTTTCACTATTAACACGTCAAACATTTTTTTTTCAGATGAGAAATCTTAATTTTTATGCAATACTTGACCTCTTAAATATTTTTTTAGGTTTATACGGTTTCTAAAATGTTGTGTCTTTTGTTCCCTCTCGTTTATCAGTTTCAGTCTATCTTGGCTCCTCCAGTTGTACCAAGACTTAAAGTTTACCTGCATAAGTACATAATATCAGTGGAGGAGAAGGCCTTAACTCTCCCGAAATGAATATAACAGTATTATTAAATGAATTACTTCAATGGAGTAAGAGTCCCAGTTCGTATTGATATTTTTGTATTGGGTTTACTATATCCGTTTCTCCCTCGTATACCGTTCACATATTTGTATAATAAATGGTGCTCAATACGCTAAACAAACCTCAATTTCGTAAACACAAATTAGCCAGGCCACTTTTGCATGAAACGAATAAAATGTATCGTTATTATGCGTACATACATGCAAGCATATCTACCTACATATATACATACATATTTACAAACATAAACACGCAAAAATGTACATACGTAAATACACAACACACATATGCATACACATACATTACATGCATCCATACATTCATGCATAGAGGAAGGATACCTGATGTCTCTATATTTAAATACTAGAACTGAGAGAACACAGCGAATTCCGAAGGAATGACGCTATTAACGTTTGTCTCATGAAAATATTTTTGAAATTGTTTTACAGATCAACGATCATATATATATATATATATATATATATATATATATATATCCACCGCTGTGATCTCGAGGTAGCGTGCTGCCTTGTCACGCAGCGGGCCCGGGTTCGATCTCCGGTCGGGGCAGTTTTTCTGGGTGAGGTTTTTATCGGGGTTTTTCCTCACCTATAATACAAATGTCAGGAAAACTTTAAGACCCAAACGGTCCCCGAAATCACATGGCCATCATCATCATCCTTATCATCATCCTTCACCGGTGTGGAAAGCAACGGGAAGCTACCACGGCTACAATTCGGTAGTAAAACTGCAAACCATAGCATGAAAATGCTATGATTGCAGTGAAGGACCTGCATTCGGGCAGAATTAATATGTATGTATATATATATATATATATATATATATATATATATGTGTGTGTGTGTGTGTGTGTGTGTGTAGTAAGGCAACAGTGCGGATGTTTCCCGCTGCCTCTTATGATTTTAGAATTATATATAAGAAAGGAAAATTAATGTTCGCACTGGGATGCGTGGATAACATGTTGGGTAATGCACTCAGGTGCAGAGTTAGAGGTCCTTGATTAAGCTCCCGGTTCAGTATTATATTTTCTTTTCATGACATTTATTGACGTTTATCACTGTATTTGTTTATTGAAAACATGAATATTTCAAGTGTATAGACTTAGCTTTACTTGTATAGTATTACATAAACTTAATGTTATTCTTCTGAGCAAAATTTTAAATAATTTGTTACATTCTTGATTATGAAGTTAGAAGAGGAAAATGCTTTTGAACTTCATATTCATTAATATGACTTGTTTACGGTTTCATTAATTACATTTAATTAATATATTAAATGTGGGTTGGCAACTTTTTACAAGACAAATTCCATGCATGAGATTATTTCATTAAAAAAGACGCAAGTAACTGGGGTGGGAAAAATTTAGAAGACATGTGTAAATAAGATTGAAATATCCGGTTTTGCATGTGGAATAATATTTATATAAAATGTCCGTGGAATGTGTTACTGTTGAATACTGACTGCCAATCATCTTCATGATTAAGGTGGCCACTTGTTGACTCAGGACCCCGGTCTGCCTGAACAAACACACCTTAAGTAAACACTCCAACTCACCTTCGAGTACTGTACCTTCACTCCTCCCTGCCTTTAATTGTTGTTATGAACCATCCTCAAAATTCCACACCAGGCATTCTTCTGTCTGGAAATTATAAAACATCCAAAGAAATTAGGAAATTATTGATTGTAGGTTAACAGTTATTTAGACAGTTAGGCCTATATATATATATATATATATATATATATATATATATATATATATATAATTTGAGAGAAAAATCTGCACCAGTACATATAAAGTTTTCAAGCAGAAATAACCATATGGTAATTTCTGGCTTTTTAAAAGTCATTCTTTTCTTAATTGTAATTGAAATCCCGATGTCATTATTTTCTTAATTCTAATTGAACTCCTGGGTTATTTTATAATGTTAAACTATTTATATTATCATGTATATACAATTTCAATTGTATTATAATTTTATTAAGTGCATTTACTGTTCAGAGTTAAGTGATATATCTATGTAAATTATATTTTATGGAGCAGGAATATAATCAAGAGGATTAAATTATTAATATATGACATAATTGTGAAGAGTATTTTATTATATGGTGTGCAAACATGGACGTTGAAGCAAAAACACAAAAATAAATTATTAGTCACAGAAATATACTTTTTAAGAAGATCGGCAAGAATATCAAAATTAGGCATGATAAAAAATAAAATAATAAGAGAAATTTTGAATGTAGAAAACACAGAAATAAATTATTAGTCACAGAAATAGACTTTTTAAGAAGATCGGCAAGAATATCAAAATTAGACAAATAAAGAATAAAATAATAAGAGAAGTTTTGAATGTAGAAAACACAAAAATAAATTATTAGTCACAGAAATAGACTTTTAAGAAGGTCGGCAAGAATATCAGAATTAGACAAAATAAAAAATAAAATATTAAGTGAAATTTTGAATGTAGAAAAGAATATTGAAGAAATCCAAGTAAGATAGTATGGGCATATAATGAGAAGAAGGGACACAGAAACAAACAAAGAAGTATTGAAATATATACCTCCTGGAAAATGGAAACGTGGTAGACCAAAGCCTACGTGGATAAAGGGAATTCAAGACAAAATGAGGAAGAGAAATATGACAGAAGCAAACACGCAAAACCGGGAAGTGTGGAAGAAAAAAATGGTATATTTTGGTTGAGGATACCTGTGTATATAACATAAATAATCCTGAAATAAATAAAAAATAATAACTAACTAACTCATAGTGCTTATTGAACCCGGGGGTTCATGGTTGAGTGAAGGTACAGTCTCCATACATCCCTGTCCTATCTAATGTTTTCCAATCATCGCCTGTATAATTTACTTTCCTTAATCACGATTAATGTTATTGTCCTATTTCATTATTGGCCTACCTACTGAGTATTTTCCCTCTGGTTTTCCTACGAGGTGTTTCAGTGTCTGTCTTTCATTCCCTGTTCGTGTCATATGTCCTGACCATCGCAGTCTACCGAAACTTAACTGTCCTTTATACATTTGGTTTCTCATAGCTCCCTATTATGTAGTATTCTCACCCGTCTGTTCATCTCTCTATAGGAAAAAAAAAATCCTATGAACTTAATGCTTGAATACTCGTAACCTCCTTCCCTAAAGAAAGAGTGTCCACCGCTGTTGTCTTGAGGTAACTTGCTGCCTTGTCACGCAGCGGGCCCGTGTTCGAATCCCGGCCGGGACAAGTTTCTTGGGTGAAGTTTTTTCGGAGTTTTTTCTCACCTGTAAGACAAATGTCAAGAAGCATTGAGGCCCAAATGATCCCCGAACGTCATGTGACCATCATCCCACGGTATGGAAAGCAACGGGAAACTACCACACTATAATTCCCTAGTAAAACTGCAAACACAGCATGAAAAATGCTATGATTGCAATGAAAGACATGCCCTAGGTATAACTCTAGGCCTATAGAACAGAATAGAAAGTGAGAGACAATGCTTCGCCTCCATATAAGTGGAAGAGTAATAGTTTTATATAACTTACTTTTAGTTTAACTTTTTTGAAAGAAGTTAAGATAATAAGGGTCCCAGTAATGCCTAATAGCATACGTTTCCAAAATTGAGACCATTTAATTTTTTTTTTCAGCAAATCATTCATGTTGTGTAATTACTGTTCCTAGGTGTTTGAATCCAACCACTTCCTCAAAATTTCTGTCATTTGTCATTAACTGTCCATAACGTACTTATTTCTGTGTATGTGACATATATTATTTTTTATATTTAGTTCTAACCTTAATTTATAACTTCACTCAATAGAATGTGTGTGTTGGTCCTTAGTATCTCCTTGCTATCGTCTAATAATGTTAGATCATAGGCATATACCAATAAAAGTAAAGTGATCCCACGACAGACCTCGAGAGGCCCTTGGGATAGTGGGAGGTTAAGGCTCCCACTTTTTCTGGACAATCGGCACTTGATGTCAGCCGGGTTGTCAGCCCTACGTGACGGCCGCCTTTACCCCAAAAACAAGTGTCTGGTACTCATTTCCGTTAGAGGCTGAGTCGACCCCAGGGCCATGGTGCCGCCAGAGGGTTTGGGTCAGTTTAAAAATCCTGACCCCACCGGGACTCGAATCCTCCACCTTCCGGCTTGTAGCGCAGTGCCTTAACCACTACGCTACGGCGTGCCCCTTATAATAAAGAAAGCACCTCCTTTTTTAACATTCTGAATAGGTCATAGCATTATTTTGCAGTGACTGGCCCTTTAGGCATATACCAATAACTTATTAAAACCATTGAGTTATGTACCTTCTTTATCCTCTAAACATCTGATTATATGCTCTAGTACAAAACTCAATAGCAGAGGGAACAGTGCATCTGCTTAGTCTGTTACGTAAATTAATGCTTCTTTTATTGTATTATTTAGCGGGTTAAGTTTTTAATTCTGCCAGATTATAAAATCTTACAACTTTTTATCAGAATTTTGTAAGAATTCTACAATGAATATGCTGAAAAACTATCCAGGAATAATAATAATGAAGATTCGCCAGTCGCGTGAGAACATTTTATAAATAGAATTCGAACAAAACTCTGTCAGATATACAATATTTATAACACTAATAAAAACACAATAATAATAATAATAATAATAATAATAATAATAATAATAATAATAATAATAATAATAATAATAATAATAATAATAATAATAATGGATTTTATCTCATTAATCTGCAGTAAGATCGTAAAATCTCTTCCACTTCACCAGAAACAAATTTCACAAATGCAATTGGGTACAAACAAACAAATCAATGACCCTTAGTACACATAATACTTGCTATAGTTATCACGAACTTGCCTACTTTTCCGGTTTTATTATTATTATTATTATTATTATTATTATTATTATTACTATTAAAGTATTAATTATTATTAATATTATTATTATTACTATTACAGTATTAATTTACACATCATTGTGCAATTTATAGAGTTAACTAACTTAGGAGCGAACCCCTCAATTGGGATTTTACAGTTCGAGGATCATAATCATCATCTTCATAATTATTCTTCTTATTCTTCTGCTTCTTCTTCTTCTTCTTTAGGTATAAGTAATTATTATTGGTTATTCCTTATTAGAATCCTTAACGACCTTCTTCCATTGCGCTGGTAATGTAGAATTGTATACGCTATGGAATTCGTTAAAAAATCTTTGAAGACTTAAGAAGGAGTAAATACTTTATATTTTAAATTCTAAAAGGTTATACTTATTTTTGGTAACCTATCCTCAATACAATCATATTTGTTTTTAAAATGTATAATACCCGTACATCATACATTCTACAAATGATACATGATTTCAATTCGAGGTTCATGTGAAACTTTGAAAGGATTTCAATTCGAGGTTCATGTGAAACTTTGAAAGCAAATATACCACATTCATTTTACTTATATTTAGCAAATGTTTATTACATTTTAATATCCATCCATAGTAATTCTGCCCGAAGGCAGGTCTTTCACTGCAATCATAGCATTCTCATGCTATGCTTGCAGTTTTACTAGGGCATTGTAGGTGTGGTAGCTTCCCGTTGCTTTCCACACCGGTGAAGGATGATGATGATGATAATGATTATGATGATGACCATATGATTTCAGGGACCGTTTGGGCCTTAAAGTTTTCCTAACATTTGTCTTACAGGTGAGGGAAAACTCCGAGAAAAACCTCACCCAGAAAAACTGTCCCGACCGGGGATTGAACCCGGGCCCGCTGCGTGACAAGGCAGCACGCTACCTCGAGACCACAGCGGTGGACACATTTTAATATACTCGAATGTAAATATAAAAAAATAATTAAAATGTTACTGCAAAAATACACAAAACATATATTCCCCTATGTAATCGCTGACAATCAGTCAAAATAAACAATGTGTACCGATGGTGGCTGGGAATACTATAAATTACACAATTGGCTATAAGTTAATATAATGTAGTTAAATTCTTCTTCTTCTTCTTCTTAATCATAATTTGTAGGATTTTCATCCTGTTTATTTCCAAAATCACTCCTCGGAGGAAGACGTATTGGATGTGCTATCCATCTCTTGGCTGGTTTTCCTCTTGTTCTTCTCCCGTCCATTGGTCTATCTTCTTTAGCTCTTTTTGCAAGTCGGTTGCCTTCCATTCTTTCTATATGACCCTTCCAATATTTTCATCTATCTATAATAAATTTGGTTATGTCTTGAATATGACATTTGTCCCTAATTTCTATATTGTGTATTTAATCAAATAATGTTTTCCCCTGAATAGTTCTTAAGATCTTAATTTTACATGTGCTTACTATTTGTTTAGTTTTTGTTGTATGAACCCTAGTTTCTGCTCCATATACGATAACTGGTCGAACTATCGTTTTGTATATGCGGGTTTTGCTTTCTATTGACATATGTTTGTTGCGCCAAATTAAATATTTCATATATCCTGATATTTGAGCTGCTTTATCAGCTTCTTTCTTTACTTCTTATATTACATTGTTAGTATTTGTTATTAATACACCTAAATAATTCAATTCTGATACTTGTTCTATATTTTTTTTTTCCACTTCTAATTTACATCTTACTGGTTCTTTTGATATTGTTAAGCATTTTGTCTTATTTGTATTAATTTCCATATTGTATTTTCTGGCATTAAAATAAAATAAAATAATTTAATTTACATCATAAGAATATGACTAATTATTAATTTATTTATAATATATTTCCCTGTAGTATAACGTTAAGGCATATTGTTCGACAACGAAACGTTTTCACACGCAGAAAATATGTTAGGAATGTTTGTGTCATACCTCTTCTTTACATTGTAACAATGTAATTTCTTCTATTGAGTGTTGATTTAGAACAGTACAAAGAATAAATCAGTTCATTCATATTATCATCAGCATTTGAATGTAAACACGTTATAGACATTATTGATATCAGGGTTCTGATAGAAATATTAATTATACTGAATGCTTTAAAGTATAAACATTGATTTAGAACAATGCAAGGGAGAAGTCAATTGATGCATAATATCATGAGAATTTCAAAATTTTATTAATTTTAGAGTTGTTATAGAAATATTAATTATAAGAATGACATTTCGTGAAGGAATAAGCCAAAGCGTTGAAGCAATAATTATTAATTCTAAAAATGTTCTAGTTCAGTTTAGTGAAAGATTATAGACTCTTGTTGAAGGATCAAAAAACTGAGAATAAATTTATCATTTTCAGATTATTATTTTAGAACTTATTTTTTCTTGGAAAATGCTTTTAAGTATAAACATTGATTTAAAACAATGCAAGGGAGAAGTCAATTGATGCATAATATCAAGAGAATTTCAAAATAAACACATTACAAATTTTATTAATTTTAGAGTTTTTATAGAAATATTAATTATACTGTATGTTTTCAAGTATAAACTTAAATTTAGAATAGTGCAAGGGAGAAATAAATTTAAACCAGGATTGAAATATACGTATAACATATAAAATTGCAATTAGAGTTTTAAATGAATTATTAATTATACTATAATTATGTTTTAAGAATGAAATTTATATCGTGCACGAATATTTTTATTCTATATTTTTAGTTAGCTCCTTTCTTAATATTTTATTTTTATTCATTTTATTAGTTTTGGCTAAACTTACAGTACTCATATTTTGATTATTGATGCTTTAAGGATATCCAAAATGCTCATATCACTAATGATAGAACAATTTTTTATGAAAAACATTTTTACCCTATCTATTGAATATATTTGCTTGAACATTTTACAGTAAGCCTATGCCTATCTGTCACAAATATCTGTGTACAATATACACAGAGATATCTCTTAGAAATTATTATTATTCAATTATCATACAAAATTATGCTGAAATGCAAAACAAAACAAAAAATACGTTGCTTGAATTAGAAAGTCGTTCTGTTAAATTAAGTCACAATGTCCATAAATGAAAAAAAAAAGTTTCATGTCCCTTCTATGAATATTTTTTGAGAAAACATGGATTTTGTAAGGCATATTTTGATATTAGCTAACATAAGGCACTATGAGTCCCCTCAATAAATTAAAATTAAAATATTTTCCAGTATGAATTCAATGTTATACAGCTGCTTCTCTAGTTTTACTCAATCTGTGACCTGTACGGTTTCATTTTTCTTTCTTATCTCTATTTTTTTTATTCCACTTTCGCCTATGTTTTAAATACGTATTTATTTATAATTAATTCTAGTCATATAATTTTGAGTTGAATTTAGTATAAGAATGATAATTTTAGATAAACATTTTTGGTTTGCGTTTCTATGAAATGTTTGTAAAAGTTAACATGCTTACGTCATAAAATTCATTGATTGCCAAGGGGTAGAGCAGCTGCTTTAATGTATAAAGAGTAATTTGAATTGAATAAACACTTTATTGACTTGGTATGGTGAAGATTGTTATGGAGAGTACTGTACCACTCACGTTCACTTTATTTACTCTGTCCTCCTGCAGAGACCACTTGTTGCGTGGCAGCAGAATTAAAATTATTGTATAAATATTTGAATTTCTCCGAGTTACATGTTTATTGTAACACCATCACCACGTGCCTCCTTTTCACCTTAAAATTCGACACAATTTTTCGAAGTAAATTTGTGAAATATCCCTTCTTTACTAGATAATAAATTCTACATTCGCAATTAATCCGAGATTAAAATATATGAAGGGTGCAGGGGGAAAAACAGGTATGCCACTTTTTCTTGTATTTATTATTATTATTATTATTATTATTATTATTATTATTATTATTATTATTATTATTATTATTATTATTATTATTACAAAACATAGAAAATTACAAATATATCAAACCATAATTCAGAGCATTTTAACATATGGTGCTGAAGTCTGGCAAATTCCTACCAGGGAAATCAAAAGAATTTTAAGTACACAAATTGATGTTTTAAGAAGATCAGCTGGAAAATCTAGAATGGATAGAATACGAAATAAAGAAATAAGGGAAATTATGGGTGTAGAAGTGGAGCCGGACATCATAGACATTATAGAAAAGAAAAGATTACAGTGGTATGGCCATGTCAAAAGAATGCCAGAACAAAGATTGCCTAAAATTGTTATGGAATGGATCCCAATGGAAAGGAGGAAGAGAGGAAGACCGAAGAAAACTTGGATAGAAGGGGTACAAGCGGCTATGAATATCAGAGGAATGGAAGAAGATCGATGGATGGACAGCGAGGAATGGCGTTTGGTTTCCGGAAGACGGCGGCAGCTACCATGATACCGGATGATGATGATGATTATTATTATTATTATCATTATTATTATTGTTATTATTATTATTATTATTATTATTATTATTATTATTATTATTATTATTATGTTCAGCATGATATATGAATATTAAATTTATGTAGACCTACGAGTTATATAATGTAGGAATTAAATTATTTAATAAATAAATACATACATAATTTTAATTTAAAAAGTTAAACAATACAAAATAATAACATAAAATTAAATAATAACATAAATATAATCAATGTCTTCTGTCCTTGTAAAATAAACGTCCATAGCGCTATGAGAAACGTGACAACACCGCATGTCAAGCATTGCCGCGCGCACCCGCTTTTATATAAACTGTTAACCATCAGAGTGAGGCTATAATACCATACGCCTTCTCAACATATGTACTGTGAAGAGGTTTGCTATTTAATGCAGGAATCTGGTGCACAATCTAGCGATTGAATATTGTATAGCACCATCGCTCCTGGCCCAAACAACGATTAAATTAAATTAATCTAACAAAATATTTCAACCCCGCCGGATGTCGAACCCCGATCAATTTTATAAAAACGGAGTAAATGTTACCTGATCGTTATAGAACGTAAGTTACTAAATCGATACATTTGTTTCTTAAAGATGTCATAGTTGCCATACAAAACAAAACATTCGTTGGCAAGAACTATTATACATTGTTCAATCTTAGAAAGTCCTACGAAAACATTCTAAGCATTAAAATAAATAATAGTTTTAAAAACTAAAACAGCACGCTTTATTAGAAAACCGAACTCAAAAATGAAAAATAATGTTAATTTCCAACAAGCTTGGGATAAATATAAAGCGGTCAACAAAAAAATCATCTCTAACACATACAGAATAAAACTAGAATTATCAACAAGAAGAAAATAATGTTGCCATTAAAAGCGTGGGGTGCTCTATATCAATTAATATATTCGATAATAAACATATATTGGTAAAAGTAAAGTCTCTAAGAAGAATATGTAAAAATCATAAAAAGCACCCCACGCTTTTGATGGTAAAATTATTTTCTTTTTGTTGATAATTCTAGTTTTATTCTATATGTGTTGGAGATGATTTTTTTTGTTGACCACTTTAAATTTATCCCAAGCTTGTTGGAAATTAAAATTATTTTTCATTTTTGAGTTCGGTTTTCTAATAAAGCGTGCAGTTTTAGTTTTTTAAAACTATTATTTATTTTTTAGTTTTAATATTTTACAGAATAAGATAAAAATGTAAATATCTTTAAATTCCATACTATTGTAGTATGAGCTAAAAGTATTACTCTTCTAAAAAAACCTCTCTCCAGCCGGATTCGAACCAGTGACCTACAGATTACTGAAATTGTATACCACTAGTTCACTGCTCTACCAACTGAGCTCTTACAACGATTGACTAAAATGTCGACAAGTCCGTAACCTATTATACCAGTTTTAATTTATTTGATTTTCTGATGATTCTGGCCAGGAATTTAGAAATAAAATATGAAATTATTGTAGTGTCACGGGTCCTTTACAAGTTTGCAAAGTTTCAAGTCGATCCAATGTCTCTAAGTGGGTGAAAATCGTGTTCAAAGATTCCGTTACATAAATACAAAGACACTTTTTTGATTTTCTGATGATTCTGGCCAGGATTTTAGAAAATGAATAAGAAATTATTGTATTGTCACGGGTCCTTTACAAGTATACAAAGTTTCAAGCCTATCCTATGTTTCTAAGTGGGTGAAAATCGTGTTCAAAGATTCCGTTACATAAATACAAAGACACTTTTTTTAATTTTCTAATGAAATTATTGTATTGTCACGGGTCCTTTACAAGTATACAAAATTTCAAGTCGATCCAATTATTTTAAGTGGGTGAAAACGCGTTCAAAGATTCAGTTATATAGATAGATACACGTCAAGCTAATATAAAGCGTGTAATAATTTAGTTATCTGTCATTCTGTTAATCAAAATGTAACGTGTAAGACGCATTATGCGATCGTCGAATATGATATTGACACTGAAATTTATGTTGTTCTTATCCCGTTTTCGCATTTCTTCATTGATACCTCACACAGTAAATAAGACTCTAGAAGTAGGGTGAAGTAATAGACAACGTGTATTACTTGTCTCTTCCCTAATTGTGATTAAATATTTATGCCAGATCCAAGACGATTTAATATTCTCGAGTTTACATTAAAGATAAGTTAAAATAAATAATAGTTAAAAATATATATATGAAATTATTGTATTGTCACGGGTCCTATACAAGTATACAAAGTTTCAAGTCGATCCAATTATTTTAAGTGGGTGAAAATCGGGTTGAAAGATTCCGTTACATAGATAGATGATAGATAGATAGATAGATAGATAGATAGATATAAAGATAGATAGATAGATATATAGATAGATAGATAGATAGATAGATAGATAGATAGATAGATAGATAGATAGATAGATAGATAGATAGATAGATAGATAGATAGATAGATAGATAGATAGATAGATAGATAGATAGATAGATAGATAGATAGATAGATAGATAGATAGATAGATAGATAGATAGATAGATAGATAGATAGATAGATAGATAGATAGATAGACAGACAGACAGACAGATAGATAGATAGATAGATAGATAGATAGATAGATAGATAGATAGATAGATAGATAGATAGATAGATAGATAGATAGATAGATAGATAGATAGATAGATAGATAGATAGATAGATAGATAGATAGATAGATAGATAGATAGATAGATAGATAGATAGATAGATAGATAGATAGATAGATAGATAGATAGATAGATAGATAGATAGATAGATAGATAGATAGATAGATAGATAGATAGATAGATAGATAGATAGATAGATAGATAGATAGACAGATAGATAGATAGATAGATACAGGCCAAGCTAATATAAAGCGTGTAAAAACTAAAACAACACGATTTATTAGAAAACCGAACTAAAAATGAAAAATAATTTTAATTTCCAACGCGCTTGGGATAAAATTAAAGTGGCCAACAAAAAAATAATCTCCAACACATCTAGGATAAAACTAGAGTTATGAAAGAAAAATAATTTTACCATCAAAAGCGTGGGGTGCTCTATATCAATTAATATATTTGATAATAAACGGATATTGCTAAAAGTAAAGTCTCCAAGAAGAAAACGTAAAAACATAAAAAGCACCCTACGCTTTTGATGGTAATTTTTTTTTGTAGATAACTCTAGTTTTATTCTAGATGTGTTGGAAATGATTCTTTTTGTTGACCACTTTAATTTTATGCCAAGCGTGTTGGAAATTAAAATTATTTTTAATTTTTTAGTTCGGTTTTCTAATAAAGCGTGTTGTTTTAGTTTTTTAAACTATTATTTAATTTTTATTTTTTAGTTTGGTTTTCTAATAAAGCGTGTTGTTTTAGTTTTTTTAACCATTATTTATTTTTTAACTGTTAGTTCGATTGATTGTCATAAACCGGAATCCCATGAAAATGTAATTGCTTACGATATTTTTAGTGTCTAGGCACGAATATAATTATATATATTTAAAATTATTATCTAACATTATTATCTTATTTTTGAATATTTTAATATTAATACTTAATCGTATCCTCATATTTTTTGGATAAATTACAATGTGGTAAGTTTACAAATTTGTCATTAATATTTTACAGAATTGTTACGCCTTTAAAATTCCATTGATTCCTATCGAGTTTGAACCCGCGAACCTCGAAATCGTAAGCGTGCAGAGTAACCACTAGTCCACGATGATGATGATGATGATGATGATAATAATGTAATAATAATAAAAAAGAATGTAATGATGACAATAACAATAAAAATATTTGTAAGTGCGTAAAGGACTATTACCAAGTAACTCCGTCATTGTTTGTACGAGCGAGCGATCTTCACTCACGCGAAAGGTATTGTGGGCAGTCTATACATAGGAGATTTTAGGGAAAATAATTATTTTTGGTAGTTTCCTTTCAAAACTCCACTTTAATACTAATTACAAAAAATTAACTAGTGTTGAGGTAATAATGTGGCACTTTTTGATTTTATAAAATTTTTGGTGAGAAAGGTCAATTGCATATTAATTGCATTTACGCCCTTCAGAAAACCGTAAATATTAGCATACTCATTTTCAAGGGATAGAGCATAAAATCATCTATAATGTGACTATCTTCTCAAGTTGAGGGAGTGTAATACTTCGAGAAATTTATTTCATAAAAGAGACTATTTAAAACAATACGATAAATTGACAGCTCTATTACTCTTTAATTACATCAAGCGAAGACTTGAAATTCGGTTCAGATATTCAGTATATCATAAAGTTTCACTGTAAAAAATTATGAACTTTTAAAGATGTGAGTTCAATTTTCACAATTTTTTTGCCGATTTCGTATGGAATGTCCCATATGCTTTATCATCTTGTTTATTAATGGCAAGATAAAAATGGAGTTAGAAATAAAATAATATTAAACAAAAGAAGACTGAGATATTATGAAATGGTGTCAAAGAGTATATTAAGACTGATTTTGATTAACGCTAGAGTAATATCAACATCACTAAGGGAATGAGTACAGATTCGATTCCCAGACAAGTTAAATTTTCTGGTAAGAACTGTAAGACAAATGCCAGGTAATTTAACAACTCCCCTAAAAAACACAAACCTCTTAATTATCATTGATAATATTCATAAAAACTATGTAAAGACAACAAAAGCATCTAGTTCGGGAAGAGATTTATAAAAATAAGCATACAAAGTTTCATTCGATTAAATTAGTTTAATCTCTCGCCATTAAAGCCGGATATTTACCCATACCCTAATAATCATAAGGGATTATTTAATTTTAATATAAATATTTTATATTTCATTAGAATATAAGAAAATATTATTTACGACTTTTTATTAAGAAAATAGACAGAATTAATTTTTTATAATATAAATAATTCAAAGCAGGTTATTGTTATTAAAATAGTAAAACTTTATAACAGTCTACGAAGTGGTTAGATACACAACAAAAAAAACAACAGGGATAATTAAATGTACTATGAAACCATATTTAGTACAAAGGAACATAAGATTACAGCTTTATAAGGTTCTTGCAAGACCAGTATTATGGTATGGTAGTGAAGCATGGACAATGTGAAGAAGAGATGAAAGCCGAATAACAGCAAATGAGATGCGATATATGCTCGTACAGCAGGCTATACAAATTGGGACCATAAAAGAAATGACGAAATTATGGAAGAGTTGAATGTAGAACCCATTCTCCATCATAAGTTTAAAAGAAACTACCAGAACAACTGGAAATCCTCACAGAATTCCGAAAGCCATGCTTCATTACTATTCCTAAGGCAAAAGATCGCTGAAACGTCCAAAAAACGCTGGATAGTAAATTCCTCTTTGAGACCGTAACAGGCCACACGGCCTAATACTTGCATGGATGATGATGATACATATTTTTATTTTATAGTGATTGGGTAATCGGGAAATGACACCATTTTTGATGTTGGTAGCATTGATATGAATTCTGTCATGACATATCCCGAGCGATTCAACCAAAAGAAGAGACAAATGAATACATTAGCTCGAGAAAAAGTGTCTATGATATCAAAAGTTACTGAAGTCATATCATGCTAGGTATGATCCATTGTGGGCGGAATATCAACTCTTTGTAGATTACAGTGTTTTTGGCGATGGGGTGTTTATACATTTTTGTAATCAGCACCTCAAACATATTCATAGAAATCAAAATGTTTTTTGCAATTGCGATCGTAAGTTCACGATATAGACTACTCAAAAGATAATAAAATAAATTACATTTATTTTAAAAAATACTTTTTAATTATAATGTTCGTGACCAGGTGGTAAACCTCTCTTACATCCTCTCCGGATGACAAAGAATATGACTTCGATTTGACACGTCGCATATTTTATTGATATAATTTTTTGTTCCTAAGTTATAACAATTACAAACGACGCGATGCGACAAAAATTGTACCCTGGTCACAACAGGAATTGTTAATTTCATGCGACTGTTATTGTAACACAGTTGCTATGAAACTGCACGATTAAATTTAAATCAAGTTATTTCAGATTACATGTATGAATATTCTCTAAATTCTGCGCAAATAAAATGAAAACAAAAGGAATGAAAAGGATAAATTCTACAGACTTAAGTTAAAGCAGATTTCTTACAATAATTGAGCATAAAGAAAGTAGGCCATACATGTTATTTAGTCAACGAACTGAGAATGATATAAATATAGTAGTAAAGTAATACAATTAAAAATTATTTGCCACAAATAAGTGAGTGTAGAGAATGTACGGAGCCCTGATATACATTTGCTTCATAAAGTATTGTAAACTCCTAGATTAAACAACTTCTATGAAAACTGTGGACAATAAAATTATATAAAAATAAATTCCAGTAAGTTACATAAAAATTAATATAATCAAAAAGAGAAAGTACCAACGATAAAAATGCACAAAACTGACTGTCTTAAGTTATAAATAATTTGTTACAGTAAATGAGAATATAGTAGGTAATGGATGATTAAATTACTGAAATAAACAAATTAATATTAAACTGTGCACAATGATGAAAAATAAAATTTTAGCAAGCTACACAATTATAAAGTGAACTTCATCAACAAGGAAAAACTGTGTTTTAAGAACAGGAAGAAACTAAGTAAAAACAATTAAAGAAATCCTAAACAAACATTTGACAAAAAATGAAGCTCTAAATTATAATTAAAACAATACAAATTAAAGCACAAGGACTATAGGAGATTAATTATGTTATTCAGTACCACAGCAATCCAAAGTAAAATGAAATATAATTAAATTAATGTCGCTCTGAATAATGAGGGAGCAATTATACGGGGGAAAAGAGATGAAATAGTCCTAGAGAGAACCATATCGAGATCGTCGAACCCAAAACAGTCATCCACAATACACGCCTCCAACACTCGAGAGAGCAACTTGAAGCATATTAAGAGCATCCGCAGTAAAATAGAGGAGAAAAACATACCATAACATTCACTACCCAGACAGCAATTTGAATAATATCAGACCCTTCATGAGACACGATTCCACAAACCCACACCCAGCATTTTCCCCGACTACCGAGGGAGAAACTTGAAGAAAGTCGGGATCCTCCAGTGGGAGAAGAGGCGAAAATATCCCACAACATTTTCCCCGACTCCCGAGGGAAAAACAAGAATAATATCGGGATCCTCCAGTGGGAGAAGAGGTGAAAACATCCCACAACATTTTCCCCGACTCCCGAGGGAGAAACAAGAATAATATCGGGATCCTCCAGTGGGAGAAGAGGCAAAAACATCCCACAACATTTTCCCCGACTCCCGAGGTAGAAACAAGAAGAATATGGCGACCCTCCAGTGGGAGAAGAGGCGAAAACATCCCACAACATTTTCCCCGACTCCCGAGGGAGAAACAAGAAGAATATCGCGACCCTCCAGTGGGAGAAGAGGCGAAAACATCCCACAACATTTTCCCCGACTCCCGAGGGAGAAACAAGAATAAAATCGGGACCCTCCAGTGGGAGAAGAGGCGAAAACATCCCACAACATTTCCCCCGACTCCCGAGGGAGAAACAAGAATAATATCGGGATCCTCCAGTGGGAGAAGAGGCGAAAACATCCCACAACATTTTCCCCGACTGCCGAGGGAGAAACAAGAAGAATATCGCGACCCTCCAGTGGGAGAAGAGGCGAAAACATCCCACAACATTTTCCACGACTTCCGAGGGAGAAACAAGAATAAAATCGGGACCCTCCAGTGGGAGAAGAGGCGAAAACATCCCACAACATTTCCCCCGACTCCCGAGGGAGAAACAAGAATAATATCGGGATCCTCCAGTGGGAGAAGAGGCGAAAACATACCACCACATTTTCTGCGAATCCCGAGGGAGAAACAAGAGTAATATCGGGATCCTCCAGTGGGAGAAGATCCCACAACATTTTCCCCGACTCCCGAGGGAGAAACAAGAGTAATATCGGGATCCTCCAGTGGGAGAAGAGGCGAAAACATCCCACAACATTTTCCCCGACTCCCGAGGGAGAAACAAGAATAATATCGGGATCCTCCAGTGGGAAAAGAGGCGAAAACATCCCACAACATTTTCCCCGACTCCCGAGGGAGAAACAAGGATAATATCGGGACCCTCCAGTGGGAGAAGAGGCGAAAACATCCCACAACATTTTTCCCGACTCCCGAGGGAGAAACAAGATTAATATCGGGATCCTCCAATGGGAGAAGAGGCGAAAACATCCCACAACATTTTCCCCGAGTCCCGAGGGAGAAAGTAGAATAATATCGGGATCCTCCAGTGGGAGAAGAGGCGAAAACATCCCACAACATTTTCCCCGACCTCCGAGGGAAAAACAAGAATAATATCGGGATCCTCCAGTGGGAGAAGAGGCGAAAACATCCCACAACATTTTCCCCGACTCCCGAGGGAGAAACAAGAATAATATCGGGATCCTCCAGTGGGAGAAGAGGCGAAAACATCCCACATTTTCCCCGACTCCCGAGGGAGAAACAATAATAATATCGGGATTCTCCTGTGGGAGAAAGAAGAGGCGAAAACATCCCACAATATTGTCCCCGACTCCCACGGGAGACCCAAGAATAATATCGGTGATGCTCCAGTGGGAGAAGAGGCGGAAACTTATCCCACAACATTTTCCCCCGACTCTCGAGGGAGAAACATGAATAATATCGGGATGCCTCCAGTGGGAGAAGAGGCAAACAATTCCCACAACCATTTCCCCCGATTCCCCGAGGGAGAAACACGAATAATATCGGGACCCTCCAGTGGGAGAAGAGGCGAAAACATCCCACAACATTTTTCCCGACTCCCGAGGGAGAAACAAGATTAATATCGGGATCCTCCAATGGGAGAAGAGGCGAAAACATCCCACAACATTTTCCCCGAGTCCCGAGGGAGAAAGTAGAATAATATCGGGATCGTCCAGTGGGAGAAGAGGCGAAAACATCCCACAACATTTTCCCCGACTCCCGAGGAAGAAACAAGAATAATACCGGGATCCTCCAGTGGGAGAAGAGGCGAAAATGTCCCACATTGTGCTCCCTGACTCTCGGGAGAACAATTTCCGTCGGCTATGAAATGGCTCCTCCATTGTAGTAGAGGTGTGAGCTTCTCACAATATTTTCATCCACTCACGAGCGTTCGTACTGAAGATTTCTGCACTTTCTGTGGGATACTAACGCCATCACAATAATTCGAATCTTCTACAACAACAGGGTATACTATATGCAATACATTCATCTATTCGTGATATTTTACTTATGAGAACATTTTTCATTTCTCTCTATGAATGTAATTATGTAGAAAAAAGTTAATTTTTATATCAGATTTATCAGTGTTATCACTATCATTAGGTCCGTAAGAGATTAGTTTCGTACCTCAGGTCAATTTTTATAATTTTAAGCAACATATTCAAATAGTGTAAATATATATTCTGTGTTGTTCTGTTTATAAATGAATTTAATGCATATAATTTTAAATAGTAAGTTCAATTCATGTAACTTAGTGTGTATTTAGGTTTAATTGTATAACTTCATCGTAGGTAATGTAATTCTTAACAAAGTAGATTGTTTAGCATTATACAATACTTATAATTTCAAGAATCGTCTTCAAACAGTGTACATAATATATCTTCTGTGGTGAACTGTTAGCCCTATTTATACTTTAACTTAATACTAATAATTTTTAATAGCAACCTTAACTTCTGTAAATATATCTCAACATATTGTGTAATCAGGTTTAATTGTATAACTTTATTATAGTTACTGTAATTCTGTATAAAGTGGATTCTTTATCACTAATGTTACCTTAGCTTGTAAATATATGAATATTACAAAATCGTTTTTGTTTTCTTTTATGAAAAATATTTCCATTTGTTTGTGTTGTTTGTAATTTTCTAACAACACAGAAATGTCTGTTGAAAAACCAAGCAAATTTTTTAATCGAGCAGAATTCTCCATTTTCTAAAATGCAGAAAAGAACCGGATTGTTTATGGATGCTGCATGTGTTTTTTAAAATAAGTAACCCATGAACTCCGGTGACTCATTACAAAGGAAATTATTAGACATGTATCATATTGTCGCGGATGGCGGTAAGATACGAAACAGATGTAATTTTTTTAATTTAAGTTCATAAATGTTTACGTAAGGTTTTTTTTATTTATTTATTCTTTTCAATACGTCGGTCTATAGTCAGTATGCAAAAATATTGACCTGATGGTTGGTGTATTTGAACGGAAGATATTGTGAAGGGGTTGAGTGCCGGATAAGACTATTTGGAGAGTTAGAAAGATCATGAGTTGTATAGAAAATATAGAGGTGCTGACCAAGTTACATTAAATTGAGAATATTATACTCGACTACTCACACCTTAAAGCCGGATATTTTATTCGTACCCTAATAATCAGAAGGGATTATTCAAATTTAATATAAATTTGTTTCATATAAATTTAAGAAATTATGATCCATTATTGCGTGAGTTTTTTTTAGGGTTTTTCCACACCTGTAAGACAAATGTCTGGAAGCTTAGGGCCCAACGGTCCCCTAAAATCATCCGGCCATCATTATCATCAACTCTCACCGATGTGTAAATTATAGGGGCAGCTACCACACATATAATTTCTTAGTAAAGCTACAAAGCATGAAATGAAAATGCTTTGATTTCAGTGAAAGGCCTGCCCTCGGATAGAATTACTAGAGAATATATTTTTTTATAACGAAAATTAAAATAATTCATATTTCTTATGTTATAAACTAACTATTAACCGACGTCCGCTGCTACGCCTAAACAAATGAAAATTAATGTTTTTATGTTTAGTAAAATGAAAAGTAATTTTAATTTATATTGTAATTATTTGTATACACCGTGCTGATTACTCTGTGTTGGCTAGGAATCTATTTATCCCGATTTTCTTGGCATCGATGAAAAACAAAAATTGTTATTGTGAGTTATCCGTAAAAGATAGAGATACGCTGCCGCAAACTTATTTGCAGAAGATTTTGAGATATTCAATTCTGTATACATTAATTTGATGTATTTGTTATGGGTTAGGCTGCTTAAGTCATTTAAGCGTCCAAAATGCTACTTTTTTCACGTTTTTCACTACAAAGGATGACTTTTAGGGGTGAAGGGACTTAACGCCTTCAGCTTTCTTATAGCCAAAACCTTCCCGGGAAATTCCTGAACATTTTGCAAAAATAAGTAATAGTTTAGAAAAACTAAAACAACACGCTTTATTAGAAAACCGAACTAAAAAATGAAAAATAATTTTAATTTCCAACATGCTTGCGATAAAATTAACGTGGTTAACAAAAAAATAATCCCCAACACATTTAGAATAAAACCAGAGTTATCTACAAAAAAATAATTTTACCATCAAAAGCGTGGGGTGCTTTTTATGGTTTTTACATTTTCTTCTTAGAGACTTTACTATTACCAATATATGTTTATTATCAAATATATTAATTGATACAGAGCACCCCACGCTTATTTTTTGTAGATAACTCTAGTTTTATTCTAAATGTGTTGGAGATTATTTTTTCGTTGACCACATTAATGTTATACCAAGCGTGTTGGAAATTAAAATTATTTTTCATTTTTTTTAGTTCGGTTTCCTAATAAAGCGTGTTGTTTTAGTTTTTTAAAACTATTATTATTTTTTTATTTTTTTACTTTGGTTTTCTAATAAAGCGCCGTAGCGTAGTGGTTAAGGCACTGAGCTACAAGCCAGAGGGTCGAGGGTTCATGTCCCGTTGGGGTCAGGATTTTTAAACTGACCCAAACACTCTGGCGGCACCATGGCCCTGGGGTCGACTCAGCCTCTAACTGAAATGAGTACCAGACGCTTGTTCTGGGGGTAAAGGCGGCCGTCACGCAGGGCTGACAACCCGGCTGACATAAAGTGCCGATTGTCTAGAAAAAGTGGGAGCCTTAACCTCCTACTACCCCAAGGGCTTCCGGGCCTGTTGTGGGATCACTTTACTTTTTTCTAATAAAGCTTGTTGTTTTAGTTTTTTAAACTATTATTTATTTAAAATATATATGTAGTCAATATGCCCATTTCACCAATTAATGTTTTAAAATGGTCAACAGTCAATATCTGGTCTTGAGAATGACAGCTTGGCTGTAGAAACTTGTTGACCATTTTAAAACATTAATTGGTGAAATGGGCATATTGACTACATATATATTTTAATATTATATCACCAAGAAGATCACTTGTGTATTAAATATTATCTATTTTTTAGTTTTAATATTTTACAGAATAAGATAAAAATGTAAATATATTTAAATTCGATACTATTGTAGTATGAGCTATAAGTAATACGCTACTAAATAAATAATAGTTTTAAAAAACTAAAAGAACACGCTTTATTAGAAAACTAAAAAATGAAAAATAATTTTAATTTCCAATACGCTTGGGATAAAATAAAGTGGTCAACAAAAAAATCATCTCCAACACATATAGAATAAAATTAGAGTTATCAACAAAAAGAAAATAATTTTACCATCAAAAGCGTGGGGTGCTCTATATCAATTAATATATTTGATAATAAACAGAAAAGTAAGCTCTCTAAGAAGAAAATGTAAAAATCATAAAAAGCACCCCACGCTTTTGATGGTAAAATTATTTTCTTTTTGTTGATAACTCTAATTTTATTCTATATGTGTTGGAGATGATTTTTTTGTTGACCACTTTATTTTATCCCAAGCGTATTGGAAATTAAAATTATTTTTCATTTTTTAGTTTTCTAATAAAGCGTGTTCTTTTAGTTTTTAAAACTATTATTTTTTTTTATTTTTTAGTTTTAATATTTTACAGAATAAGATAAAAATGTAAATATCTTTAAATTCGATACTATTGTAGTATGAGCTATAAGTAATACTCTTCTATAAAAAAAACCCTCCCAGCCGGATTTGAACCAGCGACGTATGGATTACTGAAATTATATAGGTACCAAGAGTTCACTGCTCTACCAACTGAGCTCTTACAAGGATTGACTAAAAACTCGACAAGTCCGCAACCTATTATACCAGTTTTCATTCTTTTGATTTTCGGATGATTCTGGCCAGGATTTTAGAAAAAAATATGAAATTATTGTATTGTCACGGGTCCTCTACACGTATACAAAGTTTGAAGTCGATCCAATGTTTGTAAGTGGGTGAAAATCTCGTTGAAAGATTCCGTTACATTGATACAAAAACACTTTTTTTATATTTTCTGATGATTATGGCCAGGATTTTAGAAAAAAATGAAATTATTGTATTGTCACGGGTCCTCTACACGTATACAAAGTTTGAAGTCGATCCAATGTTTGTAAGTGGATGAAAATCTCGTTGAAAGATTCCGTTACATTGATACAAAAACACTTTTTTTATATTTTCTGATGATTATGGCCAGGATTTTAGAAAAAAAAATGAAATTATTGTATTGTCACGGGTCCTCTACACGTATACAAAGTTTGAAGTCGATCCAATGTTTGTAAGTGGATGAAAATCTCGTTGAAAGATTCCGTTACATTGATACAAAAACACTTTTTTTATATTTTCTGATGATTATGGCCAGGATTTTAGAAAAAAAATGAAATTATTGTATTGTCACGGGTCCTCTACAAGTATACAAAGTTTCAAGTCGATCCAATGTTTTCTTTGTGGGTGAAAATAGCGTTGAAAGATTCCGTTACATAATTACACAGACACATTTTTTATTTTTCCAATCAGTGAATGTTGGGTTTGTAAATGTAATTAATTCAGTCGTAAATCATTAAATTACCATTGATCCTCATTAGGTCTAGTGAATACAAACTTCATTACTTTCGAGGGACTCAGGAATTAAAAGAGACAGAAGTTTGTGTTTGCTCCATGATATGTGCCGTTACTCAATGTAGAGAGCCGGGAATAGAGCTAGAGATCTTGGATTCATACTCCGGCTCAAATGCAAAGTTTGCTCCCCTCGCCATGTATGTTACAATACCATTGTCATTAGGGGCCTATATGGAATGAGCCAAAATAAAACTATGTCATCTCTAAAACCCAAGATGGTGCACATAAAGTTGTTGTGGTATTACTATTTACATATTCTATTCAAGTATTGTGCATACGTCCGGATGTAAGTTCTAAAATAATTATACAGTATACTAAACACGTTTCTTTTATTCCTAAAGGTAATTAAAATTGTTAAACAACAGGAAGCTGCCTTATTTGTCATATCATATCTTCAAAAATTATAAAAAAAAGTTTTATAAATTGCCTTATAAACCATAACTAGTTAGAAGGTGTGGGAGTTTTTTTTTTTACTTAGATAGGCCATTGTTATGTGCCTCAATTAGCTGGCAGTAAACAGTACGTACTCTTTTATTCTTCAAAGATTTCAATTAATTTAATATGGCATAACAACAACGGTCTTCAATATCTTATTATTGTAAAATAAAAGATAAACAACGGATAAGAACTTGAGATATATTTTTGTTTCAACTTGGATTTTTACATGATAAGGAAACAGGATGAGGATGGCTCAGATGTATGTAATGTAAACTAAACTTCATGGCGAGACAGTCAGCCGGCTGCTGACTTCACGTGTTCATGTAGGGTAACCATATACAGATGAGGACGATCATCAAGCAAGTAGAGGGATAAACGTGATCAGTATGTCGAGTCACCCAGCCGTTAGAGTTGTTTTTCTCAATCTGGAGCTGCTTCTTATTACAATTACACAGATTCCTCACGATTCTCACACCGCCTCATATTGCCAGAAATTTCTTGAGAAAATTCTTCTCCCATGGAGACTCGAAAAAGCGCATTTCCCGTAACTCTGCGCCAAAGCATGATACCTTAGATGTGCATAATAAACGCTAGATGAATACCGATAAAGATGAAATTATAGTATAATCATATAAGATTGAAATAAAATATTTTCAAATGTTTTAATGAAATAATTTCTAAAATAAAATACTTCCAATAAAATCCTCCAAGTAAAGGTATTCGATGTAAGGTAAAATTATTATAAAATAATAATTAATCAGTATAAAATAAAATACTACAGACTGGTAATTATTCATTATATGTAAATATTGGATTTTTAGGCCCTTCATAACCAACTTTTGTTCATATAAAATACTTTGACTAAATTGAAAACAGGCAGTAAAAATAAAGTTTCAGATTCCTAAAATGTAATTTTTGCAGGTTTTTCAATCTACTCTAATTAACCCTTAAATTGACAATGTCTCATATAAGATACACTGCTTTAATTTATTTAATATTGTTTTTAAAATAATATAAAAACAAACGACCAGAAATTACTTAAAGTTGTGTCAAATTAACAATCTGTACAATAATAATAATTATAATTTACTATTTTACATGATTTCGTTTTCACTGCAGTCCGGAATGTTTAAATATTTGCCACAAGAAATTATTGTTTCGTCAATTTAATAAAAGTGCAAGTTTAAGCAATGTGGGTCGGCACTGCGACCGATATCAATAAAACATAGGAACCTCGATAACAGACTTCTGCAAAACATGAAAACAATTGAACGCATAAACGCGATCTTTCTACATGGCCATTGGCTGCTATAATATCAGTAAATCAGTAGAAAATTATTTAAACTATTGTCATCTTAAATGGGTATTTTATTTGTTACAGATGTAGTTTAAAAAATAGACAAAAATGAATAAAGATTATATAAAATATACTCAATTGGAATAGATTATAAAACAAATATACGCTATTGAAATATAAAATGTACACAATTGGACACGTAAAATCTCGAAGAAGGTTTTAGAATCGATATCATCGGGAGAGAAGTAGAAGTGGATCTCAACACAGTTGGTAGCAAGAATGGACAAGACAATTGAAGAAAAATAACTATAAGAGCGGGAATGACGAATTAGAGAAACTTGGAGGAAAATAATACGACTTCAAACATTTGTCTCTGGAAAATGGATTTTACACATCTATATCCGTTTCTAGTTCCGAGAGTCACGGGTTCAAATCCGGCCGGGGTTGATGGATTTTTTTAGGATGGAAAAATCCAAGGAGCAAGTCCTCCGGGAGGGATTTTAAGCCGTGGGTCCCGAGTCTGAAGCTTTTCAGGCTTGTAAAAGATCCTTGAGCCTAAACCAAAGCAAAATTTACTGGCCTCAACGTCCTAGTAATATCTTAGTTGTCTGTTATAATAATAATAATAATAATAATAATAATAATAATAATAATAATAATAATAATAATAATAATAATACTTTATTTATTCTGGCAGAGTTAAGGCCATAAGGCCCTCTCTTCCACTCAACCAGCACAAATACAAATAAATATTTGAAAAATATAGATATACACTATACTAATTATAAACAGTTAAATATACAATAAATGTAGCAAAGTAAATTTCATGTACAAACAACATTTTATGTTATAGTCCAGTTCTGGTAACTGTAGCCGTCTTGATGAATCGTAAGGCATGTGGCAGGAGGGAGTGGGGGATGGAAGTACTACGTAGTAGCCATATAAAAACATTTTCTTATTATTAATAATAATAAATCGCACAAACAAAACAAGCAATAATGCTTTAAACTCTGTTTGGTGGAGCAAAAATATTACAAAAAATAGAAAATTACAAATATATCAAACCATAATTCAGAGCATTTTAACATATGGTGCTGAAGTCTGGCAAATTCCTACCAGGGAAATGAAAATAATTTTAAGTACAGAAATGGATGTTTGATGTTTTAAGAAGACCAGCTGGAAAATCTAGAATGGATAGAATACGAAATAAAGAAATAAGGTAAATTATGGGTGTACAAGAGGAGCCGGACATCATAAACATTATAGAAAAGAAAAGATTACAATGGTATGGCCATGTCAAAAGAATGCCAGAGCAAAGATTGCCAAAAATAGTAATGGAATGGATCCCAATGGAAAGGAGGAAGAGAGGAAGATCGAAGAAAACTTAGATATAAGGGGTACAAGCAGCTATGAATATCAGAGGAATGGAGGAAGATAAATGGATGGACAGAGAGGAATGGCGTTTGGTTTCCGGAAGACGGCGGCAGCTGTCATGATACCGGATGATGATGACGAAAATAAATTGTTATAAAAACAACACTATATACCATAATGAACACTCCAAACGTATGAGAATATAAGTATTCACTAACACAGAACCAGTAGATAAAAAAATGAACGTGTGGTAACTATTACGTTTTCAAAACTGAGTGTAGTTGCTGGCAGTACTTGCAATTCTCCCTCATCTCTTACGCACCATACAACACAGACCCCTCAAATGGGGCTACAGAAGCCAGAACTGAACTATAGATGACTCATTGGGTCGGTGTGTGACCGCATGCCGTCCATGGCATCTACGAGCAAATAAGCTAACTAAAAATTGAACATTGTCTACTAACTCCTTACAAATGAGAGGCTATGGCTCAACAATGGGCTACGCCAATATAGATAAATAGACGAATCCGTTTATTCATGACTCCTAATTACTTTTTCCTGGCCATCTAACTTCCTGCATAGCGACTATATCCAAGAGTGATTTATCTAAATCCCGTGTTAATATTTCTAGTGCCCCATAACATTCCATGTCCCTAGGAACATGTTCCTGTGTTTCAGCCTTTGGCATGGATTCCCTGAAGTATGCCCCACCTGGAGAATCTATTGGGAGACTTTTTACCTCCGGAAAATTTTACACAGTGGAACCCATGTCCGTATTTCTTAACGGTTGTAATTTTATGGTGAAAGATTGCCACTCTTTCGACCAAGGTACTTTTTTCGTCTGGATTATCGCCTTGGACCTGTCCGGCATTGGTAACCCTTTCGGCAGCCATGCTACCGCCGGAATATCTCACGGGGTCATTTAAGCACGCAAGCCACACCCCCACGATAAGGTAAAGTTACCTTGGTGTTAAGTCTCATAGACTGCGATGGGGAGGACATGTGGCTCGAATGGGGAATGAACGAGTGGCATGGAAACTCCAGGAAAACCAAGCACTCAGTAAGCAGACCAAAATTGAGGTGGGAGAATAACCTTAACCATAATTTGAGGAAAGTAGCTATATTATGCAGGGAGTCAATGGCCATACCATGTTGAAAAATACTGATTCTCGTCCAATCACCGCAGTCAAGCACCATTGTGCGTGGTTAGTACTCGGATGGGTGACAGCTTGGGAACACCACGTGCTGTTGGCAACTTTTGTCCCGCGCCGTAGCCGAGTGGTTAAGACAAGATGCCATGGCGCAGAGCTACGAAACTTGCGCTGGTTCGAGTCTCCGTGGGGAAGAAATTTTCTCGTGGAATTTCGGTCAGTTTGGGAACGGTGCTCACCCAGCATCGTGAGGAATTTGGGTAGCTACAATAAGTAGAGGCTCCAGGTTGACAAAACCAGCTATGACGGATGGGGGACCCGACATTATGACCACATATCATTCCTATACTGACTAGATGATCGTCTACCTCTATGATTAGCACATTCTGATGCGAGGCCAGCAGCCGGCTCATAGCCAAGGGTCTCCTAGGCTTGTCGCGCCTTGGAATTTAATATTATACAGGGGATGATTGGCAAACATTAGCTCAGATAGGTATGTACGGAGAGCTTATGTTCGCGCGGTCATAAACCTACTGATTAGATAATACCAGTGAGTTAGTTAAACCTGTTTATTATATTATTATTATTATTATTATTATTATTATTATTATTATTAATTCGTTAAGTTATATATCAGTCATAACTAACTCACTGGTTCTATCGAACCCATAGGTTCATAGCCGCGCGGACATTATCTCTCCATACATTCCTATCCTGAGCTAATGTTTTCCAATCATCCCTGTATAACTACTTCCCTTAAATCATGGATAATGTTATTCTCCTACCTCATTCATGGTCAACCAACTTGGCGTTTTCCCTCTGGTTTTTCTACAAGAAGCTTCCATGCACCTCTTTCATCCTGCCACATGTCCTGCCCATCGCAGTATACGGACTTAACTGTTCTTATTATATCTGGCTTCCAATACATATCATATACAGTAGATTTGAAGTACTGGAATCTTCAGATGACAATGTGGCAAACGAAGAAGAAACTGATATAAATAAAGAATGGGAGGCTATAAGAGATACTATTAAATTGTCAGCATCAGAAAGCATTGGTTGTTTAAAAAGAGGCAAAAAAGAAATGGTTTGATGAGGAATGTGCCGACATTGTAAAGAAAAGAAAGCTAGCAAAAATGAAATGGTTACACGAGCCAAATGAGGTAAATTTAGAGCAATTGGGTAGTGTTAGACGGGAAACCACCAAGTTACTAAAGAGTAAAAAGAGGGAATATTTGAGAGAGAAGATTAATGATCTTGAAATGAATGCAAAAAATAGGAACATTAGAGAATTATATCAGGGAATTAGTATAGAGAAGAAAGGGTTTCAGGCTAGAACAAACATAATTCGGAATGAAAATGGGGATATGATTGCAGATTCCAAGAGTATATTAAATAGATGGAAAAGTTATTTTAATCAGCTATTAAATGTACATACAGAACAGGACATTGAGGAGGATAAGTTACAGACAGCAGAAATGCTAGTCGCAGAGCCAAGTGCATTAGAGGTTGAAATGGCAATTGAAAAATTGAAGATGTATAAAGCATCAGGTTCAGATGAGATCCCAGCAGAACTGATAAAATCAGGGGGAGAAAAATTGATGGACAAGATACGCTGGTTGCTTAGTATGATTTGGGAAAAAGAAGCTCTTCCAGATGAATGGAAGGAATCAATTATCGTACCAATTTATAAGAAAGGAGATAAAACTGATTGCAACAACTATAGGGGCATCTCATTACTTTCAACTTCGTACAAAATTCTAACAAATATATTAGTAAGCAGACTTGCTCCCTATATTGATGACATTCTAGGAGATCATCAATGTGCATTTAGAAGAAACAGGTCTACAACAGATCAGATTTTTAGTATAAGACAGATTTTAGAAAAGAAATGGGAATATAATGGTACTGTACATCAACTATATGTAGACTTCAAAAAAGCATATGATTCAATTAAGAGGGAGAAGTTATATAGTATCCTGCTGGAGTTCGGAATTCCCAAAAAGTTAGTTAGACTTATACGAATGTGTCTAAATGGCTCAAAGAGTAGGGTGCGTGTAGGCAAACAGTTTTCAGACACTTTTGAAATCCAGAATGGGTTGAAGCAAGGAGATGCACTATCTCCTCTACTATTTAATTTTGTACTAGAGCATGCCATTAAATCTTTAGAGAATGAGGAAGGCTTACAACTGAATGGTATTAATAAGCTGTTAGTTTATGCTGATGATGTGGTACTACTGGCCGATAGCGAGGAGATACTGAAGGCCAACACGCACACACTATTGAGTAACACTAAGAAATTAGGACTGGAAGTAAATATCAGTAAAACTAAATATATGGTCACACGTAGAAATTCAGTATATAATGGAAATGGACAGCTAATAACAAATGAGGGAAATTTTGAGGAATTGGCTGAATTCAAATACCTAGGAACAATAATCACAAATAGGAATGAGATGCACAAAGAAATTAAACATAGGCTCAATTCTGGAAATGCATGCTATTATGCATTGCAGAGACTTTTGATGTCCCAACTCCTTTCAAAAAACGTTAAGCTGAAAATATATAAAACTATTATTCGACCAGTTATATTATATGGGTGCGAAACATGGACTCTTACTTTAAGGGAGGAAAGGAGATTACGAGTATTTGAGAATAAAGTTCTTAGGAAAATTTTTGGACCAAAGAGAGATGAACAGACAGGTGAATGGAGAAGACTACATAACAATGAACTACATGGTCTTTATAGGAAGCCAGATATAATAAGAACAGTTAAGTCCCATAGACTGCGATGGGCAGGACATGTTGCGCGTATGGGGAATGAAAGACGTGCATGGAAACTTCTTGTAGGAAAGCCAGAAGGAAAACGCCCAGTTGGTAGACCAAGAATGAGGTGGGAGAACAACATTAACTATGATTTGAGGGAAGTAGATTATACAGGAAATGATTGGAAAGCATTGGCTCAGGATAGGGATGTATGGAGAGCTTATGTCCGCGCGGCCATGAACCTACGGGTTCGATAGTGCCAGTGAGTAAGTAAGTAAGTATACAGTGGTTCTCTTTTATGTAGTTTTCTCCGTTCATCTGTACGTTCAACTCTTTTTGGCCCAGTATTTTTCTAACAATTTTAAGTTATCTTAATGAATTAATTTTAAATTTTAATAGCCAATACTTAACCAAATGCAAACTTATCATTTAATTTTATAATCTTAGTATTCTGTTTTAGTCCCGCGCCGAAGCCGAGCGGTTAAGGTAGGAAGCCTTGGCGCAGAGCTTCGGGACTTGCGCTGGTTCGAGTCTCCATGGGGGAATAAATTTTCTCAAGGTATTTCGACCAGTATGGGACCGGTGCCCACCCAGCATCGTGAGGCAATTGGGTAGCTACAATAAGTAGCGGCTCCAGGTTGAGGAACCAGCTATAACGGCTGGGGGACTCGACATGCTAACCACATGTCACCCCTACACTGGCTGTTGATCATCTACCTCTGTGATTGACACATGTGGATGTGAAGGGCCAGCAGCCGGCTGGTAAAAGGGCAACCGCTGAAAAGTGGAAAGACCCTCAATCGGCAGTATTCTGTTTTATATTTTTATTTTACTTTTGTATTACATTAAATCTTCGGAGAGAAAGAGAGGTCCTGTTGGTCTTAAATATATATAAAGGTATTAGCTACTAATTATAGTTAGATTTATAGGAAATTTTACAAAGTCGTATTTCATTGAGAAGTTTTAGTTGCGCGAGAGTAAGTAGAGGTGCTAAATTCCGCCCGATTCTGGAGGTCAACGATTCGAGCATGACAAACTCCAGTGTCACGTTCCTTGGGTTGCAGACCCTCTGGGGGGTCGTGCTGACGGATCACGAAGCAAAATTATTTTTATTATCATTATTACTATTGTTATTATACATTTATTATTTACATATTGTTCATAATTACCCTGATTTGAAGAATTAATATAAATCAATCAATTCATTTATAATCATGTAAGTCTGATGCTTAAGACATTGTCATTAAAGAAAGAACATATTTACAGTAAACAAAAACAACATGTTAAACGTGTCCACCGCTGTGATCCCGAGGTAGCGTGCTGCCTTGTCACGCAGCGGGCCCGGGTTCGATCCCCAGTCAGGGCAGTTTCTTCTGGGTGAGGTTTTTATCGGGGTTTTTCCTCACCTGTAAGACAAATGTCAGGAAAACTTTAAGGCCCAACTGGTCCTCGAAATCATATGGCCATCATCATCATTCTTGTCATCATCATCATCATCCTTCACCGGTGTGGAAAGCAACGGGAAGCTACCACACCTTCCCCAGTAAAGCTGCAAGCATAGCATGGAAATGCTATGATTGCAGTGAAGGACCTGCCTTCGGGCAGATTTACTATGGATGGATAAATATTAAACGTCTCAAAGCAAAACATATTTAAAATAAATTTTGAATTTAAGTACGACATTACAGTTTAAAATTCACTAAAGTTACAAAGAGATTTATTTCCAAGATAGTAAGTGAGAACTTTTTTTTATTCAATGCCACCAGATTGTCATTTAGACATTCAAGTATTCTCTCCTGGCGTTGACGTTATTGTAACTCACCTCTGAGGTTGGGTGGCCTGGAAGGCGGAATTGCGCTGCCTCGATGATATATGATGGTTGATGATGATGGTAATGATGCGCCAGTAAAGGCCTTAATTAGAAACTTAATCTAATGAGGTAAATATGATATTGATGCCCAGATGATGTTCGGGACGGTTTGGGCCATAAAAGTTCCCGACATTTTGTCTTATCGGCGAGGAAAAGCCTAAAAAAAAAAGAAGAACTTCACCCAGGAAACTTATACGACCGGGGATTGAACCCGTGCCATTTGCGAGACAAGGCAGCACGCTACCTCGAGACCACAGCGAGGGCAGTTAGTAAAAACTAAATTTGTTAAGTTCGCATGTCGGTTAGCTGCTAACGTAATTTCGTCCATTTATTAACATCAAACAATCATTATTAATATATTTACATTTCCATCCATAGTAACTCTTCCCGAGGGCAGGTCTTTCACTAGAATCATAGCATTTTTCATGCTATGCTTTGCAGTTTTACTAAGGAATTATAGGTGTGGTAGGTTCCCGTTGCTTTCCACACCAGTGAAGGATGATGATGATGACCGAATAATTTTCGGGGACCGTTGGGCTCTAAGCTTCCTGACATTTTGTCTTACAAATTAGGAAAAACCCCGAAAAAACTTCAGCCAAGAGCCTGTCCCGACCGGGAATCGAACCCGGGCCCGCTGCGTGACAAGACAGCACGCTACCTCGAGAACACAGCGGTGGACATATTTACATTTAATCCTTTTAATTATCAAGTAATGAGGCTTCTTAAGATAATGTATTGGGCATCATTAGGTAAGTGATCGGAATGACTTAAAACTGGAGCAAGGTTTATCACGGTATAACGATATATGCACTCAAGCCACCCCACAAAGAGATCACGTAAGTAGTAGGAACTGTGTCATTGCAGGTAGAACACATAGTACTGAACCACTTAGTTTATTTGTTATTCTGTGCATATTAGTTTTATATTATCGGAATGCATTATGGAGGAACTGATTTATTTTAATTGAAAGTTTGTTCTCATAGTGCCCTTCAAGTTATAAGAAGCCAGATGTAATAACAACAGTAAAGTCTCGTAGACTGCGATGGGCGGAACATGTGGCACGAATGGGGAATGAAGACGTGCATGGAAGTTTCTTGTAGGAAAACCAGAAAAAGAAAACGCCCAGTTGGTAGACCAAGAATAAGGTGGAAGAAGAATATTAACGAAGATTTGAGGGAAATAGATTATATAGGGAATGATTGGAAAACATTAGCTTAGGATAGGGATGTATGGAGAGCGTATGTCCGCGCCGTCATGAACCTACGGGTTCGATAGTGCCAGTGAGTTAGTTAGTGCCCTTCAAAGACGACATAGTGTATAAGTAGTTAAGTCAATATTAACTCATCCTGGTCCCTATCCCTGAACATTATTTTGGACATTTATCTTAAAAGATTTAACGCAAATAACTGTAGATATAAGAGAGACTATTTTTTAACAGTAGGGCCTATATAATACTGAAAACAGGGTCTTAAGAATCCTAAGACGAATATTTGGTCCAATATGGGTTGAGAATAGAGAATGAGGGAAAGCTTCACATTGAATAGACCCTACATGTAATTATATCGTCAGGGTTCATTAAATAAAGGAGATTAAGATAAGGATGTCATATAGCTCGAATGGTTAACAGTGGAAATGTTTTCTAAATTTACATTAGGAAATCTTTGAGGATTTTTTTTTGTTCAGTGTCCCAGGTTTGTCATTGCGACATTTTCTCTCCTGGCATTGGCATAATTGTAACCCATGTCCGGGGTGCCTAGAAGGCGCAGTTATGCTGCCCCGATGATATGATGTGATGGGCACATCACAATTGAGGAACAAGATCACAAGATATTTATTTACTGTCTGTACCACAGCACAGGACATGTCTACACTCTGAATCTTACACAGGTGTCTATGACTAGAGCATGAAACTCATTTCATTTCATTCATCGCCCCTGTGACGGTGCGTCAGGAGTGGTCAGACGGCACTCCTGTCCTTCACAGGACTCTATAAATATAGGGGCTTCTTCTCTTCTCATTCCTTGACCCGAATCTGACTTGGACACGAATTGAGGATATTTATTTTAATTTTATTCTATGTTTTGTTAGTATTAGCTAATTTTAGACCACATCCCCATTACCTTTTGTTTAGTCTATATTTTAACAATACTTTAAATTGTAACAAGTACGTAATTTTTTGTGTGATTTTACTTTTCGCTGGTTGAATAGAAGTGATGGTCTTGTGTACTTAACCCTTAAATTGGCAAAATACAAAAGTGGCACCATGCATAAAACCCATAATCCTCAAATTAAAAAAAAAGAGTTAATATTATTAATGTAACATTGGAGCTGTCATTTATCATCCCTCAAATTTTGATTGCTGTACAATTAGTTAAACAGAAGATCCAGAGATGGACAACACATTGGAGGTTCACTTCAGATGGGAAACCTCCATGTATGAATCTTCATTTTCTCAGAACTACTTAAATGAGGGTTATTGGTTTCATGCATGGTGACACAGTTAATGTCTTCTGTTAGTTATTTGAATGTGGCGGAGCGCAGTGAAAACGGAATCTTGTATACCTGTTATTATTAGATATATTGTATAATTAGACACACATTTAAGTGTTTTTTTTGTTCGTTTTCTTCTGATTTATTTAAAATATTAAATTAATTGAACCAACTGATGTATCCAAAAGGATACATTACGAATTTAAGGGTTAACTCTGCAGCTTAAATGAAACATTATTGTTGTTATTATTATTATTATTATTATTTATATTATTATTATTATTATTATTATTATTAATAATCACAGAAGTGGCCCTCCATGGTATCTTTACTTTGTCGTGGTGGAGTGGCTTGAGTGTTTAAATGATCCTAAGAGCTATGCCGGCGGTCGCATTGCTGCCGATAGGGTTACCCATGCCGCACTGGTCGAAGGTGATAAGCCAGACGAAAAAAGTACCTTGGTCGAAAGAGTGACGATCTTTCACCATAAAAATACAACCGTCAAGAAATGCGGACATCACAGAAGTGGACGATCATCCAGCCAATATAGGAGTGACATGTGGTCAGCATGTCGGGTATCTCAGCATGTTAGAATTGGTTTGTTGTCTTAACCTGGCTACCCAATTTCCTCTCGATGCTGGGTAGGCATACTGGCCGAAATTCTATGAGAAAGTTTCTTCACCCATGGGGACTCGATCCAGCGCAAGACCCGCAGCTCTGTACAAAGGCATTATGCCTTAAACCACTCGACAATGGCGCGAGACATGGGACATTAAAATGGCTTCGTAAATGCAGAGTTGTTTGTAATACAAATTTATTTTGAATGTCTTGAGTTAAAAAATCTGATTTTAGTGTAAGCTTTCTAAAAATAATTTTATCAGAATTTAAGAAAATAATAATAAGAAATTTAACAATAGAAGTGCTAGTGGTGAGAAAAGATAGTCGGGTTAGTTCACAAATCAGAAAATAAATCATTAGGTTGACATGCAGTGGGCATTGTCCGATATTCCCTATTTAAAAGAGTTTTGTGGTATAAAATAATGAAGCTGCGGTAGATAATGATGATGAAATGCCGCGGCTAGGAAATTGTACTTCGTCATTTGTCACTGTCATCTGTTGGCGAGGCTAAATGTCCGTCTGCTGGCCTCTCCAGAGCTGGGTGCTCACTGCATATTCTTTGTTATGCCCAATAATTATTATATTCCATTGTGCTTCTATAAACTCAATAAACCATGAAAATTAGGAAATGTATATCCCAGATATGTCCCATAACCTATAAATTGGCGAAATAATATTTTCTCCTGCAAGTTATTTAAATGTTTTGGACTGCAATGAAAACAAAATCATGCAAAATTAAGTTACTCGTATTATTATGTATTAATGAAAACAAATAGTGAATTAAATAATATAATTAAAAATCAAAATATAATAAATCATATCAGATCTCTTAGGGTTGGATGGTTTGGTCATCTGATAAGAATGGATCAACAGAGATTAGTTATAAAACTATATAAAAGGAAACCTACCGGAACTAGAGCTGTTGGTTGACTTAAGATGAGATGGCAGGATGGTGTTTGGGAGGATTTGAAGAAGATGAGGGTGACAAACCTGACATTGACAGAGGATAGAAGAGTCTGGAGGAAGATTATTGGATAATCGTATCTAAATGAAATTGGTGACAATCAAAAGAGAAACTCAAAACGTTGTAGCTATACCTCATGCACATTGAATGTGGCCCCCACGAGTGACGCTGTAGGCATCGCTGTCTGCTAAATATCCAACAATGACCCAATATCGACCACAAAAAACGATCAAATTTAGTTGTTTCTATATTGTTGTCCATTATTCTCCATTGTTGACATTGTTAACATGCACAAAACGTTTTGAGTTTCTCTTTTGATTGTCACCAATTTCATTTAGATACGATTATCCAAAGCGATATAGTAGTAGTTTAAAGTATGATACTACATTTGTGGACACGGTGTATATCTGCAGATCACAACTGAAAGTATGTCTATTTAATTTATTATGACAGAATAATATGTTTTGTAATGTTATTATGTTGTTAAAGAGGGGCATTGAAACTTCTTGAAGGAAAACCAGAGGGAAAACGCCCTGTTGGTGGACCAAGAATGAGATGGGAGAATAACATTAACCATGGTTTGAGGGAAGTATATTATACAGGGAATGATTGGAAAACATTGGCTCAGGAAAAGAATGTGTGGAGAGCTTATATCCGCGCGGCCATGAACCTACGGGTACGATAGTGCCAGTGGGTTAGTTATTTTAGAAATTCTGGTGTGTGTGTGTGTGTGTGTGTGTGTGTGTGTGTAGTGTTGTAATAACCTTGTAATCTGACATGCGATTCGAACAATATTGCGGGAGGTAATGTAAACTACATTTTATCATGTGAGATGGTACATGTTTAATTTCATGTCTTCGCTCATTCATTCATTCATTGTTCTCTTCTTCCCCTCCATGATGTACACACCACTAACCCAGTAGATAAAACAGAGGAGCGGGTTCAAGGACAGGTGTTTGCATTTTCCCGTTGAGATGCTATACTGTAACTTGGGACTTATGGAATTATTTATATACAGATTTTCAATGATTACACATCTTTTCGCTGCCTAAAATTTTATTTTCCTTCTCCACTTGTCGCTATCCATCCATTCAATGTCCTCCAGTCCTCTTGTTTTCATTCCAGTTTTTATTTCTTGCATCCGTGAATTTCGAGGTCTTCCTTTCTTTCTATTTCCACATGGACATCATTCCAATGTTTTTGTGGATATCCTTTTTTGTTGCAATCGTCATACAAATTTAACATATTATACCTTATATAATGCAGGGTGTCCCATTCAAACCTTCCACATTTTAATTAATCATACCCAACAAAGTATGCGAAATTATGAAATGAGGCCGATATTAAACGAAACAGAAACTCAAAGAATTTTAATTGCCACACACTGATTTTTGTTGACTTCTCTGAAATCCTGTTCTAATTTCTTCAATCTTTTCTTCTGAAACACGTATACGAGTACCTCCTGTTTCTTTTTTTTAACGCTTCCAGTCGCGAGAAATTTCTCAAGCCATGCCTTAATTGTCTTCCCATTAGGTGCATTTCCTCCATATTCTCTTCAGTAATTTCTTTGCACTGTAATTATTGACTTCGTCTCTGCATACCAGAAAACAGTTTGTGCTCGTTGCCGAGGAGTCGTCATTTTGTTTTATGTCATTATTGTCCAACATGCGACAGATGAATTAACTGCAACAATGCAAACAAAAATTCTTTTAGTTTCTCTTTTTTTTTTATAATACCAACCTCATTTCATAATTCCGCATACTTTGAGAGTTATGATTAATTAAAATGTGGGGGTTTGAATGGGATACGGTGTATATTATTGAATATTTAATATTCATTTTTTATCGTATGACATATTTCTAATTTAACTTTAAGAATCACCTACTAAATATAGAATTCAATAGTAATTTTATTAGAACAAGTGAATGGGTGCGTTTGCTACAGAGTTGTATTGACTTGTACATTTACACAGTTGATGGTTTTTTGCGATGTAAGCTATATCTTTTTAAGTAGGATTAAAAACTTTTTCCGGAAAACTATTTTGGGCCTACATGAATTCTGACAATATGCTAACAACATTATAATGATACAATTTATTCACGCCATTTTAAATACATGTATTTTCATATTAAAAAATTCCCTAGTAAGGCTGTAAAGCATAGCATGATTGCCCTCGGGCAGAATTACTATGGATGGGTGTATAGATAGGATACACAATACGGCACTGTAGGTAGTAGGTAGGGAGAAGTATTTTCATTTAACGACTATATTTATCAGTTAAGTTCATTAGCGTTGCAATTCAAAGTTTGTCTTGAAAGGACTGAAAAAATTTGCTTTGAGGCCTTTTATTTCAGACCTGAGATTCGTAAATTTACGACGTGGGATCCTTTATTTTATTTCTCTTACGAAAAAATCCGTACTCAAGATTTGTGCACTGAAAATATGCTTCGGTTTTGAATCCGCGAACCTCGGAACCAAATGACACTATAATAATATATTGCTAGATATACAATAAAGCGAACATACAGCTATTCTTAAATATGAATGCGGAAACTGTCAACGTATAATTGTATGTAATAGATTATTTAAAATACTATCGTTTTCTCGATGTATGCAACGAAAATTGGATTCTGATGACACCAACTGCACTTTTCGTGTTTCGGGCTACACAAAAAAAATTAAAAACTATATATATATATATATATATATATATATATATGCCATACATACATATTTATTTATTTATTTATTTATTTATTTATTTATTTATTTATTTATTTATTTATTTATTTATTTATTTATTTATTTATTTATTAAGAAATAAATGCTTTAAACTGTTTGGTGGAGAAAAAATATTACAAACATTAGAAAATTACAAATGTATCAATATTACAAAAAATCGAAAATTACAAAATATATCAAACCATGGTTCAGAGCATTTTAGCATATGGTGCTGAAGTTTGGCAAATTCCTACCAGGAAAAGTAAAATAATTTTAAGTACAGAAATGGATGTTTTAAGAAGATGAGCTGGAAAATCTAGAATGGATAAAATACGAAATAAAGGAAATGATGGATGTGCAAGAGAAGTTGGACATCATAGACATTATAGAAAAGAAAATATTACAGTGGTATGGTCATGTCAAAAGAATGCCAGAGCAAAGATTGCCTAAACCTATTATGAAATGGAACCAATAGAATAGAAGAAGAAAGGAAGACCATAGAAAACCTGGATAGAGGGTTGCTATGATTATCAGAGGATTGGAGGAAGACAATGAATGGACAGTGAGGAACGGCGTTTGGTTTACGGAAGACAAGGGCAGCAGTCGTGATCCTGGTTGATGATGATGATAATATTTATATTTAAATAGGACTACTCGATAAAGCCATATTAGTTTTCATCATGATGCTTGAAGATATGTTTAAATTATATTATGATTCGTATTCGCAAATGACCAGATTCGGCGTTTTTCGTCATTCTCTTCCGTCGTTCAAAACTTTTCATAACCATAAAACTCTTCATAGCCTCTCCTAAATTTTGTTCATTTCTTGTCTCTCACGCGTACTGAAAAGCATGGGGTTAGCCCACATCAAGGAGAAATTACTTCTGCTCCATCAATTGATATAAAATTTCATGCACAATATCCTTGGCCAATGAAAAGTAAAATGCTAAATGCACAAGGAAAGCAAAATTTATCTGCAACTAATATAAAATTGGGCTTCACTAAACATTTCTTATACCACACACAACAATCGCGGTATACAATACATGACACGTATATGCTGCCAATAATCCTGAATAAATTGTTTTGAAATTACTAATTGGTGATCCATCCATAGTAATTCTGCCCGAAGGCAGGTCCTTCACTGCAATCATAGCATTTTCATGCTATGCTTGCAGCTTTACTAGGGAATTGTGTAGATGTGGTAGCTTCCCGTTGCTTTCCACACCGGTGAAGGATGATGATGATGATGATGATAATGATAAGGATGATCATCATGATGATGACCATATGATTTCGGGGACCGTTTGGGCCTTAACGTTTTCCTGACATCTGTCTTACAGGTGAGGAAAAACCCCGATAAAAACCTCACCCAGAAAAACTGCCCCGACCAGGGATCGAACCCGGGCCGCTGCGTGACAAGGCAGCACGCTACCTCGAGACCACAGCGGTGGACTAATTGGTGATAGTTTATTAAATACATGTATATTGATCATCATAACTTCATATTAAAAAATACTAACAAGCAAACGAATGAATTTCAATTGATATGAAAGCATTAAAATATGTTGCCAATAAGCTTGAATAGATTATTTTAAAATTATTAATTGTCGTTAATTAATTTAATATAATAACTCTATATAACTTCATATTAAAAAAACAAAAAAGCGAATAAATCGATTTTAGTTGACATGAAAGCATTAAAAATAACTTCCTAGCAAAATTAGGTCCAAAAAAGAAACAAAATTAGCCATAAAGTACCTATATCGACTGAGGGTTAAGTTAGCGTAATTGCTATTGATAAGACAAGGCGAACATCTAAAGACGCGATGTTTTGAAGTCGGGTAGTAGGGAAGAGCATCACGTGTTGTGCACGACAATAGAGCTCCATTACAAAAGCCTGGCTGAATCACATTTAGATTGGACGCCAAGAAAAACTACAATATCGGCTCCATGTCAGACTCCACAAAAAGAATTAAAAAAATCTCAGATATCGCTTCCAACACATCGATATCGCGGCGTACAATTTTTATTGTCAATATTTAATTTCCAACTAGTATTATTAAGGAGTGCAGGGTGTCCAACATAATAGTATCTGAACGTTATATAGAATAGTATTTATATATTTATTTATTCCTACCATTGCATTTTAAATGACCATCTGACTCCTCGGTTACTGGTCAAGCCTCGGGAATTAAAAAACAAAAAGAAAAAGAAAAAGAAAGAAAGAAAGGCGACCTCTTGTATATAAATTATAACTAACTCACTGGCACTATCGAGCCGAGTTCCTGGCCGCGCAGACATTAACTCTCCACACATCACTTATTCTGAGCCAACATTTTTCCAATCATCGTATAATCTACTTCCCTCATCATGGTAATGTTATTCTTCCACCTTAATCTTGGTCTATCTACCGGGCGTTTTCCTACAAGAAGCTTCTATGTCTCTCTTTCATTCCCCATTTGTTAGATGTCCTGCCCATCGCAGTCTATATGACTTAATTGGCCTTATTATATCTGGTGTCCTATAAAGATCATGTAGCTCACTGTTATGGTACATAAAGTATCTGACTTCTTTAATTCGTCAATAATTAAAACATTTCTAGATGTAGTAACGTGCTGCTTTCTTCATTGTAATTACTAGTTCAAAAAATAATTTGTGGTAAATTCAAAGTGAGCTACTCCAGTTGTTCGTAGAATGTACCTTTCATCCATCCATAGTAATTCTGCCCGAAGGCACTCCTTCACTGCAATCATAGCATTTTCATGCTATGCTTGCAGCTTTACTAGGGAATTGTAGGTGTGGTAGCTTCCCGTTGCTTTCCACACCGGTGAAGGATGATGATGGCCATATGATTTCGGGGACCGTTTGGGCCTTAAAGTTTTCCTGACATTTGTCTTACAGGTGAGGAAAAACCCCGATAAAAACCTCACCCAGAAAAACTGCCCCGACCGGGGATCGAACCCGAGCCCGCTGCGTGACAAGGCAGCACGCTACCTCGAGACCACAGCGGTGGTCGAATGTACCTTGGTATACATTAGTATGTCTATGTATTCCGCATCATGCCCAGAGTGATACTCTTCACTGCATCTCTGATCCTTCGCTTCAGTTTTTGTATGTTTCATACTTCACTCTTTATTTGCAATTTTTGTCCTTAACATAATCACACATGAAAAATCGAATGAATGGTGTTATGTCGCTTGTAGGCCTACTACACTTCTGAACTGAGTTTATATGAGTTTTGAGTATTGATTCCGTCTTTATAGGGCTGACCCAAGCTATAACTACATTGAATGCTGTGCTCTAATACATTTTCGTGAATAAAAACGCATAGGATCTATTCTTATAGGAAATACAAATGAATGAAACTTTTGAGTTATAATTTCAGAAATCAGCATGCTGTTAACTCTAGTAGTTTTGTATTTATTTAATGAATCAGTAAGTGACTGTATGTACTTCCTGTATACAGACATATTTATAGCTTCGCAGTGTACAAAATGCAGTTGTACTGCGCATGTGCTAGAATTCTCCGTATGACGTAAATGCTCCATTTCCAGTCACATTGTGCTGGGAATTTCCCGTCATCACGTGATTTAATTATAAGATTGGGGTGTTAAATTACATTTATCATCGTCGTTATTAGTTATTTCATGGCGTTGTTTTGTTGGTGATACGAGCTGCAATTCAAATTATATGGGTATTGCCGGCGCGGCGATTGGTTGAAAAAGGAGGGAAGAGAGGAACATTGGTCTGGACAGTGAGAGATGTACACTCAAGATAAGAATCCACTAGCATTATATTTTGTTCGCTGTCAAGCTATAATACTTTATTATTTTGGATGATGATGATAATGATGATCTTCTTCTCATTCTTTATTTGCAGGATTTTCATCTTGTTTATTTCCCAAATCACTCCTCGGAGGAAGATGTATTGGATATGCAGCCACTGTCTATATATCTATTGGCTGGTCGTCCTATTGGTCTATCTTCTTTAGCTCTTTTGCAAATCTTCCATTCTTTCTATATGATTTTTTCAATATTTTCGTCTTTCTATAGTAAATTTGGTTATGTCTTGAATTTGACACTTGTCTCTAATTTCTGTATTGTGTATCTATCAAATAATGTTTTTCCCTGAATACTTCGTAATATTTTCATATTATGATTTTATAATGCTGATGACTTTAATAATAATAATAATAATAATAATAATAATAATAATAATAATAATAATAATAATAATAATAATAATAGATCCGTGTCACAACTGCTTGGAAGATCCAAATCTCACAAAAGAAAACTGGTTGTTGTTACTAGCTAGCTGATTATTACTACAGGGAGTGACGTGGGTAACATGACCCAGATTCTCAATGTTAGTTTCAGTTTTCTTAACTGTATATCACTACTTATATAAAATAGTTATTTATCTTCAGAATGAATTGACTCCGTTTTATATCCACAAATAATTTATATTATTTCTGTAGGATTTCTAAGAACTTCTATAGCTTGTAACAAATTTCAGACTTCTGGGAAGCCAGCCAGATATGCTAACCGTTACACCACAACTACGTTGCATACTAATATTGAAATAATCATCATTACAAGCAATTCACGTATTAGAACTAGTCGTACTGTATGTTACGGTCTCTATCCATTTTTTTTTAATCTTCTCAAGTTTCTTCGACCTTTTGAGAATTAAGTTAACATTTATTTTTGTAAGAGGTTAAAGGTCATGTTTTGTTGAAATGTGCACAATATATTCAGCATTATTAAATTAATTAATTAGTCCCGCACCATGACCGAGCTGAAGGCAACCTGCCTCGCATGCTGGTTCAAGTCCATGAAGGAAGCTATTTTCTCATGGAATTTCGGCTTATTTATTGAAACTGTGTCCATCCAGCATCATGAGGAACTTGGATAGCTACTATAAATAGTGGCTACACCTATAACGGTTGATGGATTCGAGATGCTGATCACATACTGGTTGGATGGTCGTACATCTCTGTGATTGATACTTGCGGAGACAAGTCCAGTATCCGGCTGTTGGCCCAAAGGCCTTCTAGATCATGGGATAGGATTGGATTGAATTAATCTATTGTTGTTGGTAAAAATCAAGGCATTGGTAGTAATACTCGTAATGATAAAACTAAAAATAGTCTATATATTTTAATTTTCTTTTTCATTAACATTACATCCCTATCCTGAGCTAATATTTTCAATGCATCTCCTGTATAATGAGCTTAGTTTAAATCATGGTTAATGTTATTCTCCTACATCATTCTTGGTCTAGGCCTACTTACTGGATATTTTCCCATTGGTTTTCCTACAATAAGTTTCCAAGCCTCTCTTTCATTCCCCATTCATACCACATGTCTTGCCCATCGCTTTCTACAAGATATAACTGTTCTTATTAGGCTATATCCGGTTTCCCATAAATATTATGTAGCTTTGATGATCTTGAAGAAGATTTCCGGGCTGTTGGCCATGGTCTTGAGGCTCGTAGTTCCCCAACGTTTCGCCAGAGACTTGAGACTGGTCTCAAGACAACCCTTGAGGATGCCGGACGCAGTCTCTGGCGAAACGTTGGGGAACTACAAGCCTCAAGACCACGGCCAAACTGCCCGAAAATCTTCTTCAAGATCATCATAGTAGCTCCGGCCGTGAAAGCCTAAGTCAATATATTATGTAGCTTGCTGTTATGCAATACCCTCCATTCGCCTGTTTGTTCATATCTCTTTGTTTCAAAATTTTTTGTAAGAAATGTATTCTCAAATACTCGTAATCTTATCTTCTCTCTTAAACTAACAGTTAAATTAATTACTACATATAATTAACGATCGTAGATAATTTTCTTAGATAAAATAATTGAAGGACTTAGGTCAGTAACTTGATAAGCCACATTCTATTAAGAAATGTCATTTATTACAATAATAACAGATAAATGTATTCAAATATCCATAAATCATTTCGCCAGTGATGGGTTAAAACATAGACACACAATGTCTACATTGCCCAATTAGTATTTATACATTTTTGAAACATTAAAACCCTTACATCTCAGAAAGATCAATATGTGGCTTATCATGATATTGGCTTAGGGCTGTGATGTGCTGCACTGCGATTTTTTTTCTTCACATTGTGCATGTACCAGTATTAACAAAATAAATTAAGAATAGATTAAATTAAATGTATTTAAAATGCAAACACTTGGACACCATTTACTTTGGTCTTGGAGATATGTTCGGTATTTCTAGTTATCTAGTAGTTGTCGGTGATTAAAGACATTCTACAAGAAATCCGAGGTCATTATAACAATAGAGATGGATTAGATGATGGAGGGGTTGTTAAAAAAATGTTGTTAGGCATTTCCTTGATTCATTTGATTGTGGGACCCGCGATCCTAGTCACTGTGATCTATTCCAGGTGGGTGGCGTTTGCTCAAAAGCTGGAAAGAATTCTCCTTTTTTCTTTCTTCTTTTTATGTTGTTGCAAGAGTTTCAAGCTCGGTCTGTTGTTACAGGTGCGAAGGGTCTCTTATTCTTCTCCTCCTTCCTCTTCTTTTCTACTTTTTTTTCCTTCCCCTAAAATCTTTGCCCTCAGATTGTTATGTCGGTAGAACCATTATTATTTGTACTCGCTGACTTCTTTCTTAAAGTTAAAGAAAAAGAAAAATAGAAGAGCTTGGAAAAGGATTTTTGTGGAAATTGTCATACAATTGTCAGTGATAAATGATGCTTGTTGGATTTGCATTATAAGGCTTTATATTCACAATGTTATTGTGAGTTACCTGTGCTTTGTGCTATGAGCCCCAAAATACCGCCTGATTTCTAGAAAGAATATCCGGAGTTTCTTTCTTAAAGAGTGTTACGGACTTAATGTGACGGAATACTCTAAAACCTGAAAACAAACTATAAGCCTAGAGTCAACCGGCCTATGCTTGCTTGTACGGTATCATACCAATAAAAGCTAACAGAAATAATTTTATACTTGCATTCAAATTTCCAGTTGTAATTAGTATTATCCGTGATCTAAAAGCGTGTTACTATCTCTTTTTTTTTTCGCCACTCCCGATTTAGTATTTATTTTTAGTATCATTCTAGCTGTTGTATATAATTCATTTCTATCAGCGTAAACTATTTTCATAGCCAATAAAAAACTCCAAGCGCGACAGGCCTAGAAGACCCTTGGCTGACCATCCGGCTGCTGACCTCACATCCACATGTGGTAGACGATTATCTAGCCAGTGTAGGACTAATAGCTGATGATAAATATGGAATTGCATCTATTTTAGCAGAATATTATTATTATTATTATTATTATTATTATTATTATTATTATTATTATTATTCAATATTCAATATTATTATTATTATTATTATTATTATTCAATACCCAGAAAAACATTTGAATGGTGTCCACCTGGAAGAAAGAAATGCCTCGAAACACGTGGATGCAAGATATAAGAACTGGAATGAGAACAAGATGACTGGAGGACGTGGAGGGGATGGATAGGACGAGTGGAGAAGGATAATAAAACTTTAGGCTCTGAAATATGTATAAATATTGAAACTATATATAAGTAAATACATAAAATTATTATATTTAGCGGTTTAACAATGTTTCGCATCTTCCTGCGCGTAATTATTCTAATATTTTTCTCCATATCTCGCTGTCATTCCAATAATTTGTCCTGCATGTTGCTTAAAAATCATCAATCCATATTATTTTTGGGCATTCTCTTCTTCTTCTTCTTCTACCACCGGGTGGCATTATTATTATTATTATTATTATTATTCTACTTCAGGGATTAGACATTTCAGCCTGTTCCGGCCCCAAAAATACTATAAGTTCTGATCCATCCTTGTCAATGGTCGTACTTCACTCCTCCGTCTTTTGATTTTGTGTAACAATGCCTATTTGGCTATACAGTATTATCTATTGGTTACCAGTTTAAATGGTATGCCCATTAATTATTATTATGAGTATTATTATTATTATTAAAATTAGAAAATATAAGAAATACTGTCAAATGAGAAAAAAAATGAATTTTAGATATTCAATAGTAGATTATATAAGATATAAGCAATTAAATTGGTATGGGCACGTGCAGCGAATGCAAGAAGAAAGGTTACCCAGGAAAACATTGGAATGGTGTCCACCTGGAAGAAGAAGGAAAGAAAGACCTCGAAACTCGTGGATGCAAGAAATAAGAACGGGAATGAGAACAAGCGGACTGGAGGACATGAAGGGGATGGATAGAGACGAGTGGAGAAGAAAAATAAAACTTTAGGCACAGAAAGATGTGTAAACATTAAAAATCTGTATATAAAAATATTATTATTATTATTAGCATTATTATATTTGGAACACGCTGTAGCGTAGTGCTTAAAGAAATACGCTACAAGCTGGAAGGTCGCGGGTTCGATTTCCGATGGTGTCAGAAATTTTAACCTGGCTTATACCTTCTGGCAGCAGGCACAATGGCCCTAGGTCGACACAGTCTCTAACGTAAATGCATACCAGACCATGTTTTGGCGGATAAAGGCGGTCGTCACGCAGACCTGACAACCCTGCTGACATGTCTACAAAGGTGGGAGCCTTAACCTCTTACTAACACAAGGGACTCCAAATGCCTATAATAGAATTCTTATACATATACTGTATTGTCATTATTATTATTATTATTATTATTATTATTATTATTATTATTATTATTATTATTATTATTATTATTATTATTATTATTATTATTATTATTATTATTATTATTATTATTATTATTATTATTATTATTATTATTATTATTATTTTATTATATTATTATTATTATTATTATTATTATTATTATTATTATTATTATTATTATTATTATTATTGTTGTAGTAGTAGTAGTAGTAGTAGTAGTAGTAGTAGTAGTAGTAGTAGTAATATTTTTTTTGTATTTGTATTCATAACAATAGCGCTTATGAAACAGTAAAATCATATAACTGTTTAAGCACTGTTGTTATATAAAAATAATACAAATCAAGAAACTAAACCTGACTCAAAACAGGAAATTCATGTTACTTTTTAATTCAAGATCTCCTTCTTCTCGGCTTTTGTATGAATAACTAAAGATGAAGTATGTAAAACCTTAATTTTCCCTACAGTAGGAGTTATGGCTGAAGATGAACACGGCTGTGTTTGAAACCGCGGTATCATGGAAGCATGAATCCTATGAGGTGAGTTGTTTAAACAAAATGTTCTCCGATGAATTTTAATGATTATACCTCATAATGCTTACTTCCCAACATTAATTTAATATAACTCTATCAGTCTATTGCAGAAACCGCTTGAATTACGACCACGGTTTTATATTATTTTACACCTACATTACAACTAAAAAATTAAAAATGCATAGCTGTTAATTGCAAAAATAAAGTATCGGCCATGACCTTGTCTTTATAGCCATTCCCTGGGATTTCAGTTATTTTTATAGTTGTTATTGAAACAATAAAAAGATTGAAACTGTGGTCGTGGTTCAGGTTTTATTTCTGCAATCGACAGTATTTGTATGGAAAATTATCACTTAAAATTAAGGGAACAAAATAAGCTAGTATTAAAAATAGGGACCTAAAGCGAATATTCGGTTATATATGGAATTTGAATGGAGAATGGAGAAAGCCTCACAAAGAACGTCATAATTTGATGGTTTATTTAATTTTAATTTTTTTACCTGGTGGAGTTATGATCGTAAGGTCTTATCTTGCACTTCACCATGGTTAAATTATAGGCCTACATATAATAACACATAATATGCATAGGATACACAATATACAGATGACAAGGAAAGAACAAAAATATTAAAATAATAATAATAATAATAATAATAATAATAATAATAATAATAATAATAATAATAATAATAATAATAATAATAATAATAATCCATCCATAGTAAAACTGCCCGAGGGCAGGCCTTTCACTGAAATCATAGCATTTTCATGCTATGCTTTGCAGCTTTACTAGGGAATTGTAGGTGTGGTAGCTTCCCGTTGCTTTCCATACCGGAGATGAATGATGATGATGGCCATATGATTTCGGGGACCGTTTGGGCCTTAAAGTTTTCCTGATATTTGTCTTACAGATGAGGGAAAACCCCGATTAAAACCTCGCCCAGAAAAACTGCCCCGACCGGGGATCGAACCCGGGCCCGCTGCGTGACAATACAGCGCGCTACCTCGAGACCACAACAGTGGACAATAATAATAATAATAATAATAATAATAATAATAATAATAATAATAATAATAATAATAATAATAATAATAATAATAATAATAATAACTAACTCACTGGCACTATCGAACCCGTAGGTTCATGGCCACGCAGACATAAACTCTCCATACATCCCTATCCTGAGCCAATGTTTTCCAATCATCCCCTGTATAATCTACGTATTTCCCTCAAATCATAGTTAATGTTATTCTCCCACCTCATTCTTGATCTACCAAATGGGCGTTTTCTCTCTGGTTTTCCTAAAAGAAGCTTCCATGCACGTCTTTCATTCCCCATTCGTGTCACATGTCCTGCCCATCGCAGTCTAAAAGACTTAACTGTTCTCATTATATCTGGCTTCCTATAAAGACCATGTAATTCACTGTTATGCATTCTTCTCCATTCACCTCTCTGTTCATCTCTCTTTGGTCCAAACATTTTCCTAAGAACTTTATTCTCAAATACTCGTAATCTCCTTTCGTCTCTTAAAGTAAGAATCCATGTTTCGCATCCATATAATATAACTGGTAGAATAATAGTTTTATATATTTTCAGTTTAACGTTTTTTTTTAAAGGAAGTCAAGAGTTTCTGTAATGCATAATTGCACGCATTTCCAGAATTGGGCCTATAATAATAATAATAATAATTTGATTAAATAATTGGCTTGGTAAACTATTTTTTTCCAAGCGCGACAGGCCTAGAAGGCCCTTGGCCTATCAGCCGTCTGCTGGCCTTACGTCCACATGTGTTAATCACAGAGGTAGATGATCATAAGCCAGTGTAGAGGTGACATGTAGTCATCATGTCGGGTCCCCAGCCGTTATAGTTGTTTTTCTCATCCTGGAGTCGCTACTTATTTTAGCTACCCAAATTCCTCACGATGCTGAGTGGGTACCGGTACCATACCGGCCGAAATTCCATGAGGCTTCCCCCATGCGGACTCTAACCAGCGCTAGTACTGTAGCTCTGCGCCAAGGCATATTGCCTTAACCACTCAGCTATGGCGCGAGGCGGTAAAGCAAGTACAAAATATAAATAACATGGTTATATATTATATTGTGTAAGGAAGTAGTGGCCATAAGCTTTTTTTTTAAACTGTTATTGAGTCGGGAAATCCTTTAGGCCTATATATGAGAGGAGGGAATTTATATCGTTGTCCTAATAATGTCAGTGTTGTTATGGTGTTACGTTTAGGAGAATGAATGCCAGTAGAAACGCCTTCATGGAAAAAAAAAAAAAAAAAAAAAAAATAGTATTGGGAAGGCCTAGGCGTAGAAGGAAGGATAATATTCTAATAGATTTTAGGAAACTAAATATATGTGTTATATAGGCCTATTTAATTCATCTGAGTATATGGGTTTGGGTTATAATATGGGAAACACTAGATTTCACTTAATATGTTACGCAGATGATGTCGTTCTCCTTTCAGAATCTGAAGATAATTTACAAAGATCTTTACATCAATTTAATATAAAAGCCAGGAAATACAAAATGGAAATTAACACGAATAAGACAAAATGCTTAACAATATCAAAAGAACCAGTAAGATGCAAATTAGAAGTGGAAAAAAAAATTATAGAAGAAGTGTCAGAATTTAATTATTTAGGTGTATTAATAACAAACACTAAAAATGTAATAAAAGAAGTAAAGAAAGAAGCTGATAAAGCAGCACAAATATCAGGGTATATGAAAGATTTAATTTGGCGCAACAACATATGTCAATAGAAAGCAAAACCCGCATATACAAAACGATAGTTCGACCAGTTGTCTATATGGAGCAGAAACTAGGGCTGATACAACAAAAACTAAACAAATAATAAACACATGCGAAATGAAAATCTTAAGAACTATTCAGGGGAAAACATTATTTGATAAAATACACAACACAGAAATTAGGGACAAGTACCACATTCCAGACATAACCAAATTTATTATAGATAGACGAAAATATTGGAAGGGTCATATAGAAAGAATGGAAGAAAACCGGCTTGCAAAAAGAGGTAAAGAAGATAGACCAATGGACGGGAGAAGAACAAGAGGAAGACCAGCCAAGAGATGGATAGACAGTGAATGCACATCCAATACGTCTTCCTCCGAGGAGTGATTTTGGAAATAAACAGGATGAAAATCCTACAAATTAAGTTTAAGAAGAAGAAGAAGAAGAGTATATGGGCTTATGTATGATCTTAATAGATGCGCCATTAAACCTGTGGATACTCTGATTCTGAACCGTAGGTAGTATCCCTACTATAATTAGAGGGATGTTCAATAAAGAACGTTTTTATTTTTTTGGCAACATCCTCAGATTTTGATGGTCCTTCTCAAAATAGTCTTCCTTGGAAACAACGCACTTGACCCAGAATTTCTGAAAATCTGCTGAATACAATTTATTGACAGGTCTTTCAAAACTGCCTCCGCGGTTCATCACTACTTCTTTGAAGATGGAAAACGCCTCCCGCGAAGGTGTTTTTTCAAGTTAGTGAATAGAAGAAGGTCACACGGGACTAAATCCGGACTAAAGGAAAGGTGAAGGATGCACTTCACTTTGATTTTTGCAAGATATTTAGAACAACAAAATTTTCTATATGTGGCCTCGGATTATCGTAGTGCAGCATCCAGCTTGTTTTCTGTCACCAACGTTTTGGTGCGCCCTTTGAAATTTTCAAGATTTCAGAAAGTGAGGTTAAACTTATTAGTCAACCCTCTCTCACAATGACAGTACCAGTGTTGATGCTTACTTCCGTAAGAGCAGTAACTGGAGCGCCGGTTCCACCTTCTTTTTAAATTGATTGTTTTCTCTTTAAACAATTTATAGCAGGATAACTTACAGGGTATACCAAGTGGGATTCCTTTGAAGGAACTACGTTTAGAACCAGTCATTAAGCACATACACGAATGAGTTCAGACAGATAGACGAATGAGTTCAGATGCTTCGTTATTGTCCAACAGGAAAGAGATCTCTGGGCCGTCCAAGGAAACGCTAGATTTGACTAGATTCCGCGTAATCGACTATTCCGATTGAGGTTTTAAGCGGTTTCCCTAAATCCAAAGAGCAAATGCTGGAATAGAACTCCAAAAGGTCCGCTTCCGACTTCACTCTGCTAATTAACTTCAAATTTGAATTCAAAATTTAAACCGTGGCTAATGTATTTTACAGGAACCCGGGGTTCTACCTATTAAGGAGGACCAAAATGGATCGCTCACCGCCAACACTTAAGAGATGGCCGCAGAGCTTTCCATCCATCCATCCATCTATCTATCTATCTATCTATCTATCTATCTATCTATCTATCTATCTATCTATCTATCTATCTTTCTTTCTTTCTTTCTTTCTTTCTTTCTTTCTTTCTTTCTTTCTTTCTTTCTTTCTTTCTTTCTTTCTTTCTTTCTTTCTTTCTTTCTTGCTTTCTTTCTTTCTTTCTTTCTTTCTTTCTTTCTATCTATGTATCTATCTATCTGGATACAGAATCCATCAGTGAGATCATAACAGGTCTTTAGGCCTAAAACTTGTATGGATGAAAAAAAAAAGAAACAAATTATATAATATTCGAGCTGTATTGTAAGGAAAAACAAACTCTGCTTAAGCCTCCTGTAATATTGTATAAGCCTCAGCTGAAGATTTGTTGAGACAAAAGAATTTCAAAATAGTATATTCTTCATCTCCATTATAGCCATTATGCTGTACTGTATATGTCTCGACTTACACACCAATCGCAGAAAGAAATCGATAGGGATGACTTGAAACTTGTACTTGAAACACGACCAATTAAGCTAACAACTGCCTTAAACCAATTTTTTATGTGTTAAATTATTGCTGTAAAAATATCGATCATTCTTTATTGAACAGCACTCATACAAGTGTGCATTAGGCTAAGTTCTACACTTGCATTCATATCTTGAGACATAAATACAGTTATATTATGCGTTTCTTTTCATTCTGCTGGCATAACTAGTAGGTTATACACTTGCATTTATATCTCCTGACATAATTACAAGAGTTCGTGTTTTACACTTGCAGTCATATCTCCAGGCAAATCTAACACATTTCGTGTTCTATTCTTGCATTCGTATTTCCAGACATAACTAACAGGTATATGTTCTATACTTGCTTTCATATTTACCATCATTACTACTAGATTCCATGTTCTATACATTGTTTTGATTATAGGCGTATCCATATGTCATATGGAAATCTTAATTAACTATATGGCTCATGGACCCTGTATGTTCAATGCCGCATTCACAAAGCCGCTCTACTGATATCTATCCTCAGTCAACTAACTAACTCACTGTCTCTATCGAATTCGTAGGTTCATGGCCGCGCTCTCCATATATCCCTATCCTGGACTAATGTTTTCCAATCATCTCCTGTATAATCTACTTCCCTCAAATCGTGGATAATGTTATTCTCCCATCTCATTCTTGGTCTGCCAACTGGGCGTTTTCCCTCTGGTTTTCCTATAACTGATTATAAAATATATATCAATATTCAATACCATAAGATCCATCTAAATATTACCCTCCATCTAAGTCTAGGTTTACCAAATGGTATGTTCCCCGAGGGTTTCGCATAACATTTTTGAAAGTATTTATATTGCAGCCATTTCAGTTAAGCCTATATGATTTGCACAACTCAGTTTCCCTGATTTTAACCCCGATAATACTAGGACGATTATAGAGTTCCTCATTGTGAACCTTTCTACATTCTCCATTATTATCTCTAATGGAAGCAAATATTTACCTTTGGATCCTATTTCTAATACTTTCAGCATGATTTCTTCCCTTAATGTAAGACATTATTTTTCACACCCATGAAGTACTACAATCAAGATTATTGTTAAAAGTCTTAACCAGATAGTAATGGTTGGTAAAAGCCTATAAGCCTATTAGAATTGTTAAAGATAAACAAACATATTATCATATCTATAATGTCATCATCATCACTCCAGGGATTAGGCAATTGCCCGTTCCGACTTCATAATGCATCAGCCCAACATCTTCTAGGTCTTCCAACATCACGTCTTCCTCTTGCTTGATAATTTCTTGCTAACAATGGATATCTCTCCTTACTCATTCCATCCATATGATCAATCCATTTCTGTCTGTAATTCGTGACCTTATCCAATAAAGGCTGTACTTTCAATATCTATAATGTGAATTACAAAATCCTAGCATGCTTTTTTCTCTCTCTCTCTCTCTCTCTCTCTCTCTCTCTCTCTATCTATCTATCTATCTATCTATCTATCTATCTATCTATCTATCTATCTCTCTCTATCTCTCTCTCTATCTCTCTCTCTCTCTCTCTCTATATATATATATATATATATATATATATATATATATATATATCTCGCTCTCGCTCTAGCTCTCGGTAAACTAGGGGAAAAACGCCCATTTGGTAAACGAAGAGTTTGATGGCAGAATGACATTTACCACGATTTGAGAGAACTAGATTATATAGGGGATGATTGGAAAACATTAGCTCAGTATAGGTGTGTGTGGAGAGGTTATGTCCGCTCGGCCATAAACCCATGGATTCGATAGTGCCAGTGAGATAGTTAGTTAGTTATGTTATATCAAAATGCTTTACTTCTTTTTCGTTTTATTCTCTTAAGATGTGTTGAAATGATTAATCTGCAGTTGAAGTACTGTACGTTTCAATAATTCAATCTATACTTATTAAAGTGTGTTTTGGTTGTAATGAATTTAATAGAGTAATAATAAGTTTGACCTGCCACCCACACTTGGTCACGAGTCGGATGTTGTTAGAACGCATAGTAGTGACTGGCATGCCATCTGCTGGTAGCTGACGATGATAAATGAGTTTTTAGTTGGTGTCCTACTCCAAGGTACTTCAAGATGGTCGGCAGAGAGCACGGTGTAAACCCTCATCAGATTAAATAAAAACGTCACAAGCAAGCTGCGTACACAGTGATGTGTGAGATGCATCAGATTTTACATAAGTTAGATAACGAATGATATTACATCTAACATTTGTTTAATGTATGTTTATGTTTACTCAAAATGATAAATTCTTCTTCAGACGTTATAATATATATATATATATATATATATATATTAATAACATAGGTGCATAACAGATACTAGAGCATGCAATTAAATCTTTAGAGAATGAGGAAGGCTTGCAACTCAATGGTATTAATAAGCTGTTAGTTTATGCTGATGATGTAGTACTACTGGCCGATAGCGAGGAGATACTAAAGGCCAACACGCACACACTATTGAGTAACACTAAGAAATTAGGACTGGAGGTAAATATCAGTAAAACTAAATATATGTTCACACGTAGAAATTCAGTAGGCCTATATAATGGAAATGGACAGCTAATGAGAAATGAGGGAAATTTTGAGGAAGTGGCTGAATTCAAATACCTAGGAACAATAATCACAAATAGGAATGAGATGCACAAAGAAATTAAACATAGGCTCAGTTCTGGAAATGCGTGCTATTATGCATTGCAGAGACTTTTGATGTCCCAACTCCTTTCAAAAAACGTTAAGCTGAAAATATATAAAACTATTATTCTACCAGTTATATTATATGGGTGCGAAACATGGACTCTTACTTTAAGGGAGGAAAGGAGATTACGAGTATTTGAAAATAAAGTTCTTAGGAAAATTTTTGGACCAAAGAGAGATGAACAGACAGGTGAATGGAGAAGACTACATAACAATGAACTACATGGTCTTTATAGGAAGCCAGATATAATAAGAACAGTTAAGTCTCGTAGACTGCGATGGGCAGGACATGTTGCGCGTATGGGGAATGAAAGACGTGCATGGAAGCTTCTTGTAGGAAAGCCAGAGGGAAAACGCCCAGTTGGTAGGCCAAGAATGAGGTGGGAGAACAACATTAACTATGAATTGAGGGAAGCAGATTATACAGGGAATGATTGGAAAGCATTGGCTCAGGATAGGGATGTATGGAGAGCTTATGTCCGCGCGGCCATGAACTTTCGGGTTCGATAGTGCCAGTGAGTAAGTAAGTAAGTAAGTACGTAACAGATACCGGTAGTTTAACATATTTTCATTTCAGTGAGTTTCTATATAAACAAATTTGCAGATAATACTGACATCGAAGAGTCGATCTTGTGGACTATATATATATATTTTAATAACATAGGTACATATCAGATACCGGTAGTTTAACATATGTTCATTTCAGAGAGTTTCTATGTAAACAAATTTGCAGATAATACTGACATCGAAGAGTCGATCTTGTGGACTAGTGGTTACCATCCTCCTCTCTGTTCTCAGGTTCTCGGGTTTAAACCCGGCTGCAGTCAATGAATTTTTATGGGAGTAAAAATCTTTCCTTCAGAAGGGGAATAAAGCCGTGGGCCTGTATCATAGGTTTTTTATTAGGAATATTCCACAAAACAGTGTTTCTCCTTCAACCAAAATAATGTGTCGCCAGAGGTTCCTGTCTAAAGTATCTTCTTCCCTCAAATCTCTAGCTTCCATACTTCTCCGCATTCCATCTATCCAACATAGGTCTGCCTCTTCCACTTCTCCCATTAGCTTTCCAATCAATGATCTTCTTTGGCATTCTATCTTCTTACATTCTTATGAGTATTCAAACCATTTCAAACGTTTCTCTTCTATTTTTTCTAATAAGTTAATTTTTTTCCAACTTGCATAAATTCCCTTATTGTGCTGTTTCTGACTTTATCCCTTTTTGAAATTCTTGTCGATCGCCTCCAAAAATCCATTTCTACTACTAACAGATCATTGGCTTGTTTTCAACTTACTGTCTAGGTTTCGGACCTGTATAATAAAATGGTTTAGATAAAAATGAGATTTCAACTACAGAAATTGAAAGAAGAATAACTGATCGTAGATTTACGACACATATTAGAGTCTGAAGCCTGATATAAGAGATCTCCAAGCAAAATGTGTCGATTCTTTCACTCGCAGACTTCAATTCCTACAATAATGACCTGAGCTATTAAAAAGTGACGTTAATTCGAATTTATATATTTTTTAAATTCAAAATATATAACCTAAACATATATAAAAATGTGTTACAGGAAATTTAGACATTCGAAATTTTAATTTCTCATCAATCTGCAATATATATATGTTTTACAATATGTTGACTTAAATAAAGAATTAGCCTATAGAATTTTTATCTTCCTCCAAAACTCGTATTAGGCTTTGTGAATTTTCTAGCCATCTCTTTATCGAAAGATCAACAACTCGTAATTTTGTCTCCTCTAGTATTCAAAAAAATCCAAGCGCGACAGGCCTAGAAGGCCCTTGGTCTACTATCCGATTGCTGGTCTCACATCCACATGTGTTAATCATAGAGGTAGACGATCATAAGCCAGTGTAGGGGTGACACGTGGTCAGCATGTCGGGTCACCCGGCCGTTATAGCTGGTCTTCTCAACCTGGAGTCGCTATTTATTGTAGCTACCCAAATGCCTCACGATGCTGGGCGGTCCCATACTGGCCGAAATTCCATGAGAAAATGTCTTCTCCATGGGGACTCGAACCAGCTCAAGTCTCGTAGCTCTGCGTCAAGGCTTCTTGCCTTAACGACTGGGCTACAGCGCAAGACTCTCCTAGTATGTAGGCCTATCAAATTATGGCTTCAAAAGTTCGGCTGGAATCCATGCTCATCTATTTTAGTGCTTGTTTTATTTGTAAATATTTAATATAAAAACGAGGAATAACAAATACTGCAGCCCAATGAATGACAATAATGAAAAAGTATTAAAATAGCCCTAGATAAATTATCAAATTACGAAACTTCAACAAACAAATATAACATTAAAATTATCGATATTTTAATTTGAAATAAATTTACACACTATTTATTTTAATTATATATGTAATTGTTGGTTCATCCCCCAGGAGCTATCACCTTGACGTGGTGGGGGGGGGCTTGGTACCCGATGAACCAGACGACTCTACTGGGGAAGATTGACCTAGGTTAATCTTGCTGGTGGGTAAGAGGCGAGGGGAACAAGTATAGCTCACAACGAAGGAATGGCGTCTGTATCCATATTGGGCGGCCACATCTTCGTCAAGTCTTCAACGGTCAACAGGGCGACAAGGAATAGCACAGCTAAACTTGAAGAGCGGAAGAAGCAGCCCCTCTCTTGGGGGGTGGATACCCAGAGGAGCATGTTTGGAGGCTCAGAGGAAGCAGCCCTTCCACCATCCTTGTCCTGCGAAGCGCTCGTAACGCTTCCAGGAGACATTTATCTTACTGAGAAGCTTCATGGAAATCAGCCGGATTGTCATAGGAACCGACCCAAGCAAGATAAAAGGATCCAGAAATTATCAAGCAAGAGGAAGGCGTGATGTTGGAAGACCTAGAAGACGTTGGGCTGATGCAATATGAAGTCGGAACGGGCAATTGCCTAATCCCTGGAGTGATGATGATGATTGTTGGTTCAAATCCCGTTTTGTGTATAATTTTCTTTTAAAATATATCAATATATCCTATACCCGAGCCGCCGATTCTCCGGCTCTGAAGTTCAGCACGTACGAGTGGTAAAGGGAGAACTTGTCTTCTACTGTCAATAAGAAAATAGTTGTAGTGGGAGTGAACGTTTGCCACAACAAATCACTGCTCTTGACGCAGCTATACCGCGCTAGTAAGGTTTTAATTTGCTGAGATGTCAGCTGTATGTCTGCTAACCGCATACATAAAGCGGCCACTCCCACTGAATATCCATATCGGCAACACTGTCGTGAAAACATCAAGGTCCGAGAATCAGTGGCTGCAGTTTAGTGAGAGTTAGTCTGGAAGCAATAATAATTGTAGATTACTTATTTTTTCACTTTATTTTCAAGGAAGTGGACATACATAGAAAAATCTAGTAATCGAAATATAAATACTATAATACTAACCTTTAAATTGTTGCAATATCACTTGTATGCCCTTTCTAACAAATAAACATGATATTATTGTATTTTCTTCACATTTAATATCTGTCATAAGTACTTTTGAACTTTATCTTATTATCTCTCTTATGGATGTAAGCCTACTTTTGTATTCTGGATTCTTAAGGATAATCTCGATGGACGATAAACGATTTCTTTCTTACAGTGATTATGTAGAGTGGAAGTGCCGTAATGTGGGCCTAAGTGTACATATTTTAAGTCCGAATTCCTCCAAGTAAATATAAAAAAATGTCAGAAATCTTTTGTCATATTTTATCGAAAAAATGCCTAGGAATTTATTCGTGCCTACATTTGGGAATGCGATATGAAACACCTTATCCTTTGGTAATTTTCGAACCCATGGTCAATTTTAGCATATTTAAACTCGCATAATTATATTACATAAGAAATAGAAATAATAAAGGAAATTTTCAATGGCTTGCGTCAATGGAATATTGTGGGATAAGAATATAAGTAATAAAAATAAAATGAATATATATCATACAACTGTTAAAAGCATCATTACTTATGGAGCAGAACTTTTGCCATTAACAACAAAAACAAATAAGTATATTTTAGCAACGGAAATGGATTTTATACGAAGGGCAGCAAGAATTTCAAGAAGGGAAAAAATTAGGAACTCAGTTATAAGGAAGAAAATGAAGATTGAAGACACTATTTTAGATTGTATTAAAACTCAGCAATTAAGATGGTACGGACATGTCCAGCGAATGGAAGAGGATCTACTACCAAAATCTGTTTTGGAATGGAAACCTGAGGAAGACGAGGTAGAGGAAGACCTAAAACCTCCTGGAGTCAGGGAATATGTTTATACATGAAGGGGAAACATCTACAACCAGGAGATCGGATGAACCGACAAAATTGGCTATTAGGAATCGGACGATGTCAAAGACATTAATCAACCGATGATCTATCTATAATTATATTACATCCACCCTGAATATTAATCAGTGGCACTTTTGAAATTGTGTATAGTTTAGTAATAGCGACAAGAAGAAGGCAAAACACATGGACTTTAAAATGTTTTAAATGGTTCAATAAATATAAAAAAGAAATCATATGTTTTCCGGTGATATGAGAGCTGGTGTTGTTACTAACAACTCCATTAGATGGAATCTGTGCGCGCCACAGGTTGCCTAGTCACTGGAGAAGAAGAATGACGGCCGCGTTGTAATCTGTGATCGAACGTTAGCAGCACAAATTGCGTGGAGACTTCGCTCAGTGGCGGCTAGTGTTTAACAATTCTTCACAAACACTTCATCCACAGTATAGTGTAGCTCCTGGATACATTTCGATGGTTTTCTCACTTTCTCGCTTTTACAATAAGCACAAAATACAGCATCGTCATGATCATCATCGATATTTAATGCTCGTTTCGGTCTCATGGATTTCAAAAGAAAATTTGGATTCATCTATTCTTCGTCCTGCCGATGTCTTCTACCTTCTGGGGTTTAATCTTTATGATTTAGTGAACATATTTAAGTAGTCACAAAATAATAAAGTTAAAAGAGGAATTAAACCTCTAAGGTAATTTATAGTAGCCTATTCGGCCAACTTTCATTCTCTTAACATGCTGTCTCCAATATTTTGTTTTTGAATTAATGCATTTACTATTTATGCATTACTAAAAAAGTTCTCTATGACGATGTTTATGAAAATTTATGTCACTAATTTTAGTCATGTTATGGGCCTAATACATATTTTATTTGTAAGAAAACTTTTCGATTCACATTCCCCTTGACGTGCTCGATCTTCTTCCGAGAACTGCGAGTTCAAATCCTCCCGGAGTGTTTAGTTTTCTAAGGGCGTAAAAATCTAAGTATGGCATCTTGTGGAAGGGAAGTGTGAACCATGGATCCTGTATCAATATATTTACGGCACGTAAAATAACTTCAAGTTAAAAAAAAGAGGCATCTGAGCAAAATATTTGATCGTCCATTTTATTCCCGGATGTGAATTGTGACGCAAATGACCTGAGATAAAAAAGAGAGTCGATTAAATAAAATATAACTGACGAGTAGGTATTCCAAATTGTCCATTACTCTACATATAACCTATATTAACTTCATAGAGCGACACAGCCTGGCTTCACATCCATATGTGTCATTTTAAAAGTTTTATGCATACATATAGGCCTATACATACACACATACATAGGCCTGCATAGGATACATACATACATGCATACATACATGATATTTAGGTGGCCAGAAATAGAGAGTTTGGAGAAAAGTCCTTAAGAAAGCCGAGGCCTATAAGGGACTGTGGTGCCATGATAATAATGATGATGACAATGCTATTTAAGAAACCTGTTTTCACACTGCTCTAGTTATAGGCTACGTGTTAAAATACAAGGAGCAACCGCAAAAATTTTCGTGAAAATTGAGTTACTTTCGGAATTAAGATCTATTACAGTTCTTCCAGCTACACATTAATTTTGTTTTGGTTAATTATAACATATTACATCAATATTCAGAAATATGATAAAAATTGAAAATGTTTCTGTTGGCAGGTGCCGTTGTCCTCAACTTTCTTAAAATAATGTATTTTAAATATTTGGAGGTCTTTCGAAAGTTAACTTCCATCAATAGCAGGATGAATATTTGCTACTAGTTGTTGTATCTTAGATACCTGCCAACAAGTACATTTTAAATTTTTATCTTATGACTATTCACTTCAACGGAATTTGATATGAATTTTATTAGTATTGAATATTCAGAAAATTCAGAAGCGTATGACACATTCGAAATGTGAAACAATGTTCAATGTTACATAAAACGAATGTTCCGCCCTCCCAGCACGAAGTTCGATGACAATGTAACAAATTAAATGTACTGATACTGAACATCTGTAAACAATGTAACTGTTGAACTAAACTGTGAATATTTTATATTTAAACACTTTACAGAAAGCCCTGTAAATAACGCGTATCATTGAATAAATCCGGCTATAATTTCAAATACCGCTCAATATGTATAACACATGTAAGACACTTTTCAGGCTATTTTATGGAACACTCATCTATATATCGTCATATCATGTTCATTAACTGTATGAACAACTATGAACTATGATGCAATACACCCGATACGCAACATACAAAATATACTTCAATTCAAAAAGTAGATAAGGTGGAGCCGCCGGAGTTACGGAGAGAAAGAGAAATAACGAATAGAATATTTTGGGTGGTCACCACAGACCTGTTTGTAAATCAGCCTTCTCTTTATTTATACACTTATTATTCCTCTCTTTTATAACACCAGATTTATTTACTTTCACAGGCGCCAAATCTATCTTTTACTTTACAATACCGGGTTCTCATTAATTTTTTAGAAGTTTACATATTTTTATGAACTTTTTATATAATGTGTTATAAATAACTACTCGTATTCAGAACTTATAACGCGAGAAACATGCAACTACTGTACTTACATAGTGTAAGTATACGGTAGTTACACCATATGGCTGTTACACTCACGGTACCGGTACTTAGAAATAAACGATGTTAAACAAAATGACTTCTTCAACATTATATTTGTATTTAGTATTTTAATTCAAGGCGACTCCGTGGTGCAAATGGTTAAGACATTCGCCCTCCTCTTTTGGGTCAGGAAATCACGTCTCTGTCACTCCATATGAGGTTCCAGGAAATCATAAATGAACAGAAAACATTGCTATATTTACCAAGAATGTTATAATTATTGTTAAATACAAAAAACACTTTTAAAATAAATTATTATTATTATTATTATTATTATTATCATCATCATTATCATCCTATACAGTACAAATAATTGTAGTATTTATCATTCTATCTCTAGTAAATATAAAAATAAATACTTATATTTAACATATTAATTAATTAAAATATTCATAAAATTAATTTTAATTAAGTCAAGAATATCAATAGATAATCATTATTCTACCAGTTATATTATATGGGTGCGAAACATGGACTCTTACTTTAAGGGAGGAAAGGAGATTACGAGTTTTTGAGAACAAAGTTCTCAGGAAAATTTTTGGACCAAAGGGAGATGAACAGACAGGTGAATGGAGAAGACTTCAAAACAACGAACTACATGGTCTTTATAGGAAGCCAGATGTAATAAGAACAGTTAAGTCTTGTAGACTGCGATGGGCAGGTCATGTTGCGCGTATGGGGAATGAAAGACGTGCATGGAAGCTTCTTGTAGGAAAGCCAGAGGGAAAACGCCCAGTTGGTAGACCAAGAATGAGATGGGAGAACAACACTAACTATGATTTGAGGGAAGTAGATTATACAGGGAATAATTGGAAGGCATTAGCTAAGGATAGGGATGCATGGAGAACTTATGTCCGCGCGGCCATGAATCTACGGGTTCGATAGTGCCAGTGAATAAGTAAGTAAGTAAGTAAGTAAGTAAATATATCAATAGATAATAATTTTAGTTTAACATTCTAATGCTAGGGTTCGCCAAAACTTTTTCGTAATGGTGGGTTTTGAGGTTAGGTCTATTATTGTTTCCATCATTTCTGCAGCATTGTGTTATTGTTATATTATAATAATAACTAGCTAATACCCGGCGTGCGCTGCTACGTCTAAATACATGAAAATTAATGTGATTTTATGTTTAGTTGAATAAGTAAAAGGAAAAATAATTATAAATTTATATTTTTAGACACCCCGTGCTGATTACCCGATGTTGCCCGGAATCTACTTATCCCGATCTTCTTGACATAAATGAGCTAAAAGCAAAATTCGTTATTGTGAGTTAGCCGTAAAAGAGTACCCGCCATGTGCTACGTTTGCATAGGAATCTACGTACTTGTCTCGATCTTCTTGGTATTAATGAAAGACAAAAATGGTTATTGTGAGTTATCCGTAAGAGATAAACATATGCTGTCGCGAACTTTTTTGTAGAACTTTTTCAGATATTCAATTCTGTGTACATTAATTTTGTGTATTTGTTAATGTTTAGGCAGCGCAAGTCATTTAAGTGTCCAAAGAGCTACTTTTTTTCACGTTTTCCACTACAAAGGGTGATTTTTAAGGGTGTAGGAGTTGAGTATTCACAACTCTCTTATAGTCTATGTTCATCCTGGGACTCTCCTGAACATTTTGCAAAAAAACCCCATCACAATCGGATCAACGGTACGGCCGCGCATAAAGTAAAACAAACATTATTTTTATATATTAAATGATGATGATGATGATGATAATAATAATTATTATTATCATTATTAATATTTTAAAAATAAACCCTATACTGCCCTTATTGCATATGTGTAACATCGAAAATGTATCACATTATTTCCACAATGTATTAATATTTACCGCGAATGCCTGATTTACAGTTATGTAACAACGTTAGGAATGCATATGATTTTGTGTAATGGAGAAAAACCGATATCATATTTGAATTCAGGAGAAAAAATACATCAGAATCACATATTTTTCTTTCTGAGATAAAAAAAAGTTTATTTTTTGTTGCTCAGTCTAATCAGAACAAGATATGAACAGGGTTGTCAGCTCTTCGTGACGGCCGCCTTTATTCCCAGAACTCGTGTCTGGTACTAATTTCCATTGGAGGCCGTTATTATAGCCTATACTTAATGATGTATGATATAATAGGGCTAATTATAAATGTATCAAGATATTAATTTGAAAAACATGGTGAAGAATTAATAAATTGTAATGTAGGTATTGTATTTCTGCGTTCATATGTTATACATAGTTATAATATAATTGTGTGTGATGCGATTCACGGAATGCACGTGTTTTATAGGTGCTGCACGAGTGCAAGTAATGTGGCACTGTAGATATGTAGATAGCATATGGCACAGTAGTGTATATCATCAATTAAAAGTCAATTAAAGAGGGAGAGGGCGTATGCGTGAGAGGTCAGAGGTGTAGTCAGCGCCCCTGGCGGAACAATATGTCACGTGACACATCTTCATTCTGTCTCACATTACCATCTTAACTATACTTGGCTGTCAGCCTTTAAATCTTCAGGACTTCATCAGTGCCCATTCAAACATGCAGGTTATTCTATTAATATTACATTTCAAGCACCATAATCTCCGTTAGAATGCTCTATTTTCGTTAGATTTATTTAACTAGTCATAACTTAGAAGTCAAGAATGCTTTAGCTGTCATAATCTGGCAGTACTACCAACAAATCCTATCCTTTACGGGGAAGGGTGAGGGCGAGTACGTGGCATCTAAAAACTGGATCCTCTCGGCTAAGACATGGTAACCTTAACAGAAGAGTCCCAGGTCCTCCAGGTTGGGGGGGTTGAGCGTGGGATTGATAATTCCTCCCCGTAAAAACTAACCGTTGAGAAGCCCAAAGACAGCCGGACTGATTAAATCATGACGACCAAATTCAAGGAAATAGGCAAACGATTTATGCAATATTGTAGAGTTTTACGGTCGGTTTCACGGTCTTGGTTCGTATTTGGTTCGCCTTCCGGGCCGAATTACCGTTGTCCGGATTTCTTGAAACTCGACGTTTCGTGCTCTATGTGAACTCCTCAACAGTCGGCTGCTGTAGTAGACGAAACGTCAAGTTACAAGAAAACCGGACGACGGCAATTCAGCCCGGAAGATTTTCGGGTTGTAGGCCGTGGTCGTGAGGCTTGTAGTTCCCCGACGTTTCGCCAGAGACTGCGTCTGGCATCCTCAAGGGTTGTCTTGAAAATCTTCTTCAAGATCATCATAGCAACTCCGGCCATGAAAGTCTACATGAATACATACTGTATTTATGTTGGAGACATAACGCTAGGTGGGTGGATGGTGTTATGGAAGATATCCAAAGACTTCAAATTCAAAAGTGGTGGGCAGTAGGAATATACAGGTCTGGAGGAGAGTTCTTAGGGAGGCTATGACTGGACCGGGTTGTTACGCCAAACATGATGATATTGGTAATAGTTAATTAGTAATTTTAACAAAATAATTTTTTGCTGTTATTCTAATTTTAAAATAAACAAATATGGGTAAATGACAAATATGAATAGGTTGTTCACTTTAGCATAAAAGTCCATAGACTCAGTTTAGTGTAGGAGGAATGAGGGTGGATGCCATCCTCCCACGTTTGTTCAGAGAGTAGTTACACCCCTTGGTTTAAATTCTTGGTGAAGTACGTCTGGCTCCTTCAAATTTTTATTATTTGTAGACCTTACACAAATTCCATGGCACGACCGGCCTAGAAGAGCCTTGGCCTACCAGCCGACTGCTGACCTCACCTACATGCATTATTCACAAACGTAGTCGATCTACCAGCTAGTATAGAGGTGGCACGTGGTTAGCTTGTCGGGTCCCCTAGCTGTTATCAATCTGAATCTGCTGGATTCTCATCCTGAAACCGTTATTTATTGTAGCTACCCAAATTCCTCCTGATGATAGATGTGCACCGGTTCAGTGCTTCCCGAAATTCTATGAAAACATTTCTTCACTATGGGAAATGTAATTAGTGGAATCCCTGTAGCTTTGCACCAAGGCATAATGCCTTAAATCACTCGGTTACAGCGCTTGATGTTATAAATATGTAATACGTTCCGTATCTGAATCAGATCTGCCGAGATGTAAATTATGGATGACTTCTGTAAGGCAACATTACCAATTACGTTTGATAAGGCAGTTAATATTCCAACATTATAAGACTTTACATTTTGATAACAAATTACAATTTTACACTTTTAGAAGTTTAATTTTAATTTTTTTACCTATTTTTAGAGAGATGATTTATCCCTACGTTGTTCTTAATTTCCTAATATACAGCTAAGGGATGCACGCTGTTTCAAGTTCTTATGAAAGAAGAAATTCTCATAAGTAATGCCACGAGTGATTTCCAAATTATCGATAAATTCACGACTCACGAAGTGAGGAATGAATTTATCTAGAGAATTTGGAAATCAAGAGTGGCATTTGTTAGGACTATTTAACGAATAAAATTAAGCTGTATACTCACAAATCATTATTTAACTATAGTTATTTTAAAATATTTATATATTAATGTACACGGCGATGTTTGAAAACAAATGAGAAACGATTGGTACGCTTCATTTGCTTCTTTTCTTCGGTCGCTGCAACCAGATCATACTATTATTTATTGCCAAAGAATCACAATGTTGTAAAAATGCACCCTAGTGGAGAAATTTATAACCAACGTTATAGGTATTAATTAATTTCTGATGTCCTATGATGTAAATATGTCAATTATATTTTTCTGTGTCATTTCCTGGAAAATAATTCGTTTAAGAAAGTGCAAATAGTGGTTTATTTTTTTTTGTGGTATAATCAATTGTTACAAATGTTTTTATATTGTCTCCCTATGCGCTACGTGTTGACATTCATGCACTATAGTCTATATACAATCTGGTAGCCGTATTTCTTGCAGAGTCAGTCACTACAAAATAATTCTATGACCTATTCAGAATGTTAAAAAGGAGGAGCTTTCTTTATTATGATAAACTTTAGTTGGTAAATTTTAGGCGAAACACGACTGTGATTGGTTGTAAATAGAAAATCATTGAAATGCGATTGGTCATTGACTCCCATTTGGGGCATGAGTTAAATATTCTCTTGAAATTTCGTCCAGTTTATGGGTCAGGTCACTAACCAGCATCGTGAGTAATATGGGTAACTGTAATAAGTATGGTTCCAGGTTAAGATATAACGGCTCAGAGAACCAAGGTGCTGACCATATGTTACTCCTATATTACTGGAAGCATGATCAACCTCAGTTAGTGACACATATGTATATGAGCCTACTGGTAGGCCCAGAGCATATTGACATAACATCCATATTTGTACCATATGCTACATATATCTGTCTATATATAAACACATATCACACTAACAAATTGGTATAAAATTAACAATCATAACAGGACATGGGAAAATAAGATCCTACTTACATTAATTTAAAATTGTAGAAAATCCACAACCAATTTCTGAAAAAAAAAACAATCTAAAGTAATAAACTGAAAATGATAAATTAATTCTCAGTTGTTTTATCCATTTGTCCCCCTAAAAAATTTCACAAACTGTTGACCATATAATCTGACAAGAATGTCAGTTATTATCATAAGTAATGCCACAAGTGATTTCCAATTTATCTAGAGAATTTGGAAATCAAGAGTGGCATTTGTTAGGACTATTTAACGAATACAATTAAGCTGTTTACTCACAAATCATTATTTAAATATAGTTATTTTAAAATATTTATATATTTAATGTAAACGGCGATGTTTGAAAACAAATGAGAAACGATTGGTACGCTTCATTTGCTTCCTTTGTTCATCAGTGCAACCAGATCATATTATTTATTGCCAAAGGAACGCAATATTGTAAGAATATACTCTAGTGGAGAAAAAATGAAACACACCAAACTGTATATTCATTAATTTCTGATGCTCTATGATGTAAATATGACAATTATATTTTTCTGGAATGTTATTACCTGGAAAAAAATAATTTAAGATAGTGCAAAAAGTGGTTTCTCTTTTTTTTGTGATATAATCAATTGCTACAAATGTTTTTATATTAACTCCCGCATGCGCTATGTGTTGACATTCATTCACTATATATACAATCTGGTAGCCGTATTTCTTAGAGAGTCAGTCACTTCAAAATAATGCTATGTCCTATTCAGAATGTTAAAAAGGAGGTGCTTTCTTTATTATGACTATTTAACTCATGCCCCAAATGGGAGTCAATGACCAATCACGTTTCAATGATTTCTGTTTTACAACCAATCAGAGTCGTGTTTCACGAAATATTTATCAGTGTTATAATTACCATATATTAAACAAAGCTCCTCGTTTTTAATATTCTGAACAGGTCTGACCGTTATTTTGCAGTGACTGAGCCTATAAGAAATACGGCTACCAGATTGTATATATAGTGCATACATGTCAACATTTGTAGCAATTTATTATACCACCAAAAAAAGAAACCACTGTTTGACTTTCTTAAATGTATTTTTTCCCAGGTAATAATCCAGAAAAATATAATTGTAATATTTACATCATACGACATCAGAAATGAATTAATATACAGATTGATGTTTCATTTTTTCTCCACTAGAGAGCATTCTTACAATATTGCGTTCCTTTGGCAATAAATAGTATGATCTGGTTGCAGTGATAAACAAAAGAAGCAGTAGAAGCGTACCTATCGTTTCTCATTTGTTTTCAAACATTGCCGTTTGCATTAAATATATAAATATTTTGAAATAACTACAGTTAAATAATGATTTGTGAGTAAACAGCTTAATTTTATTCGTTAAATAGTCCTAACAAATGCACTCTTGATTTCCAAATTCTCTAGATAAATTCATTCCTCACTTCGTGAGTCGTGAATTTATCGATAATTTGGAAATCACTCGTGGCATTACTTATGATAAACTTTAGTTGGTAAATTCTAGGCGAAACACGACTGTGATTGGTTGTAAATAAAACATCATTGAAATGTGATTGGTCATTGACTCCCATTTGGGGCATGAGTTAAATAGTCAGGAAAAAATATATAGATATATTAAAAAATAAAAATCTTCCATAAACCTAATTGCGAACTAGTCATTCTACCTAAATTTATATAGTGGGTATATTTAGCATAACATCTAGGTATATGTATATATCCATACTATCTACTATATATATATATATGCTTATATAACCAACTAATTGACACTATCGAACCTGCAAGTTCTAGGCTGCGAGGAAAAAATTAATTTCCTTACATTCCTAAATTGACTTTTTTAAAAATCATTTATTTGTAATTCTTAAATCATAGTTGATATTAATTCCCGCCCACTTTTATCAACATATCGGGCGCTTTCCTTCAGGTTTTCCTATAAGAAATTTCTATGCATCTCTTTCATTCCCTATTCATGCCATATCTCCAGCTCAGAACAGTCTTAACTGTTATTACATCTGGCTTTCATATAGGCCTACACACACACAATCAGAAACAAATAGGGATACTATAGCGCGCGGGTATCTTCGATAGATGTAGAAATTCAGGACGCGAAAAAAAAATTATCAACTGCTTGGCAAGAGGAAAAAGAAAAGGAGGTATCTTCAGTACGATATACCAATGATAATCATGGTTAAGTTAGCAAAAATGGTAAATGGGAAATTATTGAGAAGACAGTACAAATGAAGTCTAGAAAGTACAGATAAATCAAAGGTGAAGTGGATACAGAGTGATGTGAAAACATTTCACATCCTGCTAATAAATAGGTCTAATTTACAATTTTCATCAGAAATACTGTAAGATACTTTCACTTCAAAAAGATAATATGGCGTCTCCTTGTAGCTGGCGTTGCAAGTTTGGTTGGTTGTTTTTTTACTGTTTTTGGCATAACCCATTGGTCTCTCCTTTATGAAGCTGCGGTCACCAAATTGAACGTTATTACCGCAGTCTTGTGTAATTTTCGGTTGAAGTGCCCGTAATTTGCGATGTGGGCGCCGACATGTTTCCGGTCTGGGTGATTTATGTGATACATCATTGCGCATGCGCTCAAACTGGAACACACTCACCTTGTCTATTGTTTCATGAAACCAGACTATATTATTAATATCAAGGTGGATGTAACAGAATATCAAACATGCAAATGTTTATTTTAAATAAAATAACATATGTAGGCCTATATCCTAAAATCCTTTACAATATTAACTAGACCTACATTTCATTTATGTTTATTTTAATAAGGTAAAAATGATATAATAATAAAATAAGTTACCTGATATATCAGTCATCCTTAACTAAAATGGGTTTCTGTTTAAAAAAACTTCGTCATTAGTTAAAACCATGTTCCATCTTCGGCGTGTCATTTGGTACTAAACAACTGATATATAATAATAATAATAATAATAATAATAATAATAATAATAATAACAATAACAATAATGTCCACCGCTGTGGTCTCGAGGTAGCGTGCTGCCTTATCACACAGCGGGCCCGGTTCAATCCCCGGTCGGGGCAGTTTTTCTGGGTGAGGTTTTTTATCGGGGGTTTTCCTCACCTGTAAGACAAATGTCAGGAAAACTTTAAGGCCCAAATGGTCCCCGAAATCATATGGCCATCATCATCATCATCCTTCACCGGTGTGGAAAGCAACGGGAAGGTACCACACCTACAATTCCCTAGTAAAGCTGCAAAGCATAGCATGAAAATGCTATGATTGCAGTGAAGGACCTGCCTTCGGGCAGAATTACTATGGATGAATAAAAATAATAATAATAATAATAATAATAATAATAATAATAATCGCTTTATTTTACCTGTCAGAATGTAAGAATGTCACGAAAACAAACCAACCACAGCTAACTATCGCCACAATTTCACCATTTAATATTAGAGATATAGTACATGCCGAATCATCATTACCTCTTTAGTAAGATACTAGTTTATACTTTGGAGAGAATAACATAAAATGGATCTATAGTTAAACTTTCTCTTGAATTTGACATAAACTATGCTGGCGGAAACTTTATTGACTTTCTTATTGTTAAAGTAGGCCTAGTCGAAATATCATAACATGTCTCCCAAATTGTAGTTATATTTGACAAAATTTACGCAATAAAATATATTTCTTTCAAATTAAAAAAGTACGGTTTTAATGTTCCAGCTTTTTCCGAAAGAGTTTGATGAGCGGTCTGTAACAGTGTGTAGTTTTATCGATGCTGCCCCTAGACAGTCGATCATCAAACAAGTATTACTGGTTCTAACATCTATACTCTGTGCACACTCAACCTTGCTTCAATTAAGTATTATTACAATCTCATACTTTCTCACACGCTCCAGCTCTTTCACTCCACTAAACATTTCATTTTTTAACGTGAACATATTTAAGTCTATAGTAATTCACGCCATAACGAGTATATGCTACTGAGCCTAATTTGTCCACATAAATTTTATATATAACATAACATTTGAATAATTAACATTTTTATTTATTTTTTCTTAGTCATGATTATATACGAGCCACAACCAAACACGTCCTAGAAGACCTAAACCGACATTTAGTTGTTGATGATAATGGTGATTGTAATATACAAGTAATTTTAAATCACATAATTCAATAGCCTAATGTATATAGGCCTACATAGATCGGCCACGGTGGACTAGTGGTTATGCTCCTTGCCTCTGCTCCCGAGGGTCGCGGGTTCAAGCCCGTCCGGGGTCGATGGATTCTTAGGATGGAAAAATCCAAGGAGCAAGTCCTCTGGGAGGGACTTTAAGCTGTGGGTCCCGAGTCTGAAGATTTTCAGGCTCGTAAAAGATCCTTATGCCTGAATAAATAGATCTATAAACAAAATTTACCGAATTTTCCCGTCATAGTACTACCTTCGTTTACTAGTTGTCACTATCAGGCGGAACTCTGACCACGGGCCACTCCAATGATATGTATACGAAAACAAGTGTAACTAAATTAGTATGGTTCAATTTCTTCCCTGTAGGGGGAGAGCGCCTAAATCTCATTGAGAGAAACAAGAAGATATATATATATATATATATATATATATTACATTGTAGATTTAAGTATGATAAGAAAGTTTTCTTGGGTTTTCCGCGTCATGCATTCAAGGTTAGCCTCTGGCTACTGATTCCGACGCTTTGACGTATATAGGCCTATATATAATAGTGTAAAAATAGGACTTTGAAGGCTTATAGGAAAATGAATGCTGGGGTTTATATATTGTCAACCCAAAAAAAAAAAGAAAGAAAAAAAACAGGAAATTACGAAAGAGGTCAAGTATATAATATGAAAATGGATCGGACACGAGATGAGAAGATGGAAACATAGCTAAAGTGGCTTTTAATTCCCGAAGGATCAACCAGACGAATTAACAAGTCAAGAATCACTGGGTGTAGTATAGTCAGAAATGAGGCACAAGAGTCAGGAAATAATTGGAAGAAACCCAAGGCATTGATAAAAACGATAATATCCTGGCGTGCATATATTAAGGCTCTGTGCTTCCCAAAAGATTGAGAGGTTACAATTATTTGCTACCCGGATTCAAAGCCGAACCGTCTACTCAGAAGCCTGCACTATTATTTAGTCTATGTATTAGGACTCTTACTTTAAGGGAGGAAAGGAGATTACGAGTATTTGAGAATAAAGTTCTTAGGAAAATTTTTGGACCAAAGAGAGATGAACAGACAGGTGAATGGAGAAGACTACATAACAATGAACTACATGGTCTTTATAGGAAGCCAGATATAATAAGAACAGTTAAGTCCCGTAGACTGCGATGGGCAGGACATGTTGCGCGTATGGGGAATGAAAGACGTGCATGGAAACTTCTTGTAGGAAAGCCAGAAGGAAAACGCCCAGTTGGTAGACCAAGAATGAGGTGGGAGAACAACATTAACTATGATTTGAGGGAAGTAGATTATACAGGGAATGATTGGAAAGCATTAGCTCAGGATAGGGATGTATGGAGAGCTTATGTCCGTGCGGCCATGAACCTACGGGTTCGATAGTGCCAGTGAGTAAGTAAGTAAGTAAGTAAGTAAGTATTAAAAATTATTTAGTCTATGTATTAACAACAAAATATAAATGAAATATTGTTTATAATATAAATTATTTTTCATTGTTTTACATTAAGGTCTTCTCCTTATTCTCGATATAGGCCTATTAGGCTCACAGCCTGTTTTTTCTAGAAATTATTAATCCCTCCACCTTCTAGGTGAAATCTTCTTATCTTCGAGTAGATTGTCCCTTGCCACATGTATAAGCTAATTCTGTCCGATGCCATGCGAGATATACGAGTATGTTGGTTCCATTCAGTTATTTTTTATTCACGCAATCATCTATTGTTTACATATCTAACTGACTTCTAATATACTTATTTATTATCTTATCTCTTCTAATTTTATTCTCAAATTCCCTTAAAATATTAATTTCATTTGTCTCGAGAATCTGTTTCGTTTTACAAGCATCCGCTCTTGTCTCAAAAGCCTAGAACTTATTGGGCTTTATAAATTCTTGTCTTAGTATACATATTTTAAGTATTTGTATCCATACAATACAATTCATTCATCCCTCTATTCTATGTTAAGTAACTGAGTTTATTTATTAAATTCAAGCCTTTGTTGACAAAACTTAGAATTAGATGAATGCTAATGTCACCAACAACATATCATCTATTAAAAAATAAATCAGCTCTAGCTCTAATGGCAAATGATTATGTTGTCAATCAGTAAATTCGATGTAATAACTCGAAAATAACCGAATAAATTTATAAAAATCAAGTATTGATAGAAAACTGAATTATTCATCTATAAAGATTGAAGTTAGGATTTGTACTTAGCCCTTTAAATTATGGTTTTGTATAGTAATGGAACATTTAGCAGACCTATCAACGAGGTCAATACATTTCATTATTAAAGGATAATATTAAAAATATTAAATTTATTTATTTTTTGTTTCAGAAACCACATTGAGTGTCCAAGAATTTTCGAGCCCAGCGCATCTTTAATGTAAGAAGGTATTATAAAACATTTCATACCATAGAATGAATTCATCTATAATATATATATATATATATATATATATATATATATAACCAATATCTCGTAATATGGTTATTAGGGTGGGCCGAAAAAACTCTTTTTTTTTATTTCAAAGTTGTAATAGCGCGGTAAAGTTGTGAATTATACAGCTAAAAAAAAAAGAAAAAATATCAAAATCGGTTGACATCTTCCGGTCGCGCAAAGGCTCTGAAGCTTGGCAAAATATAAAAAAAAAACTTCATTTTTGCAATTATTTCTTTTGTTTTTTAATATCAAGTAGGTATTGCTGATCTTTGCTAAGCGCGTGTATGTCTATCTGTGGGATCTGACAATCAATACTCTGGAAATTATTTATCAAATACCAAAAATGTGTAAAAATATAACTTGTTCATTACTCTGGCAAATTTTGGAGCTTAAGCGCGACCGTAATATATCAACTGATCTAAACCAAATTAAAACACAATTTTTTTAGGCTCTATTTGAAGACATTACAAACTATTACATTACGAAAACATCCAATTAAAATATTAAAGAAATAATCTCAAAAATTAAGTTTTTTATATTTTGTCAAACTTTAGAGCCTTTGTGCGACAGAAAGATGTCAACCGATTTTCATATTTTTTTTATTTTCTTTTGTCTATATAATTCGCAACTCTTCCGTGCTATTACAACTTCGAAATAAAAAAAAGAGTTTTTTTCGGCCCACCATATTGGTTATACCTCATTATCAAATTATGATACCGTGCAAGACCGTGTTTTGACATCTTGTCGGTTCCTTAAATGACTAATTAATAATGAATCAAACCTACTTTAGAATAATATGAAACATTTAAAACTCAAAAGCTAATAATGCAGTGTACCTAATATCGGTAGAAAGAAAACGATAATTTATCAAAACTGATATTTTAAATGTATACCTACTTCTAATGGAATTTATATATTGAGAAAGTGTTTTATGGTAGTTTCCTGGAAGGAGTTGTGTGACAAAAATGTTAAAGAGATATAAAGATTAAATAATGGGAACGACATTCTTGTCTGTAAATCTCTTTGACTGCAAAATATGTTCTCTTCCATTAAGGGAAGAAAGCAAGCCATAAATATTCGAAAATAGGATCCTAAAACGAATATTCGATCCCAAAAGGGGTAATAATGGAAAATAGAGGAAGCTTCACAATGACGAGCACCATATCGTCCTATTAAGATTGAAATGAGCAGAGCATGTAGCTCAAATGGGTACAGGAGAAATGCTTTCAAAATTTTAATGGGAGACCATTTAGGAAAAAAAAAGATCATTAGGCATGCTTAAGAGTAGGTGGGAGGACAATATTCGGGTGGATTTTAGGGACTTGGATATCTGAAATGTGAACTTCAGTTAGAGGACCTTAGTGAATGAGATATTGATCCAACGGGTTCCATCATCATAGAGTTATATGATGAAAGTTAAAAATTAAATTGTACCTGTTGGTAGTTGCCGTCGTCCTCAACTTTGTTAAAATATTGTATATAAAATTAACTGGAGCGCTTTCGAATCGTCGTCCTCAACTGGAGCTCCAGTTAATTTTATATACAATATTTTAACAAAGTAGAGGACGACGGCACCTACCAACAGGTACAATTTAATTTTTAACTTTCATCATATGACTTCACCTCAACGGAATTTGATATGAATTTTACTAGTATTTATCATAGAGTTAGTAATATATATTTTAAAAAGTCTGTTTTAGAACTCACTCACTTCCACATTCTAGCTATAGGTAAATAAGAGATTGGATACTTGAATAAGTTTCAGCAGGGAATGTACGCCTTGAGACCTCCAGATATGTATTGGCCCTCTGGGAAATTATCTGCTTGTCCATAGAATAATCTAACTGGAGGTATGGGTTCGACTCTTATCGTGCTCATCTACTTCTTGCAAGTAAAGTTAGAACAAAGAAATAAAACAGAATCGTGAAATGTTATTTTTAATCACACGAGATTAACAACAAAGCAACAACATGCATGTTCTATTATAATCAACATCAACTATAATAAATTGCTAATGATTTGCAATCTCTGACTTCAATATGTGTGAGAATTCCTTCATTATTAACTAAACCCCTATTATTTCTTTATTTAAGCATTCAATTGTTTACGATTTTTTGTACTAACACTTAGCTAAGATGCCAATAGGCATATGATTAAAAATAAAGTGATTCCACTATAGATTTTTTGGAGATCTTGGGGTAGTAGAAAGTTAAAGCCCCAAACATTTTAGACAATCGGAACGAGATATAGGAGGATTCCCAGCTCTTCGAGTCGACCGCTTTTGCTCCAAACACATTTGTCTAGTATACATTTCTGTTATTAGTCATTCAAAATATCTCTGCAGGCGGACGAATCGCTAAGCACTGTTTGTTGCTACACGTGACGTAATATAAGACAGTGTACAGTGGGCAAAGAATCACAATTGCCTTTTAATAGTACTTGTAACCACATCGTTCGCCCTTCAACAGTGATTTCGTGTTGATACAACAATCTGTATTATAGACCTACGTTTGTATTGTATAAGTATGGAGACACCTAAAAGTCTCCAAGAAAAGTGACTGATTCACAACGCAGAAAGATAACTTACATATTGCAATGTGCACCGCTAACAAACTTTCTACTAGACCTGTACTGTCAGCGTCCCGCGTCTCATTCCCCTCTGCAATTCATAGTTAGCAGTGTCACGTATTCTATTCCTGTATAAACACGACTGCAGCGCCCTCTGTCAACAACTGCGCTTACTCCTTAAACGGGTAATATAGGTTGGATCGATCGCAGGGCCTGGATGTCGCCAGAATATTTAGGACAGTTTAGAAATCCTGGGAATCGAACTGTGCTCTTCCGGTCTGTAGTGTAATCTTTAACGTATTACGCTACGTTGTACCAAGATGATAACCCGATTTTGCACCTTCAGATTACCATCTGTTTTCTTGCATGGAAGAAATTTCGAAGACCTTGAGGAAAAGAAATGAGTTCACTGAGTTCTTCGTATAAAAAACCAGGGTAAGTTCGCGAGATAACAAACTTCGCTGTTAGGTACCTCAACACTATGGCGTCTACTATATGATTAATTTAATTTATTGTCAGAATACGTTCCAAATAAAATTTTGTTTAAAACCCGATTTTACCTATTAGACAGTATCTGCTAAATGAAATATTAAATTATTAAATTTTAAAATGATCGATAATGAAATTCCAGTCAGAATTTTCGTTATAGTTTGTAGAAACCACAAAAAAAAAGCGTATTGGCACCAGGATTTTAACTCATGATCTCTCGGAAACGAATCTCTGGAGTTACTGTCTGTCCCGCGCCATAGCCGAGTGGTTAAGGCAAGATGCCTTGGCGCAGAGCTACGGGACTTGCGCCGTTTAGAGTCTCCATAGGGGAAGAAATTTTTTCATGGCATTCAGCCAGTGTGGGACCGGTGCCCACCCACCATCGTGAGGAATTTGGGTAGCTACAATAAGTAGCGGCTCCAGGATAAGAAACCAAGCTATAACGGCTGGCAGACCAGACATGCTGACCACATTTCACTCTTATACTGGCAGGATGATCGTCTACCTCTGTGATTAACACATGTGGATGTGAGGCCAGCAGCCGACTGGTAGACCATAAGCCTGTCGCGCCTTGGAGTAAGTAAGTAAGTAAGTAAGAGTACCGTCTAAAACATCTCGTTCCGTAGCTAGAAAATCATTAAATATTTGTAAAATAGCAGTTTTTGGTAAAAAAAAAATGTGTTCCTGTTAAGGACCCGAAGTCACTGCTGGAGACTTAATTTGTGCAACCCTAGCGGTGGAAGTATGAACAATACAGTCACATGTTTATATTGCAGTCTTACGATTCTCTTCAACTCGACCCATTAATTATATTTCAGCGCAGGCGTATTCTCTTATACTGGCAGGATGATCGTCTACCTCTGTGATTAACACATGTGTATGTGAGGCCAGCAGCCGACTGGTAGACCATAAGCCTGTCGCGCCTTGGAGTAAGTAAGTAAGTAAGTAAGAGTACCGTCTAAAATATCTCGTTCCGTAGCTAGAAAATCATTAAATATTTGTAAAATAGCAGTTTTTGGTAAAAAAAAAATGTGTTCCTGTTAAGGACCCGAAGTCACTGCTGGAGACTTAGTTTGTGCAACCCTAGCGGTGGAAGTATGAACAATACAGTCACATGTTTATATTGCAGTCTTACGATTCTCTTCAACTCGACCCATTAATTATATTTCAGCGCAGGCGTATTCAACCTTGCCATCGTCTTCACCTACATCCATATACTGTATACTTTCTCTATTCCAGATTACAGTTAATCTTCATCAGATCCTCTTCAAATGAACTGATTTTTGCTTTTCGAAATTAAGATACGCCATAGATATGTCATGTGTCTTGTACAAATTCACAGAACATTAATTTTGATTAAAAAGCTACCATAATGATTAATTATTAAAATAGAATACTTGCCTTAAAGATTACACCTTTTAATCTGGCTGTCTATTTTCTATTTCCGATGGGGCAGGTAATTAATCTTAATTTAGCCATATATATATATATATATATATATATACTAATTTCCAACGATTTATAAATATTTTGTTAAGATATAAAGCTTCAGTATTAGGCCTATAAAAATCTTTAATAAACAATGAATTGCAATTTTAGTAAGTTAGAAGTTAACCCATTCGCTTCAGATTTAAATGCTCAATGAATTTCCCCAGAAACCGGATTTAAGTTACCGTAAATGATATTATCTATTTTCAGACATTCAAATCAGGCAAAATATAACGGTACTTGTGATCACAATAAGGGTGAAGCCAAAACACATTCCTCCACTATTCATAAATATTAACAAAAGATTACCCTGCCAAGGGATGTACGAAATATTGCAAAATATATAACAGCAGAGTTAGGCGAGTGTACCTCGTCTTCTCAGTTGAAGGTCATTTTAACTGCCGTCGAGTCTACCTCGTCTTTCGAGGCGAATGTTTTAAGGGCGAAAAAAAAAATACGAGCATTTGAGAATGAAGGACTAACGAAAATGTTTGAACCGAATTGAGACGAACGGACAGGTGAATAAAAAAATTACATATGTATAACAATGAGCTACATGATATTATTTATGGGAAATCAAATATAATAGGAACAGTTAAGTCCCGTAGACGGGATAAGCAGAGAATATGACATGAACGAGGAATTAAAGAGGAGCGAGCATAACTTGTAGGAAAACCAGAGTGAAAACACTCATCAGGTAGGCTATGAATGAAATTGGATAATTCCATTAATCATGATTCGAGGGAGGTGAATTAGCCTATAGGGGGCAATGATCGGAAAACATTAACTCAGAATGGGGGTATATGGAAATATTTTTTCCGCGCGGCCACGAGCCTTTGGGTTCGATAATGTTTAAGTAAGTTACAATGCGGATTATCAAAGATGTTAAATATCGCCACTGTTATGTATTATCACCTCACTATGATGGTTGTCCGTTTATATAAAAGCGAGTGCCGCGCGACAATGCTTGACAATAATTAACATGCCGAATTATTACAGTGGCGGTAGTCGGCATCTTTTTATTCAATTATATATAACAGCTGCGGGGAAACAAAGCTAGCCGCTGGACAACCATCATAGTAAGGCGATAATAACGATAAACTTCTCTAACTAAAATCCCAGAGGTTCGAGATTTGATGTAGGCTTATGACTACAAAAGCAAAGTTCTGAATAGGCCTACGTTATATAAATGTAGAAATTAAAACTATTATTTTTTATATGAAATAAGCTATTTTATTTTGTCAAATAAACTGTTTGCAATAAATTTAAGATAACAATAATATGTGTATCAGATTCATATTTAATGTTCGAAAATACGATCACATTTCTCCATTATTCCACGAATTGTCATGGCTACATCTAAAAGAGAAAAGAAAATCACACTGTCTAATTCTCTTATTTAAGATCCTACATACCTCAATTCCCAATTATTTAACATCTCGCTTCCAGTATCTATCCTCAAACCATAACTTAAACACAAGATCACAACATAGTCTCTTGCTTAATATACCGCAACATAGGACATCACATCACTCCATGTCATATACTATCTTCACTTCTCGCAACTGGAATTCCCTACCACTGCCGGACATTGGCATCTTTTAAAAGAAATCTAAATTTATATTTGCTCTAACCTCGACTTCATCATTACCCAGTGTCAGGTACATATATTAATTGGTGTTTTTCGTATAATTCATCATATTTAAACTATTATAATTATTATCATTATTATTATATTGTTATTTTATTATTGTTATTATTATTATTATTATTATTAATGTATTATTACTATTTTATTATTATTATTATTATCGTAAGTATTATTATTGTTATTATCGTATAAAATGTTGTTTGTATACATGAAATTTACATTGCTACATTTAATGTATCTTTAACTGTTTATAATTAGTACAGTGTATATCTACGATATTTGTCAAATATTTATTTGTATTTGTGCTGGTTGAGTGGAAGAGAAGACCTTATGGCCTTAACTCTGCCAGAATAAATAAAACGTTATTATTATTATTATTATTATTATTATTATTATTATTATTATTATTATTATTAAGCTTAATGACAAAGACAAATAATAAAGATATTTGATTGCTCTGTTCTGGCGAATGAAAAAATTCATATAAGGAGGATGAAAGTAAAACGATAAAATAGTGGCAATGGCTGTGACTGGCTGAAAGTCGTGATATTGCTATCCCGGATTAGTCATTGGCCATGATCTAAATCAGTGATTTCCAAAGTGTGCTTTGCTGATCCTCAGAGAACAGCTAACAATTATTCATGGATCTGCAGGTGTTATATACTCTTCAAATAAATTATACATTAACATTAATAAATAGGATAATCTTGGTGACTATTTAACTCATGCCCCAATGGCAGTCAACATTTCAATGAATTTTGATTTACAACCAAAAAACAGTCTTTTTCACTTCGATTTTATCACTTTCATTTTATCAAGTGGCTCCCAGATTGTATATATAGTGCACGAATGTAACCAGATACTGCTTGCGAGATATAATATAAACATATTCGTAGCAATTGATTATACCACAAAAAAAATAACTGTTTGAATTTACGTTCCAGAAAAATATAATTGACATATTTACTCGTACATCATAAGACATAACAAATTAATTAATAACCTATAATATTGGTTATAAACAGTTTTATGTGTTTCATTTTTTCTCCACTAGGGTGCATTCTTACAATATTGCGATCCATTGGCAATAAATAATATGATCTGGTTGCAGTGATGAACAAATGAAGCATAACAAACGGTTCTCATTTGTTTTCAAACATCGCCGTTTACATTAATAGGTATATAAATATTTTAAAATAACTATATTTAAATAATGATTTGTGAGTAAACAGCTTAATTGTATTCGTTAAATAGTCGTAACAAATGCCACTCTTGATTTCCAAATTATCCAGATAAATTGGAAATCACTCGTGGCATTACTTATGATAAATTGTATTACATATAGTCAATTAAATCCCAAATCAAAAAATAAAAAAGTTAAAAGATTCAACGCGTTTCAATAGCGACACCATTTTCATCAAGACTTAATATTGACTCAAATATTAAGTCTTGATTGCTATTGAAACGCGTTGACTCTTTTAACTTTTTAATTTGGTGATTTAGGATTTTATTGAGTATGTATAATACAAAATATTAACAGTTCATTTTCTCGACGTCAAGTATACAACATCGTATCCAGATTATTTGCCCTCCTAAACTAAAAAGACGTATCTCAAGTTGTTCAAACACTCGGTAAATGAGTACTTTGTTAAATTGCGTATCGCAACAACTTTTTTTATCACAATATTAAGAATTTTTATAATAAATAGCATTTTAACAAATAGTATCATTATTCATGTTAGAATATTAAACAGGTTAGGAAACAATTAGACAGCTATTTTGCTTAGGATTTCAATACAATTTTGATATCTGTACGCTATAATTCATCGGTGTTTTTCGTGACTTTCTGCACAAGATACTACTATTTAGTTTAGTAAATAGATAGAGTCAACACTATACATTACTATGGTTAGAAAACTGAATATTTAAAAAAAAACTGATATATATATCCATCCATAGTAATTCTGCCCGAAGGCAGGTCCTTCGTTGCAATCATAGCATTTTCATGCTATGCTTGCCGCTTTACTAGGGAATTGTAGGTGTGGTAGCTTCCCGTTGTTTTCCACACCGGTGAAGGATGATGATGATAATGATGGCCTATGATTTCGGGAACCGTTTGAGCCTTAAAGTTTTCCTGACATTTGTCTTACAGGTGAGGAAAAAACCCCGATAAAAACCTCACCCAGAAAAACTGCCCCGACCGGGATCGAACTCGGGCCCGCTGCGTGAGAAGGCAGCATGCTACCTCGAGACCACAGCGGTGGACTATGTACGTATATATATATTGGCTAAGAACAGCAGTAGCCTTATATATTGGAGAAATGTATAAAAAAAATCTGTAAATGTAGATGTCTATTGTCAATGTTACGTAATACAAATAATGAAATTTAGGTCAATTAAAATTTTGTTTTAAAGTCCAAAGGGTTCGTGACCAAAGAAATTTGGGAATGACGGAACTAAATATTTGCTTTAAATAAGTGTTTTTCAATCGGGGAAAATTCCTTCTAGAGTCCCATAATATGTATGGCAAAGGCTAGTATATATTTGGGGGGATATGCATGATCATTTTAACGTAGGGTGTTAGATATTACAATGACATTTAAATCAGTTTAATATTTGGTGATGCGTACGTAAATGGTAAGTTCGGTTACTTTATTTAACGAATGTTAATAGTAGATGGGATTTAGTTATTTTAAAATAAAATTATTAATATAAACTTACATGTAAATTCAATATTTTGGGTACAATATATTCATTAAATGAATACATGAAACCATCTTTATGTGCTTATATATTATTATAAACATGCAAAAAAAATATCAACTTAAAAAACTGCACATACTCAAATTCAATATTTCCGCTAATATAAATATGAGTTGCATAAGGGCACTCAAAATATTGCTGCAACACAAAGGGTTGATTATAAAAGTTAAGAACAAACTTTTTAAATGGTATCAGTTAATTCTACTTCACTTAGGGTCAATTTCACCAACAGAGGTAACTATATTACGCCAGTTTTCCCCGTGTATAATGCGTAGCTTAAACTGGCGTAATACAGTTACCTCTGTTGGTGAAACCGACCCTAAATAGATATGCTTAACTGATTTCCATTACAGCCAGTGCATAAGATAGTCACCTGTAAAACAGTTATTAATTAATTTAGTGTCATAACAGACAAGTGTTTTTGTAATTACTATCTTAGCAACAACTCTATTATTAAATAAGAAACTCATTTACGTGCCTCACCGTTACCACGAGCCACACGTACATCATCCTGATAGGTCTCTATTAGCCCGGTCCATTAATACTCTACTAATTTTCAAATTAAATATAAACTAACGACTTTTAATTTGTAAGTGAGCTGGCGTTGAAGTGTTGTGTTGTATAATAACAATAAAGAAAATAGCAGGGTAGTGATGGATAATGAAAATAGGGGCGTGTAGATGTGGGTTTTCCTGTAAACCTATTAGCTGAGTACTCAACTTATAATTTGGACGGACTCAAAGTGGCTGCCAAACGTATAATTTGGTGGTGGCGCGGGTATAGGGTCACTGTTAAACTGGTACACTCCACTATCTTTCTCTGCACCTTAAATGACTAGTAATAAAGAAATTTAAAAGTGTTTTACAAATTCCTGGTCTCAGTTATTGTTACCAGACTATTATTTTTTTAAGATTACAGTTCTGTTTTAGATGATGCCATCTGTTTCGTCTTCATTTTTAACATTGGTATAAGCTTGCTTTTTAGTCCTATTTTTTTCTTTACATCTATCTAAAAAAAGCATTTAAACCATAAAAACTGATCATAAAAATAATGATTTACTAGTTTTTTGATAGTTGGATTACATTCAATCTCTAATTAAGGTCTGTTGTTAACATTCTATATTCCTATTCCGTTATATTAATCGATTATCAATATCAAACATAGACAACTTCAATAACTGGTAACTTAGATTATTTTACTCTAAGGTCTTGGGTTCTCTATCTCAAATTACTTTGTCTCCAATCCCTCCGCAGCAAAGTAATTTTCTTCGGTTGAATTCTGAAATGCCCTGTAGACTAAAGTTCAGTAATTTCGTGATAGTATTTTTTTTCGTGATATATATATTTAAAAAAACAATAACCGCATGATTGTAGTATTTGTGTTGTCAGAAACATGGAAAAGTTTATCTTGTAAATTATTTTAAAAAATACATATTTTATAGAACTAAGTTATTAGTTGTTTTTATTACGAAATAAACATTATTTCAAAATAATGTTGCATGATTCCGGGCTATGTAACCATAGTCATTACTGGTGTTTCTCACAGTCGAGCCTCCGACCAGGAAACACCTAGAAGTACTCGCCACTGAAGATTCCCTCTGCAGTTGAGGGAGAAACGTCTGGTAGGGAGACTAATAATGGACCACAGCCACATAGCCCGGAATCGCTGAACATTATGATTACCGGCCGTGAAAGCCTGCATTAAACTACTATTTCGATATATTATCGAACTTAATACCGTGCAAGTTTGGACAGTTTATATTGGCATTATCTTTTTTTTTTAATTCTCGAACACGACATTCTAAATGTTCATTATTGCATAACCTCTGATCGTAGTAGTTAATTACCTAAATCAATGCGACTGTGGAGATAAATTTTGGAACCTCACATCTGGATTGAAGAATGTAAAGGCCGTAAATGAATAAGTAATTGTTATTGATAGTCCGTTATTAGACTTTTATTTTGAGATGAAATACGTCAGAAATAGTTATTAAGAATATCCACATAATGGTAAATTTTTAGTAGAGTAACAAGTCAGAAATAAACGTTTTTAGCCTCAACCTCTGAGATTGAATTTCTCCGCTCGGAGAGCATCACGATAGAATAGGGAAGTACAGTGCTCATGTATCGATACATCTCCCCTCCAACTGCACTTCAACCCCCGAGCGAATTCCTTTCTACTTACAAGCTCGTCTCCAACAATCTATAAAATGCATTCTTTCCACCTATCGACAAATTATGGAAGCTTTATATCGGGTTATGTTAACGAAATTATAGCAGTTATGTTAAAGATAGCATCTATGGTATTATTATTATTATTATTATTATTATTATTATTATTATTATTATTATTATTATTATTATTATTATTATTATGCCCACCGCTGTGCTCTCAAGGTCTCAAGGTAGCGTGCTGTCTTGTCACACAGCGGGCCCGGGTTCGATTCCCGATCGGGACAGGCTACTGAGTGAGATTTTTTCGGGGTTTTTCCTCACCAGACAAATATCAGGAAGCTTAGGACCCAACGGTCCCCGAAAATCATCCGGCCATCATCATTATTCTTATCATTATCATTATCATCCTTCACCGGTGTTGAAAGCAACGGGAGGCTACCACACCTATAATTCCCTAGTAAAGCTGAAAAGCATAGCATGAAAATGCTATGATTGCAGTGAAAGACCTTCCCTCGGGCAGAATTACTATGGAATGAAATTATTATTATTATTATTATTATTATTATTAATAACTACAGTAGCATATATAAAAGAAAAAATGCAGGTACAATATTCAATATTAGATTTTATAAAGAAGAAACAATTAAATTGGTACGGACACATTAGAAGGATGGAAGAAGGAAGACTACCTAAGATAATCATGGATTGGGAACCACAGGGAAGGAAAAAGAAGGGTAGACCAAATATTACGTGGATTCAGGGAATCAATGAAACTAAGAGGGAATGGGAAATAGAAGAAGATATAGATAGGCCTATGGATGAACAGACAAGAATGGAAAAATGTGTTGAAACAAATGTGTAGTTAACTGTGAACATGGGTACCGGAAAAATGTATATTCATTGTAAAAGCCGGAATAATAAAAAAAATGATTATTATTATTATTATTATTATTATTATTATTACTATTATTGAATTGAACATAGAACCAATCACAACATTAATAGAAAAATATAGAATAAAGAACATATCCTACGAATGCCAAACACCAGGATGGAAAGAACTGTTTTATATCATAAACCGAGGGGAACAAGAAATAACCTTTAAAGAGATGGCGTGAGCAATTTTGAGTCGGAACAGACCAACAGGTTTAACCCTTGAAGACGATGATGATGATGATTAGGCCCATTATTATTATTATTATTATTATTATTATTATTATTATTATTATTATTATTGTACAGCTTTAAATGCATAAGCCATTTCGAGCCCAGGCAGCGGAGGGATTGAAGATTGTTTTCATTCATTCGTGTCAAGACTATTTTTACACTCTTTCTGATCTTCATTAAAAGAGCACCGGTAACGTTCCTGGGGTAAAATCGGATGAAGCGTGGGACTAGGCATCATACCTCTTTCGAGTTCTATTGGTTTAGAACAGGGGTCGGCAAGTAATTTTAGGTGGGGTCCGTTTGAAAAATTTTGTCGAAGGTTCTAAATTTTTATTTTAATTTTCATCTGACAAAATTAAATGAAATACAATAGATAGAAATATTTGTATTAAAAATCAATGGGAGAAATTGCATTTACGGTTTTGAGCCAGATTTTTAAAGTTAGGTTCAGACGGGGAGCAGTTTATGCGAAGAGTGTCTTCAAGGTGGGCGGCCGTTAATCTTGAACGATATTTGAGCGATCTTGAGCGCGAAGGAACCGCTTATGTATCGAAGTGTATGTTGGCATACACCAAAGAAGCCGTATCGCAAAGGATGCTCTTCCATGTCAGAGGTCACCGGCACCGAGTACAGCCGCCCAAAAGATAAGTTTCATAAAGCGGCGTTAAGCTCCCGTTCGAATTACGAATACAAATAGCTTTTTTTTTTTTGTTCAATGCTACCTGTTTATCATTCGACATTTCAGGTATTCTCTCCTGACATTGGCGTATTGTAACCCACTTCTGAGGTTGGGGCGCCTGAAAGGCGGGGTTACGCTGCCCCAATGATATTATGTGTGATGACGATGGGTAATGATGTGCCAGGAGAGGCCTTAAACCCAAACTTAGATCTAATGAGATGAATATGATATTGATGATAATGATGGCCAGAAGATATTCGGGAATCGTTTGGTCCTTAAAGTATCCTGACATTTGTCTTACAGGTGAGGAAAAACCCCGAAAAAACCTCACCCAGGAAACTTGTCCCGAGCGGGGATCGAATCCGGGCCCGCTGCGTGACAGGCAGCACGCTACCTCGAGACCACAGCGGTTGACGTACAAATAGCTTATTGTGTTTAAATGAATATGACTGATCCGATTAAAAGAGGTTTCAGATATTGCCAAAGTCATAGATCGATTAATATGAGCATTTCTTATTTCTTATTTCATTAAATAAAATTCTTGTGTTGCATTCGGGTTTACAGATATTTTATGTGGATTGACATAACATAATAAGCTGTGCCGGCCGGGTACCTTCTCCCTTCCATCCCCGCTCTCCAGCGCACTCTCCTGCGCTGCACTGCTTAACAACTACAGTAAGTAACAAAATTGTTCTCATGTTTTGTAATGTTGAAAGAATGTAACTACTTAAATAAATATTGTTCGTATTAACATAATTGAAAATATTCTTTTTATGTTTTACTCCAAGCGCGACAGGTCTAGAAGGCCCTTGACCTACCAACCGGCTGCTGACCTCACATCCACATGTGTTAATCACATAGGTAGACGATCATCTAGCCAGTGTAGATGTGACATGTGCCTCACGATGCTGGGTGGGCACCGGTCCCGTACTGGCCGAAATTCCATGGGAAAATTTCTTCCCCATGGTGTCTCGAACCAGTGCAAATCCTATAGCTCTGCGCCAAGTTTTCTTGCCATAACCACTCGGCAACGGCGCGGGAATTTTTATGTTTTATTTAATTCATTTTATAGATTTTTGTGTGCTGAGTATGAAGTCAATTTTGGCGACCAGTTTCTTGACCTTCCGCGGTCCGGACTTGGACAGCACGGACCGCGGTCCGCCAGTTGCCTACCGTTGGTTTAGAATCTTAAATTCTGCATGTATACCCGCATGGTCTACATTTATTAATATGGTATCTTTACATTTTTATAATTCGTGAAAGGATTTTCATCTAATTTTCTCCATTCTTCCTATTTCTATTTCCATTCTTGTAACTCTTTTTCTCCAATCGCATATATCCTGCAACTATATGTTTTGAGATTTTTCTTATTACCTATTGAATTAACTTAAAAACTCTCTTTATAAGTCTGAATTTGTATGATCAAAAATCCGTTGCGCAAAGGTAATAAAACTGGATAATCTTAGATGATCGATAAACAATGAATAAACTGCCCCTTTGAAATGTAATAGGGAGGCCAATCTCTTCTCCCCTCTATTTACAGAGAGACGGGTTAAGGCAAACGAAGCATATAAATCTATCTAAGGTTGGACGAGCTTCTAAATTTTCGTAATAAATTTATTGACAAAATAAACTAAATATTTTAAGAATAATATTGTGTCCGTTTGAGAGACGAATGTTTTAAATTGGTAAATAGTGTAGTGAAATGTGTTTTGCGGTCAGTGTATGCTGGCACACGTGGTGCAAGTTTCGAGATTAAGGCTACAGATTACATGCATTATTTATTGCAGAAAGATGAAGTGCATTTATGTTGGCCATTTAGTTTCTGATAGCACGTTTTCTGATCTTGTTAGTATTCTGCAATTCTCAGTTACCAATGTGCAACAGTACTATAAATCATTGGTTTAACAATATATTGATTTTTAAGCTTACTTACTTGCAATTTACTTGTAAGGAAACTGAAGTTTCATTTTCATTATATATGCTTTATATTTTTTCCTCTAGACACCCTGTCATGTGACGTAATAGTATACAATTTTGAAATATAAAATTAGTACCCGAGATTGTCAGTCGTCCTCAACTATCAGCAGAATAAATTTTATAGGAGGCCTTTCGAAAACATGTTTCATCTTCTGCTTGTAGTTTGGTACTGGCTGATACTGTCCATTGTTGAGGACGACTGAGAATCTCAGGTAGCCTATTAATTTTATATTTTAAAAATGAAAATTGGAAAGTACCCAGTAATAACAAAAATAGTAATAGAAGATATAGTGTTGGAACAGGTTTCACACTTCCAGTATTTGGGTTGCGATATAACTTATGAAAATGAACAAGATATAAATAAAAAATGCAGAAATTTCAACATATTTGTGGAACAATCAGACAAACACTGAGCAACAAAATGAGAAAGGATACGCAGCTAAGATTTTACTCAACAATGGCGATGTGTGGAAGTGAGGCCTGGGTCCTGAAGGAAAAAGAAAAAAGTAAAATTCAGGCAGTGCAAATGAGATTCCTACGGGCTGTGATAGGTTGTACAAGAGAAGAACATATTAGAAATGAGAATATTAGAGATGAACTAAAAGTACAACCATTTCTTCAACAAACAGAAGAACACAGGAACAATTGGATAGAACACCTGCAAAAAATGGCAGAGGATAGGATACCAAAGATGGCACTGATATAATCCTGGAGGACGAAGATTGATAGGAAGATCAAGAAAGCGCTGGGCTGAACAGATGTGAGATCGGAACAGGCAAAGATCTAATCTGTGAAGTTGATGATGATGAGAAATTAAAAAAATATATTTAAATATTTTTAAAAAGCTGGACGTAAAAATTATTCGTGAATTTAATATCTAACACGTGAACAAAATTCTAATTCGAAAACAAAGTGTTGCCGGAGACCATGAGTTCAATGAATAATTTCTGAAAGTTTGTTGATAGAGTTGCTATGAAGAAGCGGGGCAAAATAACCTAAAATCATTGATATCATGGCTCGACCGCACTAGAAGATTCATGAAGTATCAGTTGACAGCTGACCTCACATCCATGTACTATTTATAGAGGTGGACGATCATTCACCTAGTATACGGTAGAGGTGACATATGGTCAGCATGTCGAATCTACAGACGTTATTGCTGGTTTTCTCAATCAGGATTCGCTATTTATTGTTGATACTCAAATTCATCACAATGCTACTTCATGTGTTTACTTAGGCCTACTTAGGCCTACTTACTTACTCACTGGCACTATCGAACCCGTAGGTTTATGGCCGCGCGGACATAAGCTCTCCATACATCCCTATGCTGAGTTAATGTTTTCCAATCGTTTCCTGTATAATCTACTTCCCTCAAATCATAGTTAATGTTATTCTCCCACCTCATTCTTGGTCTACCAACTGGGCGTTTTCCCTCTGGCTTTGCTACAACAAGCTTCCATGCAAGTCTTTCATTCCCCATACGTGCAACATGTCCTGCCCATCGCAGTCTACGAGACTTAACTGTTCTTATTATATCTGATTTCCTATAAAGACCATGTAGTTCATTGTTATGTAAGTCTTCTCCATTTACCTGTCTGTTCATCTCTCTTTGGTCCAAAAATGTTCCTAAGTACTTTATTCTCAAATACTTGTAATTTCCTTTCCTCCCTTAAAGTAAGAGCCCATGTTTCGCATCCATATAATATAACTGGTAGAATAATAGTTTTATATATTTTCAGTTTAACGTTTTTTTAAAGGAGTTGGGACATCAAGAGTCTCTGCAATGCATAATAGCACGCATTTCCAGAATTGAGCCTATGTTTAATTTCTTTTTGCATCTTATTCCTATTTGTGATTATTGTTCCTAGGTACTTGAATTCAGCCACTTCCTCAAAATTTCCCTCATTTCTCATTAGCTGTCCATTTCCATTACATAATGTATTCCTACGTGTGACCATATATTTAGTTTTATTGATATTTACTTCCAGTCCTAATTTCTTAGTGTTACTCAATAGTGTGTGTGTGTTGTCGTTTAGTATCTCCTCGCTATCGGCCAATAGTACTACATCATCAGCATAAACTAACAGCTTATTAATACCATTGAGTTGTAAGCCTTCCTTATTCTCTACTTGATGTGCCACCTTCCTTAAATTAATGTTCGTATATTCCTCATGTCTACGTTTTTTCTTTTCTTTTTTTTTTTTTTTTTTGCCCTGAAGCTCGTTTCTATCTACACATTTTCCTGTTCATCAGCGGAGGTGAATGGTATTCTGAGACTTTTTTTTTCTAATGACAACCCGATAAATATATTGTGTTAGAGATCCCGCACTTGATTAATAGATGGTGGTAATAAAGTATATTTTTCAATTTACGAATCATGTTAAATATAATGATATAGGCCTATCTAGATACATTTGTTATGTGACTTGGATTAAACTGGCTATGAATTAAAATACTGATTATTTTACAATTAACAGAAATAATTTATTTGTTAATTATGTTTATCAAATCTGCAAGATCGGCCTCTAGAGTGTAATTCTCTCTCTCATTCACAGAATCCCACTGATAGAGAATCCTGAATTCGATGACTTTAGGGTGTTGTGCCCATGATATCGGAGTCGATAACTTCCTTTCTCGCGACAGATATCTTCAGGAGAGTGAGGTATTCCATTACTGAAGCTGTCGTAAAAGTGGTCAGATAACTCCAGAAGAGTTAACATTAGAAAAACGCGTCCTCTTGAAGATATCTCCCATAGGTCCACACGAAATATAAAGGAAATAACTTCTTTGAGACCATGGTCACATTGCCCTGGAGGTAACAAGTTGAGGATTATTGACACCGGGCGTAAAATCCTTTACCGCTATATTAATGACACCAGGTGCGTCGGCCCTGGTCCAGTCGAATAGTCAGGAAATGCGCTCTGTAAATTCTCATTTACGATAACCTGAAACATTCTGAGATCCTCTTTGAAATTTTGTATATTTTGAAGCTATGAATATAAATAGAAATAACTGTTAAAAATATATAATTTTTTATCGCGACAAAGTATTATTAGAAATTTGTAGTCTAAATACAAATGAAGGTGTCTATATTTCTGTTAAGGATTCGATCCTAGGGAGTAGGAACATCCTCATAAAATTAAGATAATTATATTGCATTATATCCTTCATGGCATTAGTATTAAATGGTTCAGGAATTTATGATATGGATGTCTTAGGGTCAATTTCACCAACAGAGGTAACTGTATTACGCCAGTTTTCCCCATGTATAATGTATAGCTTAAACTGGCGTAATACAGTTACCTCTGTTGGTGAAACCGATCCTTAAGATCATTTAGTAAACCGCGAATAGAAAGAATAAAGAATACAAGGAAAAATAGAATAACGGATTTGGAAGAAGATATAAATATAATAGTGCAAAAAGAAGAATTCGATGGTACGGCCACGTACAGAGAATGGAAAGAGAAAGTATCTCTAAATTAATTCATTAATGGGAAATGAATGGAAGAAGATGATGTGGTAAACCAAGGGATAATGGGGTAGTAGCAGATTAAGGCTCCCACCTTTGTAGATAATCGTCACGAAATATCAGTCGGGTTGTCAAGCTGAGTGACGGCCGGCTTTATTTTCCCTCCCTACAACATACATTTGGTACTAGTTTCAGTTAAGGGCTGAATCGACCCCCGTGTCATGATTACGCTAGAAGGTTTATGCCTTAACCAACTATGCTATGGGGTTCTTCCAATATATCTAATATATAAAAATGAATGTTTGTTTGTTTGTTCACACTTTATGCGCGGCCATACCGTTGATCCAATTGTGATGGGGCTTTTTGAAAAATGTTCAGGAGATTCCCGGAATAAACATAGGCTTAGTAGTGGAAAACGTGAAAAAAGTAGTTCTTTTGACGCTTAAATGGCTTCGCTGCCTAACCATAATGAATACACAAAATTGATGTACACAGAATTGAATATCTCAAGAAGCTCTACAAAAAAGTCCGCGACAGCATATGTTTCTCTCTTAACGGATAACTCACAATAACCATTTTTGTCTTTCATTGATGCTAAAGAAGATCAAGACAAGTAAGTAGATTCCTGTGCAAACATAGCAGTACATGGCGGGTATTCTTTTACGGATAACTCACAATAACAAATTTTGTCTTTTAGCTCAATTATGCCAAGAAGATCGAGATAAGTAGATTCCCGGGCAACACCGAATAATCATCACGGGGAATCTTAAAATAATTAGGCCTACGATATACATTTATAACTATTTTTCATTTTACTTATTCAACTAATCATAAGAAGTACATAATTATTGTCTTTTCCCGGGCAACGCCGGGAAATCTACTCTTTGTCCGGAGTAGATTCCCGGACAACGCCGAGTAAACAGCACGGGGTATCTAAAAATAATTACGATATCATTTTTTTGCTCTTATTTAACTAAACATAAAACACATTAATTTTCGTATTTCAGCTCATTTATGTCAAGAAGATCGGGATAAGTAGATTCCCGGGCAACGCCGGGTAATCAGCCCGGGGTATCTAAAAAATATAAATTTATAATTTCTTTCTCCTCCTACTTATTCAACAAAACATAAAAGTACATTAATTTTCATTTATTTAGGCGTAGCAGCGCACGCCGGGTATTAGCTAGTGTTGTATAAAATTGTTTGATTGATGAGAAATTTTTGTATTAGTCCTAAGATTAAGGAAAAAATCAGTTAAATAGAATCTGTCATTCAGGTTAAGTGAATTGTCTTCTTCTTATTATTTAGTATTACAGCTCGAGCGGGCCTTAACCTCCTCTATGGCCTTCTTACATCCTTCTCTATCCATCGCTAACTACCTCCAGTTCTTTATTCCAAATCCTTTCACATCTGCTTGTACACAATTCCACTATCTTGTTCTTGCTCTTCTTCTTAATTCCATATGGATTGTTGTTGAAAACAATATTCACTTTCCTTGTAGTTTCTGTCCTTGTTATATGGCCCAACAATCTCAATCTTTGACATCTTATTTAGGAAATAAACCCAATGGGTACAACTTGGACACTACATACACCCAGTCCCAAGGTTGAGATTTTAAAAATCCCTTACCCCGCCGGGAATCGAACCCGGGTTGCCGGAGTGGAAGGTAGGGACTCTACGGCTAAGCCACAGCGACGGGCCAATCTCAATCTTTGACATCTCATTTACGTCTCCAAATTCAATTCCTTATACAATTCATATATCTCATCATTGTAGCCTATCTGGCCCTCCATCCATCCTCTGTTTCAATTGCTCCGAAAATCCTTCGCAAGATTTTCCTTTCAAATACTGCTAGTTGAGTGAATTGTGTTTTGGATACAAAATAATGAAATAAATGAGCAGGAGGGGAGATGCAACAGGGAAGGATACACCATATATTATTACTTTAATGGGTTATATTTAAATATTATACTGTTGTGAAATTTTATAAATAAAAAAGAATAGAATTCCACGAATTTAGGTCAGATCCGTCGTCCTCAACTTATAATATAAGTTATGTATGCTTACAAAAAAGCATAGTCTACATATTTTATGTGTTGAGGATGACGGCTCTGACCTAAGAAGGTACATTTTAACTTTATTCTATTTTTATGACTACCCGCTCAACGGTTTTAAACAATGAATTTTATTAGTATTGATTCGGCGAATCATTGTATATTATTATACAAAAGTGCCGGTATGGTATATCGGCTTAACCAGCCTTTTTCGAGCACTGCTAGTTACAAAAAAGAGCATCATACACCTGCTATGGAAATAAAATTAGTAAGAAGAATATTATAACTGTAATTGTAGATAGGCTTACGGGTAAACGAAAACGAGAGATATACAGTTATATCTTCGTGCACAACAAATTGTAAGATTATTTCTCAAATTACCGAACACTAGGATGTTTGTAGTTTCTGTAAAACAATTTCTACTTGTTTGAAATAGAAAACCTTGAAACTTTGAAATATATCTGATTAAGGAATAATCAGACGCTTTAATGAACAGGAGATTATTGGCATATTCTTCGGTCACAGAGTTCAAATGTGCTAGCAAAGTCAATGGACAGCAAGAGTACTATTTGTAGTGCAGAAAATCACTTCGCGGAAATGTAAATTACAGTAGTGTTCCGATCTGAGTAACTCATTTGTAGTGCGCTCTTAATAGTCTGTACAGGGCCATAAGTAATAGGTCCTCAGGATCCACGAATTGGGCCGAATGCAGGTCCTTCACTGCAATCATAGCATTTTCATGCTATGCTTGCAGCTTTACTAGTGAATCGTAGGTGTGGTAGCTTCCCGTTGCTTTCCACACCGGTGAAGGATGATGATGATTATGATTATGATAATGATAAGTATGATGATGATGACCACATGATTTCGGGGACCGTTTGGGCCATAAATGTTTCCTCAGATTTGTCTTACAGGTGAGGAAAACCCCCGAGAAAACCTCACCCAGAAAAACTGCCCCGACCGGGGATCGCTACCTCGAGACCAGAGCGGTGGACTTGGACAGGATAATGATCTAAATCAGCAAACAAAACCGTTCTCAAATATAACCGTATTATAGGTTTACCTGAATGTGTGATTTACACTTTGGATAACTTGCAAGCTGCAAGATGATAGATTATAAAATAAAATAAGTTAAAATGTACCTTATCAGGCCAGAGCCGTCGTCCTCAACTTATAAAATATGTATGCTTTTTTCTGAAGGCCTTTCAGAATCTCTATTCCATCTTCAGCAGGTCTTTCTTCGCTACATTACTTGATGTGGTGGTTGATGATGCTGGTCCTAATGTAGTGTTGGACCAAAGAGAGACAAACAGATAGGTGAATGTAGAAGACTACATAACAGTGAGTACATGATCTTTATTGGAAACTCGATGTAATAAGAACAGTTAAGTCTGGTAGAGTGCGATGGGCAAGACATGTAGCACGAATGGGGAATAAAAGAGGTTGTTGATAACTCCTTGTAGAAAACCCAGATGAAAAGCGCGCGGTAGGTAGGCCAAGAATGAAGTGGGAGAATAACATTAACTAAGATTGGTAGATTAAACAGGGGTGATTAGAAAATATTAGCTCAGGATAGAGATGTACGGAGAGTTTATGACCGCGCAGCCATGTATCTACAGGTTCAATAATAGTCCGGTCAAAATAGACATTTCAAATTACAAAAATTCGCATAGAGCTAAAAAATTGTTACGAATGTTTGGGAACACCATTATAAATGAAATGTGAAAAGTCCCCATCGATACCACATCTGTAAACAAAGTTATTCAAGGTCAAAGTTCGCGAATATGGCATTTCTTGCATTTTTCAGCCAAACGGTAAGTTTTATCATAAAAATAGGCCAGACAAAAGTTGCAGATAAGTCAATTGCCTACACAAATTGTTCAAATACTTTTTTCATAAGAATCACCATTCGTGAGATATCGCGATTCTAAAATTTGAAGAAGTCGCATTCTACATAATATGTACATATTTCCGCACCACCTATGAGGTAGTATACTTGGCACACTTTTTTTAATGTGGTATCTTCGAACTGTATACTCCACGATGTACTGTGATTAAGTTTTATTAAATAATATTCTATTAATTAAAAAATGGTACTATTGAGAATGATTTAAGTGACAAAAATTGTTCTTAATTCCGGGTAATGTTAATCTGACTGATAATCTTCGAATTCTACTACGACAGTAATGTATTCTTCGATTTCTTTTTCTTCTTGCTGGGCATTTTTTAATTGTTCTGAGAAAGATGCATCTGTTGTTTCTTCATAGAAATCATATAAATCTTCATGTGTTCCATTTGATTCAACATTGGAGTAAGACTGGCTTTGACAGTTTGTACATACTAGTGAACAAAATAATCCGACTTTTTTACATCTACATTTTGCACTACAATCCGTTTTGCAATTGCAAAAAATGGTGTTAAGAATATTTGTGGAGCTGGTGGGAGTAACGTTTGAATTGGTTCCAAAGTATTAATTGACCCAATTGCAATTGTGATTTGAAATATCTAGTCTAACAACAGTCTGATATTAATACATAGGCCTACTAGTTTTAATAGTTATAGTTTAAATTGTTTATTTTTAAGAATTACCTGTTCCAAAAAATAAGTCAATGACTCCGGAACATCGCTGTTAATATTTTCAAACATTCGACTAGGCGGGGGTAGGCCCTAATTGGTATTATCAAATACTAAAGATTGAATGTCCTCTCGAATGATTGTTGCTGCAGCTTTGATGATTCTAAATCGTTCTTCCTTTTCATTTTGACTTTTTTTCTGATACCAAGCTTGGTTAAGAATATCGTAATGATCATACTTTAACTTCAATCGAATCTTAATTTATCTATTATCTAAAGCTGGATTTTTACAATTAATTTGTAATTTTTCCAATGAAAATTGACAGTCATCGCCTTTTTCTCTATCGCAACATTAGTAGATTAATCTTGAGAACGACAGACTTTACCCCCAGTAGTGGGTCTCAAGAAGGAATTACAGCAATTATTATGGTACCTAGTCTCGGCAACAACTAAATCATATTCGTACTAAATACGTGCAGTAAATTTGTATGCTACATCGTTAGAACGAGTCCGAACTACCTTCAGAATGGATTCTTTAAATTCAAGTGTAGCAACTTTATGAATTTTACGTCTAACATTTTGCACTTTTTTCTTCTCAGCCTTTTCATTCGCTTCATCTCCACAAAATAAGCAATATTTTTTTAAACAAGAAATGGATTCACTTACGCGTGCTCTAGTACGAGGTGGACTGATTTCAGATGTACTGGCTTGCTCCATCTCATGCAGTCTTTTAACTGCAACAATACAACTCTTCCGTGTATACATTTCACGGCACTGCACATGAATTGTCACAGATTTCTTGTCCTTCAGGTATTCAGAAAACCCATCATTTCTTTCAACACTTGAATCGATCAAAGTCTTCATTCCACGTTCAACAATAACTGGTTCATTTTCAGTCGAAGGTTTACTACAATTGCGACATTTTTTTTTTAATTATTGAACAGTACAAATTGTTTTAAGAAATATTAACAAGCACGTGTATCAATATCCACGTGTATTCACTGTAAAGGAACACTATACTAAAAGTATTTCGTTTATGCCTTCCAGAAAAAACGAACAGGTACAAAAATAGAATAGAATAGTCGGCAGATGTTGTTTAAGGTTATATGGCCCAATTAAATTAGGGACTGTTTATTTTTTATGTATACTCTCACAATCATATAATATATATATAATTTGTATAAATAAGTTATTCAACCAATATTTTTATTATATTAAATATCCCATGATGTATAGGAGGTTAACTTGCGGTTGAAAAGCGTGCATATTATTGTTTTCAGTGTTTCAAATGGTGATATCTCAAGAATGGTGATTCTTATGAAAAAAGTATAAGAAGAATTTTTGTAGATAATTGCATTGTATACAACTTTTGTTTGATCTATTTTTATGATAAATCTTACCGTTTGGCTGAAAATGCAAAAAAACCATATTCGCGAACTTTGACCTTGGTTTTTTTTTTGCAGATGTGGATAGATGGGGACTTTTCACATTTCATTCATAATGGTGTTCCCAACATTTGTGCCAATTTTCAGCTCTATGTGAATTTTTGTAAGCCTACCCCTATTTTTTGAGCTAACTTGACCAGGCTATAAAGCCAGTGAGTAAGTGAGTGAGTTAGTTAGCTTGTTGCTAGCATTATTGAATTTTAATTTTACCAGAGTTTGATAATATAGTTTTTGAATAAAACATTACAAAGAAAAACGCTGCCCGATTACTGATCACGTTGTAGTGGTGCGAATGTATGTAATATTCATTGTGTAAATGTGTATTTGTCGGCTAGTTTGTGACTTACCGTTAAGGTAATGTTAGATCACCATAAATGTATTATTCTGAGTGTTTGCGAAACACATGCATGCAGTTGACATTAGTGACTCTGATTTTATTTACATAAACGTGACGTATTGCTACAGATGGTGACTGTTGTTTGTGTTCTTTGATTCAGAACAAATCAAACACAAACACTACTTAGTAAGTGCTAGTAGCAAATCCTAAACCAACGGATAGATTCTGGCGTATCGTTTCAAACTAGTAACTATCTCACTCACTGGCACTATCGAACCCATAGGTTCATGGCTGCGCGGACATAAGCTCTCCATACATCCCTATCCTGAGATAATGTTTTCCAATCATTCCCTGTATAATCTACTTCCCTCAAATCATAGTTAATGTTATTCTCCCACCTCATTCACGGTGTACCAAGTGGGCGTTTTCCCTCTGATTTTCCTACAAGAAGCTTTCATGCACGTCTTTCATTCCCCATTCGTGCCACATGTCCTGTCCATCGCAGTCTACGAGATTTAACTGTTCTTATTATATCTGGCTTCCTATAGGCCTACATATCATGTAGCTCACTATTATGTAGTTTTCTCCATTCACCTGTCTGTTCATCTCTCTTTGGTCCAAAAATTTTGCTAGGAACTTTATTCTCAAATACTCGTAATCTCCTTTCCTCCCTTAAAGTAAAAGTCCATCTTTCGCAACTGAGTCTATAGACATTTCTGTAGATGACTTAAATGAACATTTTACCTCAATACCCATGACACCTCCAGACAACAAGACTAAAACAGACATTCTTAAAGACTTATCCCCATCCCCCCATATAGGAAGAGATAAATTTCACTTTAACGACATTTCGCCTATAGACGTTAAAAAAGCACTCAAGCGCATTAAATCCAATGCACAAGGAACAGATAACATCAGCATTTTAATGCTAAATAAAATCATTGACATTATACTACCCACAGTGACTCATATTTTTAATGCTTCCCTTATAACTTCTATCTTCCCTACTGTATGGAAACAGTCTAGAGTTCGGCCTATACCAAAAATAAGTACACCTGCTAACTGTAATGACTACCGACCGATTAGCATCCTTCCGACATTATCTAAAGCCCTGGAACATATTGTACATAAGCAAATGACTGAATATCTCCAAGAAAATCACCTCCTTGATCCTTATCAATCCGGCTTTAGATATGGTCATAGCACAACCACAGCTTTGCTAAAAATTACTGAAGATATTCGTGAAGCCGTGGACAGACGTCAATTGACTCCTTTAACCTTACTTGACTTCAGCAAAGCTTTTGACACAGTAGACCACGACTTACTTATGATAAAGCTCAAGCACCTACACTTGTCTGACAGCGCTGTATCCTGGTTCGACTCATACCTGCACGGTCGTCAACAATACGTTTCATTAAACTCTAGATCTTCGTCTTGGCGCAACGTGCCGGCTGGAGTCCCCCAGGGCAGTGTTCTCGGACCTCTTCTTTTCTCAATCTACATAAATGACTTGCCAACTGTACTAAAGCACTGCCGTTATCACCTCTACGCTGATGATCTCCAAATTTACCTACATTCACCTCCTCATTCTCTCTATAACAGCTTGACAAAAATGAATGACGATCTCATATCCATCTTTAACTGGTCTTCAAGTATCGGTCTAAATCTAAATCCTAACAAGTCACAAGTAATTCTAATGGGACAACAAAGACTGCTTACAACCTTTGACATATCTACACTACCAAACATTACTATAAATAATATAATCATCCCTTATTCTTCTTCAGTAATAGATCTTGGACTACATCTAGACGCAAATTTAACCTGGCAAACACAAGTGAAACACATATGTAAAAAGACTTTCTCCATCTTACATTATCTTAGACGTTTAAAGAATTTTTCCCAGTTTCGTTAAAACAAATCCTTGTGCAGAATCTTGTGTTACCACACTTCGATTATTGTGACATTATATATAATGATCTAAACTATGACTTGTCGCAGAGACTGCAGCGTGTTCATAATGCTTGCGTTCGATTCATTTTCAATATCCGCCGTTATGACCATATTTCCGAACACTTTAATAACCTCTCTTGGCTCCGTCTTACTGACAGACGTAAATTGCACTCTCTTTCACTACTTTTCAAGCTTCTGAATTCCTACATCCCTACTTACCTGGCGTCCAGATTTGAGAAGTTATCCTCTTACCACAATATTGACACTAGATCACAAGATAGCAGTCTGCTAACAATTCCTCTTCATAGCACTTCCTCCTATTCTACTTCCTTCACAGTAGCCTCTGCCCGCTCCTGGAATCTCCTTCCTCAAGATATCAGGGGTTGCCGCACACTTGGTACCTTTAAGTCACGCTTATACAGTTACCTGTTGTCTAATAATTAATTTTTCTCTATTTATTTAATTTTATACTATGTCATTAATCTTTTCCTCGTTTTTTATATATATTGTACATATTATATATTTAATTCGTTAAATTTAGAGTAAATCAAAATACATTATAAATATTAATTGTATTGTATTCATAACTTGTAATCGTTTATATATATATATATATATATATATATATTGTAATTTAGATTTAAGACTATTTTTTGTTTGTATTTTTTTTAAACCTGGTTGAGTGGTAGACAAGGCCTTAAGGCCTTAACTCTGCCAGGTAAAATAAAGCTATTATTATTATTATTATTATTATTATTATTATTATTATTATTATTATTATTATAATATAACTGGTAGAATAATAGTTTTATATATTTTCATATTTACGTTTTTTTTAAGGAGTTGGGAAGTCAAGAGTCTCTGCAATGCATAATAGCACGCGTTTCCAGAATTGAGCCTATGTTTAAGTTCTTTGTGCATCTCAATTCTATTTGTGATTATTGTTCCTAGGTATATGAATTCAGCCATTTCCGCAAAGTTTCAAACTAGTACTCGTATTCAACGGTATTAAAGAGGTAGTTCAAATTCAGTGCTGATCAATCTGACAGAGATTTTCTCATGTTTTCTTATTTATCAATGGAAAATGCTACGTTGGAATTTTATTATCAGGATTAATTTCTTAATTAATTATAATTACAAAACGCTTTAAAATTATCAGTTGTCTTTGTATAAGACGACCAGAATATCCACAAAACATGAATACACAATCTGCTAGTATACACTCGAAGGCCCTAGACGTGATATGACCGAAATAAAATCGATGACAAAAAAAGTTGAATAACTTTCTGTTGAATTTCCATATCAAGGAACCTCTACTATGTAGCCCAACGGTTACCGTTTCTAATTAACATGTTTTGTAGGGTAGAAAAAAATTGATCCTTCTTACTCCTTATCAATCACAAAAAGTGGTGATATACGTATGTGTGTGAAGACTGTTCAATAAAGAACGATCTTTTTTTCACAGCCATAATTTAATACACAAAATTTTGCTTTTACGACAGTTGTTAACTTTATTCTTCATGTAAAAAACTCCTGGCGCGACAGGCCTAGATGGCCCTTAGCCTACCAGTCGGCTGCTGGCCTAATATCCACATGTGTCAATCACAGAGGTAGATGATCATCAGCCAGTGTTGGGGTGATATGTGGTCAGCATGTCGAGTCCCCCAGCCGTTATAGCTGGTTTCTGGGTGGGCACCGGTCCCATACTGGCCGAAATACCATGAGAAAATTTCTTCCCCCATGGATACTCGAACCAGCGCAAGTCCCGTAGCTCTGCGCCAAGGCTTCCTGCCTTAACCATTCGGCTACGGCGCGGGACTTATTCTTCATGTACACATGGGAAATGTTTCAAAGGCATCCCTCCCGGTCCCTTTCTGTGAGTAGTTTGTGAGTCGAGACATATTCAATACCGCCTACGACTACAATTGGTGTACAATATGCTTCTTTCAAATTCTGTTCTCGCCTCAATAAACTTCAGCTGAGCCTATGCAATGTTAAAGAAGGCCTATGAAGAGTTTACTCTTCTCTGCAGAAGCTCAACTCGAAGATGGTAAACATTGGAGGAGAACCGATTTCATAAGAAGGTGGATCCGGCGCTCCAGTTACTGATCTTATGGAATAAAACATCTTCGCCGCTGCTATCTTAGTGAGTGAGGATTGATAATTACTTTTTTGCGCGATAGTGCATTTTGTCGTACTTATATCAATGGCAACCAGGATTGAAAGTTCAACTTCCTACATTTCGGGGTTGCCAACCTAAATAACTATACTGTAATAAAAATAACTAGGCCTATACTGTTGAGCGCCTTGTCGAACTATTTGCTCATCTGTTGGAGCTTGCGAGCTCCGTGCTGGCCCACAACAGCTGCAGAAGGCGTCCCTGGGGGCACACCAGGGCTCGGCTCGGACCAGTCCAGAGGGGAGCTACTGTACTGGTTCCTGGCTCGGCCTACGGGCCCGTCGACAAACTGTGGGGTCGCCAGGAGATGATCACCTGGATGTACTAAAAGTCTCACACTGTTGGGCTTGTAGCCCTAGTCGGTCTCACAACGGCTGCAGGACACGTCCCTGGAGGCAGAACAGGGGAATGGTCGGTGGATCTGCGACAGCAGTCCTCCAGGCTAGGCTCATGGAGCCCGTGGACCAACTGTGGGGTCGTCAGGATTGAGCGACCTGATGTACTATGTAGCTCAGCAATTCCCAGAACTGCAAACTCCAACACTCTCTCCCTGGGGTGTTGGTTTAAGGACCGTGAACTTGAACGTGGACGCGAACATAGGATAGGGAGGACTAGAACTAGGACTTGGGAGTATGGTCATGACGACCGAGGTATCCCAAGGGGTGGACGGCTGGGCCTAGATGTTACAAACACACGTGTGGGAAGTGAAACCACTGCCCTCTATGTATATTACATACAATGTAACTTATATAGAAAAAATATCCAAAAGGTAGTGTTAATATACATTATACGAAACAAATCACTGCATTTTAAATGAACATAAATTTATTTGAAACAATATAAAACAATAAATAGTACTTGCCACCATTTTGTTAGTAAATTGGTCTCACGGCCTCGTGTTGTTTCAACTAATAAACGTTGTCCACACTGTTAACCTTAGTCAATTGTTTATAATGAACGCAAATGTTTCCAACAAAGATATTATTATTTTCATATTATCTATTATTTTTAAAACACCTTCGCGCAACAAATAATTACAACGCAAGTTTGTGAAGTGTTTTACAGAATCTTGGAAATTAAATACCTGGCTATCGCACGGGTTTTAAACATTTTCCTAGATTCTGTAAAAAACTACTTCCCACCTCGCATCGTAATGTACTATAGCCTCACTTATTGAAATCTTGAAAATTTCACTGGTGTCATCCACTGGTTGGTGGCAGAAAACAAGCTGGGTCCTGCACCACCACAATCAGAGGCCGCATATTGGAAATGTTGCTGAATATCTTGAAAAAATCAAAGTTTATACCATCCCTTACCCTCCCTAGAGTCCTGATTTTAGCCCCGTGTGACTTTTTCCTATTTCCTAACATGAAGAAACACTTTTGTGGGAGGCGTTACCCATCATTAGAAGCTGAAGTGAAGGCTGCGGAGGCGGTTTTTAAAAATTTGTCAAAAATGGTTTCCAACATGTCTTTGCAGACTCGCAGAAACGCTGAGACAAGTGCATTGCATCCAAATGTGACTAGTTTGAGAAGAACCATCAAAATATTGTGAAGATGAGTAATGGTATATTGCAAAAAAAAAAAAAAAAAAGAATTCTTTATTGAACAGCACTTATAAGGCACTGAGCATCTCCCCGGGTAGACTAAGTGATCAGATCAATGCCGTTCGATCTCTTATACAACACAAACATTTAAGACTCGCCATTTACACATAGATCTATAATCACACCAGGGCTAGATCTAAGGAACTTCCTATTAAAGAAGTAAAAAAGGCGTAATGGCAGGTCAAGGAATGGGGTGAGATGAAACACCTATTATTAAACATCTGTCATATACATTATACGGATGTCGGCTGACCAGGCTTGTCGCGCTATCACAGGAGCATATGAAATGAAACAAAATGAATGACATGAATATGGAGGAGTGGTGGAATTAAATTTTTGGCAGAGGTAAACGGAAGAAACTCCAAGAAACCTCTACCCTTGCTCCAATTCTTTCACCACGAACTCAACAGTGTAATTGAGTCGCGAACTTGATGCCCAGAGGTAAGGGCGAATGTCTAACCATTTGCGCTACGGAGCCGTCTTATTAAAATAAGTGATTATCAAATATAAATTGCATTAATAAAACAAATTATCAGATTTTTAAAATTCTTATAGAATACTACAATGTTAATAGTTAATTTTTCATTAATTTTTATCCCTTTATGTTTTATTCTCAACTATTGACTCATTCAAGCTATATTTTTTTTATAATTTTGGATATATGTTAATATATCCGTGTTATTATCGTTGGGGGATTAGGCGGCATTTTTGGATGTGATTACATTTCCTTTGGGTTCATTCTATTAAGCTTATGAATTTGTGTTTTAATAATTCTAGTTAGAGAATCAGTTTTTCGGGTAAATTTTTTTGGATTTTTTTTGTCTGTATGGTTATTTTATTATTATTATTATTATTATTATTATTTATTATTATTATTATTATTATTATTATTATTATTATTATTATTATTATTGGTTTGTACCTTTAGAAGAATAAGTTTTTCTTTTTTATTTCTTTTTTTGAGGGAAGCCTAGTACCTACTTTATTCTTAATCTTGGGGTGGGGATACCAACCTGAACGTCTTTATTATTTTATACCTTATTAGTATCTTTAGATGATCGTCTGCCTCTGTGATTAACACATGTGGGTATGAGGCCAGCAGCTGGCTGGTAGGCCAAAGGACCTTCTAGGCCTGTCGCGCGTGGAGTTAATTAGCGCCTTTACCATTATTAGTTGGAGTTATACATTTATATGAAAGTAAACGTTTAATATATTTTTTTCTAATGAAATCTATAGATAATATAATTATAATTTTTATTGGAGAATAATTACAGCTTTTTTTGGTAAAGATACCAGTGTTTTCTGTTCAAACACTTGTAAATGATTCTTAAGAACATGCTACAAATAATGTCAATAATTATGCCCATACAATTCAAAAGGTGTGCTGTGAAATAACACAACTGTATCAAATAAAGATTTAAAAATCAATAACAATGCTGTAATTTCGAAACAAATCGCAAAACAAATGTACGTCAATTAACAAAACAATAAAATACTAGTCATATAATTGCAGTCTTCGGTTGGGCATGAAATAAAAAAGTAAATAATACTAAATCGCCCATAGTTGGATTTGAAACTAACTTGTTAGGTTAGAATCTACCGTGACAACTAGTTACATGTCTGATTCCAATAGTTTTTATAATTCTTCCTGTTGTAAGGAATTAATCCCTATACAGTCAGTCACATTCCAATGTTACTCCATAAAAAAGCAGTATGGTATTTCGAATAATAGGGGCAAGAAATGCACCTGGTATACTCGCATAGAAAGTTCTAAATAATTTAGAATTAAATTCATATTTGTGTTTGCAGGAGTTGCTTTTAATTAAACATTCTAAACAATATGTGTACATCTATAGACAACTAGCCAATGCGAATTTTTATCAAAAATTTATTTTAGTAAGGATACTGCCATTCGAATTGCTATTAAAATGACATTTATTTTATTGTATATTTCATATAAACTTCGAAAATGATGTTTTTGAGGGGTGTGCCTGGCTATACAATAACAGATCGGAAACTGAATGAAATACATTCAGTCTATTAGATAGAATTGCACAATACAGAGATGAATGGATGGAACACATCAATGGAACTGTATGGGATAATAACAGAATCCCGAAACAGATTCTTCACTCTAGACCACTAGGACGAAGAAATGTAGGAGGACCCAGTAAAAGGACAGAGCAATTCTAACATGAGACCGGAACAGACCTTAATGTCTAAACCTTGATCTGATTATGATTTTTATAACTGCGTTTCTCTATATAGGCCAACTTTCTACAGCTTCTTCTAGCGTTCTAGCACCCGACCTTTGCAAAAAACCATGTCATTAGAAGCATTCATTCATGTAAAAGAGTACTAAATGATTATTATGTGATCAAGTTTTCTATTGGACAAATTCATGTTTTACTCTAAGTTAAAAGTTATCTATTGGATTTCTGCCCTCCTTTGCCTAGTAAAATAATTTGTTAGTTACTGTAGCCTATATAATAACATTATTCTTCTATAAAAAATAAAGATAACAGTATTTCCCTATATTAAACGATTAGGGCAAATATATAGCTAGATTAATATTATAAATGTTTGTTAATTTATTTAAGCTATAAAGGAAGTAATGTAAACTTACAAGTCGAGGATGATTTGACCCCCTAGAGATTGGTAAATATATCTCACATGACGAATTTCGTATAATTTATGTTTTCCACTTTCACACTTTGCAGAATAGAAACTATATTTTACAATCTACGTGATAAATATTACATTAAAAAACTTGGATGTTAATCCTTAAATTAGCAAAACACTCATTTTTCATGCTAGTTATTTAAATGTGTCGGATTGGAATAAAAACAAAATTATATATAATTGTAAGCAATTACTGTATTATATTGTGTAAATCGTTATAAATGTATGAAATTTCTACTCTTTCTTTTTTCTATTGTGTTATTAAAATATTAAATAATTAAATCAATGTAGGCCTATTTTATAGAATACATTGCCAATTTAAGGGTTTTATCAGTGGACATGTTTCGGTAAGTTATTATTTTGTTTCATTATATTGTTTTTTAAGTAACTATTTACTTATCTCCCTAGGGAAATAATAAAACTTACTGCCTATAGAAACCAAAACATGTGACGGTAAAATAGACTTTTTTAAATCTAGAATCAATTTGCCAACAATCTTCTTCTTCTTCATCATCCAACCAAGTCTTAGGCCTATAGGCCTGTTACGATGTCACTAATGAATTTTGTATCCAGCGTTTCCTTGGACGGTCCAGAGATCTCTTCCCTGTTGGACAATAACGAAGCATGACCTTGGAAACTCTATCTGAACGCATTCGTCGCAAATGATTCATCCAGTTGATCTCGTATCTATGCATGTATTCAATGACCGGTTCTAAATTTAGTTCCTACAAGATATCATCATTACGTTCGTTATCCCATTTGGTATATCCTGCTGTATATCTCATGAATCTCATTTCACTAGAAGTTCTCCTTTCCTCGAAGTCCATGCCTCACTGCCGTAACAAAGTGCAGGTCTTGCTAGGGTTTTGTATAACCGTACTCTGGTATCTCTCTGGACTAGCGAATGTTTCATTACTGCATTTATTGTTCCCATGATTTTATTAAAATTAATAATTTTATTTGCTATGTCTACTTCATCCAAATTTGTTAATGTGTATCCAAGGTATTTAAATGAATTTACTCTTTCCAGTATTTTTGAATCTATACAAATTTTGCTACGTACAGAGTATTTTCCTTGAAAAGCCATTACTTTTGTTTTCCCTGTATTGATTTCAATGTCATATTTTATGGCTATTTTGTTAAAATTATATACTGAATATTGTAATTAGTCATTTGAGGGTGCCACTAATGTTACATCATCTGCGAAAATTAATGTATCTAATTTCATGTTTCTTTTCAATTGTTTATGTCCATGACGTTGTTCTCTCCATTCTCTAACTATCTGATTCATATATATATATATATATATCGGTGTGGAAAGCAATGGGAAGCTACCACACCTACAATTCCCTAGTAAAGCTGTAAGCATAGCATGAAAATGATATGATTGCAGTGAAGGACCTGCCTTCGGGCAGAATTACTATGGATGGATGGATATATATATATATATATATATATATATATATATATGATAAATAACAGTAGTGATAGAGGGCATCCTTGTCTCACTCCTGTATGCATTTCCTGCCATTTTGATAGTTTATTGTCCCTTTTTACTGCAATTAGATTAGATTTGTGCAGGTTATAGGCCTATATATTTAATATCATTTGTTGTGGAACCTGGTCTGTGGCTAATATTTTTAATAGTTTGTTTCTATGTACTCTATCATAAGCCTTTCCTAAATCTAAAAAAGCAATTTGAGTTTCCTCATTGAATTCTCTTTGTTTTCCTAATAATTTTAATTAAAAATACCCATCACAACAAGATCTTCCTTTCCGAAAACCATTTTGCTCTTCATCGAGGAGTTTTTCATATTATTTAAGTAATTTGTTCTTAATTATCTTCTTCTTATTCTTCTTCTTCTTCCTTCCAAGTATTAGGCCAAGGCCTGTTACGATCCTATAGAAAATTTTCTCTCCAGAGTTTCATAGGACGGCCCAGAGATCTTCGCCCTCTTGGTATATAATTATAAACAGCTTTGGGGATCCGATTTGAACTCATTCTTTCAAGATGGTGTTTCCAATTTAGTTGGTACTGTTTGATATATTCCAATGTTCTTAATTATATTAGCAAATATTTTATATTCTGTATTTAATAAACTTATACTTCTGTGATTTTCGCGAGATTTAATATCTCCTTTTCTTTTAAAAATTGGAATTACTATTGATTTAGTCCAGCTTTGGTTACATCTTCTCCACTCCAAATTGTATTTAAAAAATGAAGAAATCTTTATAAAAATATCTCACTTCATATTTAAAAAAGTTCAATATTTAATTAATCTTCTCCTGGGGCTTTATTATTTTTCATTTTATTCAAGGCCTGTTCCAGTTCTAAATAAGATATTGGTTGAATTTGTTCACCTTCGTTTTCCATCTCTGAAAGTTCAAGAGGTTCTATTTATTGTCTCTGACCATAATTTCTGAAAATATTGTGACCAAGTGTTTAATGAGATAACATCAATGTACAATAACAACGTTAGAGACCTACTTAATATAGTGGGACTGAAAATAAATAAATATCCCGTACTTATGTCTCTAAATAAACATTTTTACCGACAATGACAGTAGAGTACCTTGCGATGCTTAAATAAAAAGTAGTCTATTGAATTGTTACAGATGTTAATGTATTTACATAATATGAAGCTTGTAGTACAGACCTAACATGAAAAAGAAGTAATGGAAAGTGATGACATTGATATCACAAATGTGAAATTAAATAAGAGAACAAATTAGAAACAATCTCCATGGCAACAAAGAGCTAGAACAAGTAGTTCTACACGGTTGTCATCGTTACTTGGAAACACGTTGATTCTAGTTTTATTTTGACGGCGTGGTCTTTGACTCAAATGGCGAATTGCGAAAACAAGAGCGCAATATGCGGAAACATGCCGACTTGCGAAAGAATCCGACAAGCCAGTTTTCTTATAAACAACAGTAATCACCAACTGGACAACTGTTTCCGATAAATACAAAGTTTAGCTATATTTGGTAAATTCTAACTTTATTATTACGTTAAGTTACATCTATGGTATAAAGTTAGAGCTTTTATTCACCAGTAAATAATAATAATTGGGATAATTTTAAAACTTGTCAATTAGTTAATTCCAATTCTGCAAACTATATTTGAAAATATAATATTTTGATTGTCGCGATATTTTTATTCTCATCTTCCTCCTTTTTTTTAGGACCTGCCTAACACTTGTAACTGGCTGTAAGCCAATATCCTGTCCTGAAACTATAGCATATACATTTGCATGCAATTCTCACAAAAAACAAGTTTTAATTACTCGAGTACCGTGTCACCCCCTGGAATAAATAAACGTGGCAGACCAAGATGGAAATCCTATGTCGGAACTATAATGGATGGTAGAAATTTTGAAGAAGGAGATTGGAATGATATAAATAAATGGAAACTGAAGTCGGCAAACCTGTAAGGGGGGGAAAGCGAAGAAGAAGAAGAAGTACGGTGTAATTTAATGATTGAAACATACTTTTCACTTTTACTTGAATATTGTTCTCACTGTACAGTACTCCATTCAACTAAAGAACAGACCTCAGAGATTTTTATTAAATCCTTGGGTTATTCCAGAAAACCCTACAGGCTATATCTATTTCCTAATGGATGTTTAGAATAGAATAGATTTATTTAGAATATATTTATTTAGTCTGGTGGAGTTAAGGCCATGTGGCCTTCTCTTCCACTCACCAGGACAAACATATGTTACATATAAATACAAAAAAAATACAATAATAATCATACTAAACAATTAATTATCTGTCAAATTGAATAATAATGAAAATAATGTTTAATAATAATACAATGAAATTAAATACAATTAAAATTAAATTAATAACAGAATGAATACAGAAAGGAATAACAGCTCGAATCTACTATACATAAAAAGAAAAGAAAGAAAAAAAATACAAAGAAAGTAATAAACTACAATGAATTAATCTATGCTTTTTATACAATATATTAACGAATCTTAAATCTATTTTTATTAAATAATGAAAAAAACACATTAATTTTTAAAAAGTAATATTAGTGAGTTGTTTCTGTTAGTAATTTTATGTGATCAAATGAAAATTTCAGAGGTCACGTGGATTTTGTTTACATCTGCTCTTTTTTTTAGAAGAAAGGAGTTTGGTTAATTTTTTAATCAATCTTTACTTGCTATTTTACTTGTAATATGTAAGGGAACACAATACAGAGTGCGGCATTAGTCAGTTAACCACTGCATATGGTTGCAAGGGGAAAAAATCAGATTGGTTGAAACTGGGGTTTGAATAGGGACCTCCAGAACATAATCTCAAACACTACTGCTTGAGGTAATTTGCTAATTAGGGAATACATCTTACCCAGTATCATGTCTATAAACCACTTCAAGTTACTTATTTTTATTTGCATTTCCGGTTAACTTATGCTGCACCCCGTATTTCTAGGCTAGTTATTTTGATGGTTTTATTTTCAGCTTATTATTTTATACTTAATAATGGCCTTTTAATTGTATATTTTTGTATTTTAATTCAATTTTTTAATTTCCTGTAATGTATTACATCGTAGAAGGTAAATACATTATTTTATTCTATTATAACATTCTATTCTGAACAAAAAAAAATACGAGTATGGCCTACACGTTGGAGACTTCCCTGGATTGTGGGTAGCACACCTCAGAACACAATACACCAATAGCACAAGACAACACTCTGACAAAGGTATATATAGGTCAGGATGTGTATGTCCACTCAATGTTTTGTTATTCTGTCCAGAGTTTATTTGACTGTAGCCTGGTATTTCTGATAACACAGTCGCCACTGTTGAATTGTATATCTGGCTTAACTTTGCAAGAAATTTGTAGAAAGAGGCAGCTGTGCTCACCTCTCTCACTCGCACCGGTGCTGTTGATGTTTCTTCACCAGATGTTAATAGGGCTAATAAGGGGGAAGACGAAAACTAACGACAGGGTGGGTTCTTTCTTTTGTATCTGGGTGAAAGCGGTCAAGGATCTACCCTTACATCTCCATCTCTCTCTTTGCCAAGTTAAGCCAGATAGGCCTATACAATAGTATGTATTACTCAAGAGTTTCTACTCCTGCCTACAGGCGATGGGGCAAGTTACATGTGGTTTTATGTCCTAATAAAGGAGGGAGGGCAAAAATAATAAAAAAATTATATTAAAACATGAAAATTTTAAGTTTTCTTTTACTTTAAGCAAGTTTCTTGATTCGCCGCTGTGGTCTAGGGATAAAGTATTTGTAACGGAAGTAGTGGGCCCGGATTCGATATCAGGTCGGAACAAGTTTCATGAGCGAGGTTTTCATCTTGGTTTCTGACCATCTTTAAACGAATATTAATACATGCAGGACATTATCTTGTTATCATAATCACCAATATAGTATTCACCTTCTTTAGTATGATGCTATTAGTGAATGATGTGTCTTACATTAAAATGTTTAGTATCGAAATTGTACCCGGGATTGAGCTAGCTGGCTACTAATCTGGTAATGCGCTTGTGTCGTCAAAAAAGGATCTACTGTACGTGATCTAGAGTTAAAAATCCTCTCTCTTGAGAGGTCACAGTAACACATGGAAGGTGTGGAGCATATTAAAGTACCTACAATGGAGAGTTCTAACCAAGGATGAGAAAAATAAAAGAGAGAGAGAGAGAGAGAGAGAGAGAGAGAGAGAGAGAGGGAGAGAGTAAATTTCTTGAATTATTTAGTTATTTTTTCATTAGTTTTTTTATTGCTTTATGTTTTAGATTGAATTACTCGATTGTTCAGGGTATTATTATTATTATTATTATTATTATTATTATTATTATTATTATTATTATTATTATTATTATTATTATTATTGGGTTTGTATTAATATACTCTTATTATTATTTTTGGTGGAGAGTGGGCTATAAATATTTGGATGTGATTAATTAATTAATTATATTTCTTATTGATTTTTATACCATCGAATATGTAGCCTACAGTGCATATTTTCATTACTTTGACTAAGTTACCTAATTATATATATATATATATATATATATATATATATATATATATAACTATGATACCAAAATAGATAACTAACTAACTCACTGGCACTATTGAACCCGTAGGTTCATGGCCGCGCAGACATAGGCTCTGCATACATCCCTATCATGAGCTAATGTTTTTCCAATCATTTCCTGTATAATCTACTTCCCTCAAATCGTGGTTAATGTTATTCTCCCACCTCATTATCTGTCTACCAACTGGGAATTTTCCCACTGGTTTTCCTACAAGAAGCTTTCATGCACATCTTTCATTCCCCATTCGTGCCACATGTCCTGCACATCGCAGTCTACGAGACTTAACGTTTCTTATTATATCTGGCTTCCTTTAAAGACCAGGTAGTTCACTATTGTTGAGTATTCTCCATTCACCTGTCTGTTCATTTTCCTTTGGTCCAAAAATTGCCCTAAGAACTTTATTCTCAAATTATAATTTCCTTTCCTGCCTTAAAGTAAGAATCCATCTTTTGCATCCATATAATATAACTGGTAGATAATTTTTATATATAGTCTGACTGTACCTATGTAAGTTATTTAGTGTGTAGAGCTTATTTTTGTTTAGTTGTAGAAGATTTTGCAAAAGGTAGGAAATTGGCATAGCTGTATCTTATTATTACGTTTGAAATTTTATTTCTACAGTTCATTGGAAAGGCTACTTGGTACAAAGTTGAAACTTCATTACGATTACTGGATGCACTTCGGTCGACTTGTTTGCAAACTTCAATTACAAGATTTATGCCTCGTAAATATTGTGCAGCTTCCGAATGTAATAAACTATCTCAATTACTTGTCAGTGCTCTCATCTTCACTAAAACTTGGATTAACAAATAAGTCTCACTCATCTAAACGCACGCTAAACTCGCCTTTAAGAACTTCGTTATACTAAGTGAGACTATTGGTAATAAAAAAGCTACTTTTCATATTTGGATAGACCTGAACTTTTTTCCCCTCGCTACCCACTTTATCACACATTTACCCCGACTGGATTGCAACCTGGAAACTTATGTAATAAAATTATAATTATATTGTGGATTCCATTATTGGAACTGTGTTAAAATAACAGTATTGGAAAATGTTAGTCCCGCGCCGTAGCCGAGCGGTTAAGGTAGGAAGCCTTGGCGCAGAGCTACGGGACTTGCGCTGGTTCGAGTCTCCATGGGGGAAGAAATTTTCTCATGGTATTTCGGCCAGTATGGGACCGGTGCCCACCCAGCATCGTGAGGCAATTGGGTAGCTACAATAAGTAGCGGCTCCAGGTTGAGGAACCAGCTATAACGGCTGGGGGACTCGACATGCTAACCACATGTCACCCCTACACTGGCTGTTGATCATCTACCTCTGTGATTGACACATGTGGATGTGAAGGGCCAGCAGCCGGCTGGTAAAAGGGCAACCGCTGAAAAGTGGAAAGACCCTCAATCGGAATCGGAAAATGTTAAATAACTTATGTAATGTATAACTAATTCACTGGCACTATCAAAATCTAGGTTCATGGACGCGCAGACATAAGCTCTTCATACATCCTTATCCTGAGCTAATGTTTTCCAATCGTCCCCTGTATTATCTACTTCATTCAAATCATGGTTCTTGTTATTCTCCCGACTTTGCCATGCACCCCTGAAGTAGTCCCCGCCCGAAAAATCGAATGGGGGACTATCTTACCCCTGTGGAACCCATATCCGCGTTTCTTGACGGTTGTATTTTTACGGTGAGAGATTATCACTATTTGACCAATGTACTTTTTTCGTCTAGCTTATCGTATTCAATGTGTCTGGCATAGGTTACCCTTTCGGCAGCAATGCTACCGCCGCGCCGGTATAACTCTCGTGGTCAATTACACAACAAAGCCACTGCACCATGACAAAGTGAAGACATTGTCTCACTATGATGGTTGTCCGTTTATAAAAAGCGAGTGCCGCGCGACAATATTTGACAGTGATTAACACGCCAAATTAATATAGTGGCTGTAGTCGGCATCTTTGTATTTAATTATGTATAAAACAGCTGCGGGGAAACAAAACGAGCCGCTGGACAATCGTTATAGTGAGGCGAAAATACCATGGAGGAAATCAATTCACTAAGAGCCTTCCTACTACTCCAAGGGTCTCCTGTGGCCTATAGTGACATCACTTTACTTTTTACGTAGGCCTATGTGAAAAATGATATTAATACTCACCATCATTTTAAAGTAGGCATAATGCGTGAGACACACTGTAGCGTAGTTGATCCTCGTGCAGGACTGACATGTCGAAGGTGGGAGCCTTAACTTCCTACCATCTCTAAGACCTGTAGTAGGTTCACTTTATCTTTTGCCTAATGCATAAGTAGTTTCTCTACCTCTGTACATTTTAAGGAAAATGTACGTTTGCGAAGTAAACTAAGTTATATAGAACAAATGTATTATATTTGTCACAAGGAATTTGAATTTGTTCACATCTGTGATCTTGAGGTAACTTGGTTGCCTCAGTCCCAGCGGCACAGTTTTGTTTGTCGGTCAGGACAAGTTTCTTGTATAAATTTATTTTCCAATTTTTTTCTTCGTCTGTAAGACAAATGCCAGATGACTTTGAATCCCAAATACAGTACTCCCTGGACATCATATAGCCATGATAATCATTCACATCATATTAATCTTGTTTGAAATGAACATATGAGTCTATGGTGTAGCAATACTTTTCTTCTTCTTCTTCTTCTTCTTCGGCTTTCCCCCACTTATTAGGTTTGCCGTCTTCAGTTTCCATTTATCTCTATCATTCCGATCTCCCTCTTCCAAATTCCTATCATCCTTTATAGTTCTGACGTAGGTTTTCCATTTCCTTCTTGGTCTGCCACGTTTGTTTCTTCCAGGGGGTGACCATTGGTAGGCCTATATATTTAATGAATGAAAATCAAATATTTGAACCTTCTTCTTCTTCTTCGGCTTTCCCCCACTTATAGGTTTGCCGTCTTCAGTTTCCATTTACCTCTATCATTCCAATCTCCCTCTTCCAAATTCCTATCATCCATTATAGTTCTGACTTAGGTTTTCCATTTCCATCTTGGTCTGCCGCGTTTATTTCTTCCAGGGGGTGACCACTGGTATATATTTTTTGGCCATCTTTCGTTTTCTATTCTTTGTACATGGCCATACCATTTAAGCTTTTGATTTTCAATCCTCTTAACAACAGATGTGGTGACATTCATATCTCTCCAAAGGAATTCATTTCTTATTTTATCCTGTCTTGTTTTTTTGGAGGCTTCTTCTAAAATAATCAAATTCAACTGTTCTAATTTTATTCTTTTGTAATTCCGTCAAAGACCAAGTTTCACTTCCATATGACAAAATATTCTGTATTATGCTCTTATAAATTTTCATTTCAGTTTCCTTTGCAATACTTTTAAAAGAGATTATGAATCAGCGTTGAGATTAGTATCCAGAAAATGAAAATAATAAAATACGAACCTAAGATCTTATTCGTCCTCAACAAAGTAAAATTTCAGTTTAAAATATTTCAAGACATTTCGGAACATGTTGCATCATCAGCAGTTAAAAGGTCCTTTTAACTGCTGATGATGCAATATGTTCCAAAACGTCTTCAATTTTTTTAAACTGAAATTATCGTTTGTTGAGGATGACTGAGATCTAAGATACATATTTTATTACTTTTAGCTTTTTGATTGGTGAGTCTTGAGTATTTTATGTATTGTACTAAATGTTCGGGTTGTCTAGCAGGAGTCCTGACATTGGAATGATCAGTTAACCGGAGAGGCACACTATGTTCTTGTACTGTAAAAATAAGTATCATATTTATGTTATCCAGAGTTAAAAATCCTCTCCCGCCGACAAATCATAGCCTATTATTGTAAGCCCCGGGAAGTGCGAAACGTTTTGTGAAGGCCTATATGTTTATATACAGACTACACACACACACACACACACACACACACACACACATATATATATATATATATATATATATATATACAGGCCTATATTGCGTCTCTTATGTGACATCTTTTGAGAACAGTGAAAAATGAAAACGTGCTACAAATCAAGAGGTTAAACTAACTCTTCATCCTGGCGCAACAGGCCTAGAAGGCCCTTGGCCTAACAGCTGGCTGCTTGTCTCACATCAACATGTGTCAATCACAGAGATAGATGATCATCCAGCAGTGTAGGGGTGACATGTGGTCAGCATGTCGAGTCCCCCAGTCGTTGTAGCTGGTTTTCTCAACCTGGAGCCGCTTCTTATTATAGCTACCCAAATGCCTCACGATGCTGGGTGGGCACCGGTCCCATACTGGCCGAAATACCATGAGAAAATTTCTTCCGCCATGGAGACTCGAACCAGCGCAAGTCCCGTAGCTCTGCGCCAAGGCCTCTTGCCTAACTATTCGGCTACGGCGCGGGAGAGGTTAAACTAGGGAAAATAGAAATATAATTCGGACTTAAAATCTGTTGTATTTATCGTGGATATCTCAGCAGCTGATATACAGTTTGTTTTTCTAGTAATATCAACAAGTTGATAATTACATCATCATCATTTTGAGAATTTTCCTCATCAATGAGGGTTTTCGCCAACCAATCTTAGTAATTAACATGAATTTAAAAAAAAAAATACATAAATGACTACGGACTTACAGACTACCCAGTTTACAACAAACATTCACAAATTTCCTTTAAATAAAGTTTTCAATCGTTCTCTGTCCTCTGTGTCTTCATCTGTTACACCAAATTTCCTCATTGAATTTTGAATGTTTATTCTTTCTTTTCTGCTCCTTCTTTCAATTTTTCATGCATAGACAGCCTTTGGTAGTCTTCTATCCTGCATTCTTCTTACGTGCCCATACCATTTTAGCCTTCTGTTTCAATCTCATCCATTATACTTCTTTCTGCATTCATCCATTTTCTAATTTTTTTTCCAATCGAGATTTTCTGGCAGCTGATGTATGGGTCACGTCCTCACTCGTAAAACATATAAAATGCTAAAAAACTGAATCTTAAGCCTCGGATAATTACATATTTGTGATAACTTTTAATCAAGTTTAAGTTAATTTTAGTTCTTACATAACAATAATAAATATACGACAATAAGGAGTAATTCAGAAATAAGTAGAGGTCTACAGGATTTCAAACTTGAAAATATCCCAAACATACTATTTTTGGCAAAGAAATTCAGGAGTGTGCGTGCTGTATTTGTAAGGTTGGTTTACGTGGGAATAGAAGAGTATCCACCTTGGTTTGGATTCCAGTCAATATCATAAATCTGACAGAATTTGTTAGAATCGGTTATTCTATAAGCAACATCACTTAATATTCAAGCGATGGAGTTGAATGAGGAATTTGCATGGCTACGTATAAAACGGAAATTCACGTCCCTCCAAGCGCCGATAAGAAGGAAACCTCAGGGGCAAAATAACCGAAGTTCGAATACAGACAATGTACGTCAAGTATGTGACAGGCCTGCCAATACTTCACCTGTCTCTTCCAGATCCTGAAAACCACTGACAACCAGTATATCAAATGAATGTCTCGCTTAAATAATGTTTGTACACGATTAACCCTATTTGATCAACTACACGTTTACAAACGCTAAACAAAAACACTATCCAAATAATCAATTGGGTTGGTGTTTACTTGATGAAAATCCATATCTATTAATTGAATAAAAATAAAACTTAGTTTTATTTGATTTTCATATTTATTAAGAAATAATTCAGTTACAGCTGTTTCGGTACACTGTACTTTCTTCAGACATGTTAACAAATTATGAATTGTGTTATAATACATATCAACTGATCTAAGCAACAATACAACAATAATTTATTTATTTTTTTTAATTTAACAAAGGCGATTCATTCAAATCAAGTTGAGAATTTAACAGTTTATTGCTACTTTTCAATTTATTTATTTCTACAGCCTCCAAATGTCCAACTTCTTACCCTTATCACAAACATGTAAAATTTCAAAATTTGGATCGAAACAATGGTTAAATTGGAATAGGTGGTTAGCATATTTTGAATATTCTAAATTTCTGTTATATGCTCTCATGTGTTCCTTTATCCGAGAGATAAAAGTCTACCAGTTTGTCTTATATGGACATTGTCACGTGTACCACACTTCAATTTATATATATTTGACCAACAGATTATTTGTAAATATTTTTAGTGTTTTTAATTTAGTAGTAGGAATACATAGGACTAACCTACCCCAGTTATATTAAATGCATGCGAAACATGGACTCATACTTTAAGGGGATAAAATATGAGTATTTGAGAATAAAGTTCTTTGGAAAAAAAATAGGTCCAAAGAGATATGAATAGACAGGCGAATGGAGAAGACTATAGGCCTATAACAATAAGTTTCATGATCTTTATAGGAAGTCAGATATAATAAGAACACTTAAGTCTTGTAGACTGCGATGGACTTGACATGTGGCACAAATGGGGAATGATAGAGGGGCATGGAAGCTTCTTGCATGAAAACTAGAGGAAAACGCTCAAGACTGAGGTGGGAGAATAACATTAACCATGATTTAAGGGAAGTACATTATACAGAGAATGTTTGGAAAACATTAGCTCAGGATAGGGATGAGTGAAGGGCTTATGACCGCGCGGCCATGAACCTACGGGTTCGATAGTGAGTTAGTTGTAGGCCTAATCGACTCATACGATGATATTTGGACAAGGAATACAGATTTCCATAAATGAGACTATACAAACACTTATGTATGCAGACGATTTAGAGGGCCTACTGTCAGCAACCTCAGAGGTTAGATTATAAATGGGAGTAGGCCTACATCAATTAAATAATATAGCCAAACAGTAAGTAACTGAAGGTGGAAGTAAAAATCAATAAAACTAAATGTGGTCATACGAAGAAATAGGCTACATGATATTATGTAAATTGACAGTTAATGACAAACGAGGGATATTTTGAAGAAATAGCTGAATCCAAATGCTTAGGAACAATAATTACAAACAGGAATGAGGCGCAGAAATAAATTAAATATAGGCTCACCTATTGAAAAGCACGTTATTATGCATTACAGCGACCCTTGCCATCCCAACTTCTCTCAAAATATGTTAAAGTAAAAATATATTATAAAAAAGGGTTATTCGTCCAAAAAAATATGGTCTCTTACTTTAAGAGAGAAGAAAAGATTGCGAAAATTTGATAATGAAGTTCTTAGGAGAAATGTTGAACCAAAGAGATAAGAACAGACAGGTGAATGGAGAAGACTTACGTAACAGTGAGCTACATTATTTTATGGGGCACCAGATGTAATAAGAACAGTTAAGTCTCATAGACTGCAATGGCCAGGACATGTGGCACGAATGGAGAATGATAGAGGAACATAGAAACTCGTAGGAAAACCAGAGGGAAAACGCCCAGTAAGTAGGCCAAGAATGAGGTGGAAGAATAACATTAACCTTGCTATAAGACGAGTGACTTATACACGGCATGATTGGAAAATGTTAGCTCAGTTTATGTTCGCGCGGTCATGAGCCTCCGGGTTCAATAGTGCTAGTTAATTAATTAATTAAGTATTACTGAACGAGTTTGTTCAAACAGTAGCGTTTCAGTCTTCAGCCCTATTCGGTAGCCCAGAAACAAACTCCTCAGTCGACCAACCAACTAGGGACTATTCGTGGTTCTCCTCAGTGAAGACAAGTGCTATATTTAATTGTCAATTACCAAGACATTTCATCTCAACATATAATAATATTATTAGAACATAAATCAATGAACTTCTACAGGAACACAGAACTCCGCAGAACATATATAGGCCTATGTAGTAGACAGTTTATTGTTTACAATTAAAGATTCGTTACGATATAAAAGTTTAACTTTTAAAATATATTACACGTTTATAAATAAGCATGAAGCAAATATCTATGATGCTGTTGATGGTGATGATGATAATGATGATGATGATGATAATAATAATAATAATAATGAATTATGGAATGGTGCCCTGAAGAGCCTAATGTTTGTGAGCAGAAAGCAGTAAAGAGAGACACAAGAGCCTCAATATTATTTTCAGATTTCTTAATCGGTTTTCGCTACTTCTCGTCTTAAATAGCTGCCCAGTTCTCTCATCAGACAGAGAGGATACAATTCGGATCTTAGATTGAAAAATAAGAATATTATTGTATAGCGGAAATCGAAGTCGGGATCGTGGGGAAGCTAGTAAAAAATGCTAGCCTTTACACCGCAGAGATGATCATACATTATTATTGTTGTTGTTTATTATTATTATTATTATTATTATTATTATTATTATGTTAGATTATATAAGATATAAGCAGTTAAAGTGGTATGGGTATGTACGACGAATGCTAGAAGAAAAGTTACCCAGAAAAAAACATTGAAATAGTGTTCATCTGGAAGAAGAAAGAAAGAAAGAAAGAAAGGCCTCAAAGATCATGGATGAAAGAAATAAGAATTGAAATGAGATAAAGAGGACTGGAGGACATGGAGTGGATGGATATGGGCGAGTAGAGAAGGAAAATAAAACTTTAGGTACAGAAAGGTGTGTAAACATTGAAAATCTATAAATAAATATAGATTACTATATTATTATTATTATTATTATTATTATTTTATTATTATTATTATTATTATTATTATTATTATTATTATTATTATTATTATTATTATTGTCGTTATGAAAAGAAGGGAGCAGGAGAGAGGGTCGGAGTGAGCTTGCGGTGTGGACTCCTGCAGTATGCTGACTGCCCACATTCCATGAATTCCATACAACTACAGCAGCAGGCTTGCTCTGCCTTCCCTCATTCTTCATTTTCATTTCACTTTATTCCATCTTTTGTCTCCATTTTAATGACCATCATACAGATGACAATAATTATATTGTGATGAACTCCACACAGCTAAACTTACTGAAGGAAGTTCACCTAAGCAATTAAATACATCCGGTATTCAATCACCTGTCCTTGCTTTGATTCGAAGTTTTTTTTTATTTTTTTGTTTTTGTTATTCTTGCTTTAGCTTAAGTGAATTTAAGTCTGTGTGTGATCCTAAAGAATTTTGATCATATCGAAACATACGTATGTAGCATTGTATTATATGTTCACAATTACCTTCATATAAATATTTAGGAGTAAATTTAATGCTGGTATCAAGAATCCTTCTGTCTGCTACCCATTTAAATTTTATAAAATGAAATGGAAGTAATATACTTCCACTGTCTTTCAGTACGAATTCCAGTGGAAGGTTTCTTTTGCATATTAAGACTTGAGAATTCCTCGAACCAAAAATAAAATAAATTCAGAAGATAAACACTTCAGAATTATGTAAAAAAAGAGAAAGGCTTTCTTATTCCACAGGTTACTTAAAGTTAATTCTGAATTTTATAGTATTTAATCATATGCACTTAATTTATTGCATAAAAACTTTCCGTTAAGTTTAAAAAAAGTTACCAACATTTAAGTTTGTGCAGTAGCCTACATGTTAATTGATAACAATTAATGTGTAATAGAGGCTTCATGAAAAAATGGAAAGTAAAATTATATTTTAATTTATAGGGGCGACTTAGTTGGATAAGACCATATAGGCCTAACGGTAAAATTTATGGGAAACCGTCCACCGCTGTGGTGTCGAGGTAGCGTGCTGCATTCTCATGCAGCGGCCCCGGGTTCAATCCCCGGTCGGGGCAGTTTTTCTGGGTGAGGTTTTTATCGGGATTTTTTTCTCACCTGTAAGGCAAATGTCAGGAAAACTTTAAGGCTCAAACGGTCCCCGAAATCATATGGCCATCATCATCATCATTCTTATCATTAGCATCGTCATCCTTCACCGGTATGGGAAGCTACCACACCTACATTTCCCTAGTAAAGCTGCAAGCATAGCATGAAAATGCTATGATTGCAGTGAAGGACCTGCCTTTGGGCAGAATTACTATGGATGGATGGATGGATGGATATGTAATAAGAACTGTTAAGTCTCGTTGACGGCGATGGGCACGACTATTGGCACGAATTGGGGATGAACAACAGGCACGGAAACTTCTTTTTGGAAAACCAGAGGGAATGAATCCAATGGGTAGGCCAAGAATGAAGTGAGAGAATAACATTAACCATGATTTGTGGGAGGTTAAATTATACAGGAGATGATTGGAAACAATAGCTGAGGACAGGGATGTATGGAAGGCTTATGTCCGCACGGCCATGAATCTTCGAGTTCAATAGTGCCTGTGAGTTATTTAGATACATAATTATGCCCTAGTTAGTTAAGGGCAACTGAGGATTTTAGGCCTATTTATCGATGTCCTTTGACGACTTAGATATCTTATTAGTATCGCATTTCAAATACGGGCGTGAAAGTGCTAATTTAGCACAGAGGTCTCTTATTTTAGATAGGCGATTCTTTTACGTACCGTAAATCTATAACACGGGAATCACGACTTTACATCCCTTCGGAAGAATGCCATGCTCAGGGTTTTTACGCCCTTAAAAATAATTCTGCTCCTGCCAAATTTGAAACAGTAATCAATAATCCGACATTTTATTTTATGAAAACTTCAACGAATATAGATATTTATGTTTCGTTGTAAAATGTTATACACATTTCTGCATTTGAAACTGTATAAATAAATAAGTAAATAAATCCCTATAAAATCCTTGAGGCAAATGTAATCAAAACAAATTTAAATTTCAAATGTAGGGGTTTCTCGAAAAAAAAAAACAGTACAAAAATTTATTCGTGCATTATTTGATAATGCTAGCGTGCACTGGCCTGATTGTCATAGTATATAGAAAGAAGACTTGAAACGAACGGAATTTTTCTTTCGTGGTGCATTGGTTATAAATTAACCTTGTGTAATATTAATGACAACACTTCATATCGTGTTTTATACCGTAATTCGAGCTAATACCAACCATGTGATCGAAGTATCAAAGCAACAAATTGTTTTATTTCATATTCATAATGAATCATGCATGAATAAACTTCCTATTTTTCATTGAAAATGCCATACCTTTGAGTCACAAAGAGTACCTTATTATTATCTTTACAGAAAGAAATTTGTACTTCAAATTTGTGCACTTATTTTACTTTCGCCATGTTGTTTCAATTTAAGTAGCCTATTTGTCCATTCACTTTTAGGTCTATTATCATTAACTCATCATCATCATCCGGTATCATGACAGCTGCCGCCGTCTTCCGGAAACCAATCGCCATTCCTCTCTGTCCATCCATTGATCTTCCTCCAATCATCTGATATTCATAACTGCTTGTACTCCTTCTATCCAAATTTTCTTCGGTCTTCCTCCTTTCTATTGGGATCCATTCCATAACTATTTTAGGCAATCTTTGCTCTGGCATTCTTTTGACATGGCCATACCACTGTAATCTTTTCTTTTCTATAATGTCTATGATGTCTGTGGCTCCTCTTGTACACCCATAATTTCCCTTATTTCTTTATTTCGTATTCTATCCATTCTAGATTTTCCAGCTGATCTTAAAACATCCATTTCTATACTTAAAATTAACCATTAACTGAAAGGTAAAATTAATGCATAAAATAAAGTGTAAAATAGGCTTTACTTGATCTTTTTAGAGCATTTAGAAGAGTAATCTTTCTACAGTATATAAACATTTTTGTAGCCTACTTGCTTTACTATAGAAGTTTTAAACAATGTCTGAAGTTGATGATTTTTCATTATTTTAGTTTAATCATTGGTACTGAAAATTGTTTCTTCAAAAGCATTACTTAGGCCTATATAAAACAACCATCATTTTTCAGTTATTATTATTATTATTATTATTATTATTATTATTATTGTCATAAACAGCATCATCATTATTTTTTTTCTGCTTGTATGTGTAAATTTATATAGGCCTAGGCCCCACGGATGATCCCCAGCAAGAGTTTATTGACCAAGCTAATTTAGTTGGATGCCATTCAGTGATATCGCCTCAATGAAATATCTCGTAAGCAATTAATGTATTAAAGTCTACAGCTCAGAAGAAAGCAATCACTAGGTGTTTTACGCAGCATATTACGTCATGAGGGATTGTACTATCTGAACCTTTCAGTCTCTCAACGGGCTCTAGTTCTAAGTCTGATGCACAATCATCAGTAGAATACTCCTGAAATAAACCACACTGATGCGTGACATATGACTGTTCCTTTATTTGTGGGTGTGTTTGCTTAGATTTCCTCTCTTGTACCTTGCCCCCCACTTTCATTCACTTTATCTGCGAACTGTACTTGCATGAGGAATATTCGATTAAATTTTGCTCAGATGCACTAGTTTAGGCTTGAGATTATTTTCTCAATCTGAAGCCGCAACTTAACTTATTGTAGCTACCCAAAATCCTCACGATGCAGGGTGGGCACCGTCCTATACTACATATTTATAACCTAGATAATATTAAAGTCCTCTGGAAATTTTACGACTTAACGTATTCCCTGTGACCACAGAATTATATTCAAACATTCCCGTTGCATGGTAATTCATGGCCTTTACTATTGTAAATCATATCTACCATCACAATTTATAATTTTCTTTAGAGGAGAGCGACAGTATTATTATTATTATTATTATTATTGTTATTATTATTATTATTATTATTATTATTATTATTATTATTACGAGGGTGGATCAAATATAAACCGGAATTTGTATCTGGAGGATCTGGTAGCGAACAGCAAAGGTTGCGGTTTGGAGGGGAAGTTGGTGGGAGTGTCTGGAGTAGGGATCTTGATGTGTCGCACTCCGAAGAGCGGCCGCTTGCTTCAGTACGCCATGAGCGAGCAAGAGGTACACACGTCTGTTGCGCAACGCATCATTATTAAGTTTTTGGCGAAAGAAGGCACTAAACCTTCTGAAATTTTGAGAAGGCTCCATGCGCAGTTCGGGGAAGCAACCCTTTCGAAGACGCAGGTGTATGATTGGCGCAAAAAAATTTAGCGGGCCGGGATTCAGTGGAAAATGAGCCCCACCAAAGACGGCAACGAACAAGCATCACTGCAGACAACATTCGTGCTGTACGGGACCTTATTGAGGAGGATCGGCGCGTAATAATTTCTGAAATTGCTTCACACGTTGGAATAAGCTTCGGAAGTGTTCAGGCCATCATCAGTGATGAACTCAAATTCCGAAAATTGTCTGCCAGGTGGGTTCCTCGGCTCCTCAGCCAGGAAAAAAAAAAGCGCCAGGAAGTGTCTCAGAGGCATCTGAGTCGCTACGAGGAGGAAGGAGACGATTTTCTGAATCGCATTGTGACCTCTGATGAAACTTGGTTCATGTTTACACCCCAGAGTCAAAACGTTCCAGCATGGAGTGGCGAAAGCGAGGTGCGGCTGGACCAGTTAAGGCCAAAACACGCCTTCCTGCTGGAAAGGTCCTTGCGACTGTTTTTTGGGACTCTGAAGGAGTTTTGCTAGCGGATTTCCTTCATGAACGACGAACAGTGAATGCAGAGTACTACTGCCGGCTTCTGGACGAGACAAAAGCAGCATATCGCAACAAGCGCCGCCGGAAACCGATCCGAAATGTGATTGTGCTGCATGACAATGCAAGGCCGCACACTGCTCGGTTGATACAAGAAAACTGAAGAAAATGCATTGGACACCTCTGGAACATCCTCCTTTCAGTCCAGATTTGTCACCCTGTGACTACCATTTGTTTGGGCCACTGAAAGAAGACCTGGGAGGAAGGCGGTTTGGTGACAATGCAGCGGTGGAGGAGTTCGTGCGCAACTTGCTGACTACACGTCATCCCTCATTCTTCAAGGACGGCATCAAAAAGTTGCCAACTCGATGGCAAAAGTGTGTTGGAAATGCAGGAGACTATGTAGAAAAATGAGGTGGTGGTTTTGTATTTTTTTGTTAATTCAATAAAGTTGTAAACAATAATTCCGGTTTATATTTGATTCACCCTCGTATTATTATTATTATTATTATTATTATTATTATTATTATTATTATTATTGTTGTTGTTGTTAATCTTTAAGGATTGTTTTCTTCTGGATAAGTTCCTACTCCAAATTATTGGTTTACTGGTCTGTCCATCTTCCCGGCATTCCAAGTTTCTCTTTCCAAATAGTATTTACTGTAAAGCTTAGGTAAACTCTCGTTCATACGTAAGACATGTTGTGTCCATTGTGTTCTGTATTGCTCAATTTTTAACTCCATGACACGTCAGGCCTTGAAGGCCCATTGATCTACCAGCCGGCTGCTGGCCTCATATCATACAGAAACGGACGATCATCCAGCCAGTATAGGAGTTACATGTGGTCAGCATGACGGGTACCCCAGTCGTTATAGTCGATTTTATCAACTTGCAACCGCTACTTATTGTAGCTACCCTAATTCTTCATGATACTGTGTGGGTACGGGTCCCATACTTGCCGAAATTCCTTGAGAAAATTTCTTCCTCCACGGGTACTCGAACCGGTCTAATTAAAAAACTAGTTTGATTTAATCGTCCTGGAGTGACATCAGTAAGTCCCGTAGCTCTGCAACAAGGCATCATACCTTAAACAGCTCGGCTACGACGCGGGACGCTCAACTTTTTATTCTCAATAAAATTAATATATTTATATTAATTGTTCTCATATATTTTCGTTTATTATCTACTGATCGTTATCTGCTATTGTCCTTAATAATTTTATTATTATTATTGTTATTATTATTATTATGTCCGCCACTGTGGTCTTAGGATAGAGTGCTGCCTTGTCACACAGCGGACCCGGGTTCGATCCCCGGTCGGGACATGTTTCCTTTTCCTCACGTGTAAGACAAAGTCAGAAAACTCGAACAGCAACTGGCCATAATTGTCATCATTTATCATAGGCCTATCCACTTCATTAGATTAGACCACTCCTGGTGCATCATTACCATAATCATCACCCATTATATCATTGGGGCAGAGTAAACCCCGTCTTCCAGGAGCCCCAACCTCAGAAGTGGGTTTCAATACGCCAATGCCAGGAGAGAATTCCAGAAATGTCGAAATGACAAACCAGTGGCATTTAATTAAAAATTATTATTATTATTATTATTATTATTATTATTATTATTAATTATGAAAATCCCTAAATGTGAAGGTTTTGACTTTATGCCTCTTGATAATTACTTCCTCGTGGGTTAAAACCTGTAAAATAATTAAACCGGTTAGCAAATACGTCATCAGCTCTGCTATTTATCGTAGGAAAGATATAAAATGTGCAGTTCATATCATAAAATGGGCACTAAATTAAGTTTATGGTTTTGTATTAATTGCATGAATGCACAATTATACCATTACGACTTTAATAATGGTCTTTTTTATTTTAATTAGCGTGGTTTACCTTATGGTCCTGTTAATATTCTATATCTAAACAATTCCAGAACACTTATACCATCTGTTTCTGGTATTAGAGAAAGGCATCATATATTTTTTTTTGTTTTAATTTGCACTTCATTATATATGATTTAACACATAAAGTCACATCCCGTCTAGAACATTTTGGTTGCAGGTTCCTACGTATAGACCAACAGCAGACCATACATTGTCGGTACAGGTCGACTAATGGTTATCAAGCTCGCCTCTGGTTTAAAAGTTTTCGGGATTAAACCGGCCGATATTGATAGATTCTTACCTACCTAATACCTAATACAGGCTTTCCACTTTACAGCAGTTCGCCCTTGATTCCTGCTCTCCAGAGATTCCCACCTTCCCATTGTCCCTCTTCCATACTCCTCTTCATCATGGCGTCATATATTCCCTCATATCACGTTCTTCTACTTCTCCCTTCTTCCTTCTGCCTGGTACCACCCAATCTAACATCTGTTTAGGCCACTGGTCTTCCGACATCCGTTGTATTTGTCCATACCACTGTAAAGCTCTCTTTGTTATCCTTTCGATAACAGTTTCTTGTGCATCCATTTCTTGTCTGATATATGTATTTCGAATATGTTGTAGCCTGGATATTCTCATACTTCTCCGTAATCCATCCATTTCTGTCGCCAAGATTCTTTTCTCAATCCTCCCATTTATTGTCCAGCTTTCTGATCCATATGTAAGTATACTTTCTATTATTGTCTGTATAATCTCTTTTATTGTTTTTCTGGTCAAATTTCTATTCCATAAAAGACCATTCAGGGATCTAATCGCTTTCCTTGCACAATTTACTCTGTTAATAATACATTTTTCACAAGTAGCTACTAGATTGATCTATTATAGATCCAAGATATTTAAATTCTTCAACACGATAGATTCTCAAGAGCGTAAAGAAATCCTGACTATGACTTAATTTAAGAGAAGTAAAGCCATGCGTAACGTGTCGTCGTAAATTTGCGGCACGTAAAAGAACATTAAGCTTCGAAAAATAGGAACTTGCATACTTAGTTTCAATTGCGTCGCTAATGAATTGAGGCGTTAAAGAGCGGCCTAAAATAAAATAATAGCTATTTATCAATGTATCTAGACCACATATTTTTTTTCAATTTGCCTCGTGTTTTCAGTAAAAGTTCCCACGTTGCATGAAGACTAGAAACTTATTTCTGTTAATAACCAATTCAGCATTTGCCTTGACTTTCGAGGGAAAATCAGCCATGTTGGACGGTCCTCAGGATTGCGCCGAATCTTCCAAAATGTGAGTCTTAATAAGCTTTTATCTGAGTTTACTAGCTCGGTAATAAGTTAATTTTTTAAATTCATATTTCAGAAAATTTGCGATAGACTTACATTATATGTATATATAGGCCTATATATATATATATATATATATATATATATATGTACTAGCTAATACGCCTAAATAAATGAAAATTAATGTGTGTTTATGTTTAGTTGAATAAGTGAAAGGAAAAATAATTATAAATTTATATTTTATAGATACTCCGTACTGATTACCCGGCGTTGCCCGGGAATCTACTTATCTCGATATTCTTGACATAAATGAGCTGAAATACAAAAATTAATGTGTTTTATGTTTAGTTAAATAAGTAACAGGAAAAAATTTATATCGTCATTATTTTTAGATACCCCGTGCTGTTTACCCGGCGTTGTCCGGGAATCTACTTATCCCGATCTTCTTGGCATAAATGAGCTGAAAGATGAAAATTAATGTACTTCTTGTGATTAGTTGAATAAGTAAAATAAAAAATAATTATAAATGTATATCGTAATTATTTTAAGATTCCCCGTGCTGATTACCCGGTGTTGCCTGCGAATCTATTTATCTCGATCTTCTTGGCAGAAATGAGCTAAAAGACAAAATTCGTTATTGTGCGTTACCCGTGAAAGAATAAACACCCGCCATATACTGCTATGCTTGTACAGGAATCTACGTACTTGTCTCGATCTTCTTGGCACCAATGAAAGACAAAAATGGTTATTGTGAGTTATCCGTAAGAGATAAACATATGCTGTCGCGGACTTTTTTGTAGAGCTTTTTTGAGATATTCAATTCTGTGTACATTAATTTTGTGTATTCGTTATGGTTTAGGCAGCGTAATCGATTTAAGCGTCCAAAGAGCTACATTTTTCACGTTTTCCACTACAACTGGCGATTTTTAAGGGTGTAGGAGATGAATATCACAACTCTCTTATAGCCTATGTTCATCCCGGCAATCTCCTGAACATTTTACAAAAAATCCACATCACAATCGGTTCAACGGTATCGCCGCACACAAAGTACGAACAAACATTCATTTGTGTATCTTACTTCAACAACTAGAACTAATCTTAAGCTTCTTATCATATCTCTATTCTATTAATAGTAGGCCTAGGCCTGTAATTTATTGTCATCTGTTAATATTATTAATAATAAGAATATTTATTGAACTTAGTCACTGGCACTATCGAACCCGTAGGTTCATGGCCGGTATTTATAAAACAGAGAAATCTATTTATAAGGTCATTGTAGTATTATATGGATCAGAGACATGGAGTATGGACAATTGAAAGGTGTCAAGCTATCAAGCTATTAGCAACAGAGAAGAATTACTGGATAAAATCATGGCGGAAGTCCAGATTTAAGAGAAAAAAAAAAGGGTCCCATAGCGTCCCATCGCATAAGCATCTACAGATAACAACATTACAACTGAGACTGGAAGCAAATATCATCATCGTCGTCTTCAAGGATAAGATATGTTGGTCGGTTCCGACATAACATTGTTCACGCCATCTCTTCACGCCTACATTTCTTGTCCCCCTCGGTTTATATTAATATAAAACAGTTCTTATCATCCTGATGCTTGGCATTCGTAGGACATTCTTCTTCTTCTTATTCTTCCTTTGGCTCTACGGTCCTCTAAGAACCTTGGCCTCCTTCATAACATCTGACCATTCTTCTCTATTCCTAGCTTTCTGTCTCCACATTTTAACCTTCAGTTGTCTTAAGTCTTCCTCACCTTATCTAACCATCTTAGTTTCTGACTTCCAACCTTTCTTCTTCCTTCGGTTTCTCTTCTAAAATCTTTCTTGCTCCATCCGTAACACATGTCCTACTCATTCCAGTCTCTTTCTTCTAATATACCCTACCAGATCTAAATTCCTATAGGCCTATAATTCTTTCGATTCCTGGTTCGTTCTAATTCTCCATATAACTTGTTCCTGTACGCTCCATATATCTTCCTTAATATTTTTCTTTCCCATGTATTTAATAAGTACTTATCTTTTTCTGATAATATCCATGTTTCGCTTCCAAATTTGTAGGAAATGATCTCTCCAATTTATTCTATATGTTTCTATTATTGATGTGATCGGTTCTATGTTAAATTCCTTTCTGATATCATTATTCTTTTGTGATCCAATGATGTAGGCCTATTTACAGTTACAAAGCGAAACAATTTCTATTCTGAAACTTAGATTTGTCTTATTTGATAAGAGGTAAATGTCCAACTTTATCATTCGTATGATAAGAGTGGTAATGTAACCACTTGTATACAGTAGCTAGTTTCAGCAGTGTTTCTCGTCTTACGTTGTATTTTAATGTTTGCTGTATTGCACCACAGAAGTGTCTTCAACATCATTGATTTTCTGTAACTTAAAGAGTATCCCAAATAATTGAATTGAGCAGCGCTCGTAACGAGACATGGGGACATTTTATTTACTAAGTATCTCAAATCAGGGTGCTCTAAAATTCCCCTTACCAACTACTAATACTTGTAGAGGGGACTGAGTTAATAATATTTGGGAACCATGTCCGGAAACTTACCGTTTCCGTGCTACAGCCGTTTGAAAACACGTTTTTAACGCGACCATTTTTACAAGCAATTTATTATGAGGCGTGACACAGCGGTGTCAGAAATCACGTACAGAACTCAAAGCGTGGAGCAAAATCGGCTGGCAGTAGTGAATGAACCCTTTGGAGGTGGTATGCGTGTAGTTGTTATTCATGCATAATATTCCAGATGGTACTAAGAGCAACATCCATTACATGCGTGATTGCTCGTATACTCATCGACGGGTTCCCTTCAACTTGATGCAGTAAGGCCTCTTCCAATTCGGGAGTGCGGCGTCTCCTTGGAGCACCACAGTCATTCCTGCTGGCGGTGGAGGTACCCCTTTTTCGAAGCCGTTGCATAATTATGGCGAAAAGGGTATATAATGGAGTAGGACGTTGTGAAAAACGATCTTGATAAAGGCGACGAGCAGATTTTCCATTACCTCGAGCTTCGCCTTACAGAATGATCATGTCGGTGTATTCAGCAAAAGTACACCCAACCATGTTGCTCTAAACTGAAAGACACGTGAATGAGGCTCGAACCAGCTCCGTCAATTGACATCACGTGATCCGACGTAAGCGCCCCTCGTTATGCAACTCTGCAAGTGCACGAATCGCGAAGCTATTACTTGCTGAGATACGTGGTGTACGTTCAGGCAAAGCTTGTTTTTAAACGGCTTTAGTGCGGAAACGGTAAGTTTTCGGACATGGTTTCCAATTCTAAATATTATCACTCAGTCCCCTCTATAAGTTCTAGAAGTTTGTAAGAGGAATTTTAGGGCAACCTGTTTACACGCCGGACTGATCACTCTGCCAACCCAAGCAAAGGGAAAAAATCTTTAATTATACTTCTATGTATGTGATATATTAAGTTCCTTTGAACAAGTCTGGGTTTAAGATAGTATGAAATTAAAAACATCCGTGTACATACAATTCATTCATAAATATATATTAAGTTCTTGATAATTTAACACCGTATCATAAACGCAATATTATAGTCTTTACAAAACGTGTTCTGAGCACCACAATGGACATTTCTTTTGACTTTAGAGGGTTCTATAGATATAGAAATGGGAAAGGTTTGTACAATAAGTGCTAATGCTTTTACAACTCAACTTGCCTTCAACCCTTGTGAGTGATGTATTTATAAGCCCCGGCGGTGTTGTATATTCTTCACTGTCATTTTTGGTTCCGTTGTTGATTGAAGTTTAAAATGTGACAAATTTATGACTTAAGGATACACGGTACTTTAAAATGTAGTTGTCCTATTCATACCTTTTATAAATTAATTTGTAGTGGTTAATGAAAAACTAACATATGTCACATTATTATCATTAAAATAAAATTAAGGTATATCTGTATAAGCTCTACATTTACTATTTTTTGTGTGTATAGAATGATTTTAAAAGTGTAAAATGGTAAAGTGATCCCACTACAGGCCTTAGGAGGCCTTGAGGTAGTCCACTTTTTCTAGTCCATCGGCATTTGATGTCGGCCCGATTGTCAGCCCTGCATGATGGCCGCCTTTACCCCCATAACAAGCATCTGGTACTCGTTCCCGGTAGAGGCTGAGTCAATCCCAGGGTCATAGTGCCATCAGAAGGTTTGGGATAGTTTAAAAATCGAACCGTCAATTTTCTGACTTGTAGCGTATTGCCTTAACCACTATGGCGTGCCCCCACAGTATGATATTAAGAACGTAATGTTGAAATTAATGTACTAAGGCAAGCTAATCGCATGCAACAAAAGAGAAAAATGTTTCCCTGAACCGGAATTTGAACCCAATATCTGCAGCTTTACGTGGTGACGTACTAATCAATTGTGCTATCCAAGTGTCCAGAAGCAGATGATATGGAACGGAATAAATCCCAATATAATATCTTAAGAACTATTCAGAGAAAAGATTATTTGATAAGATACACAATACAGAAATTAGGGACAAATGCCATATTCAAGACATAACTAAATTTAGTATAGATAGATGAAAATACTGGAAAGTTCATATACAAAGAATGGAAGACAACCGACTTGCAAAAAAAGAGCTTAAGAAGATAGACCAATGGACGGGAGAAGAACAAGAGGAAGACCAGCCAAGAGATGGATATACAATGGATGCACATCCAATACGGCACATCTACCTCCGAGGAGTGATTTGGGAAATAAACAGGAAGAAAATCCTACAAATTACGAATAATAAGAAGAAGATAATATCTTCTTAGTAAAATCAAACCTGTTATAATGTGTACACGCAGATTTCAAATAGAATGTCTGGAAAAGACAATTAATTAATGCGTCAGCGCGTAAAGTTAAAGATTTTGGGTTCAAATTCCTGTTCATACAAAAAAAAAGTTTCGTTAAATAAAATACTTATCTATAGGCCTAGCCTAATAACTCACTGGCACTATGGAACCCGTAGATTCATGGGTGAGCGGACGTAAGATCTCTAGGCCCTATGCATCCCAATCCTGAGCTAATATTTTCAAATCACCCCCTGTACAATTTACCTCCCTCAAATCATAGTTAATGTTATTTTTCTATCTCATTCTTGGCTTACAAACTGGGCACTTTCCCTCTGGTTTCTATGTCCTTATTTCATTCCCCACTCATGCCAAATATCCTGCCCATTGCAGTCTAACTAACTCATTGGCACTATCGAACCCGTAGGTTCATGGCCGCGCGGACGTAAGCTCTCCATACATCCCTATCCTGAGCTAATGCTTTCCAATCTTTCCCTGTATAATCTACTTCCCTCAAATCATAGTTAATGTTATTCTCCCACCTCATTCTTGGTCTACCAACTGGGCGTTTTCCCTCTGGCTTTCCTACAAGAAGCTTCCATGCAAGTCTTTCATTCCCCATACGTGCAACATGCCCTGTCCATCGCAGTCTACGAGACTTAACTGTTTCTATTATATCTGCAATGCATAATAGCACGCATTTCCAGAATTGAGCCTTTTCTAATTTATTTGTGCACATCATTCCTATTTGTAATTATTGTTCCTGGGTATTTGAATTCACCCACTTCTTCATAATTTCCCTCGTTTGTAATTAACTGTCAATTTACATTATGGCCTATAGGCTAATGTATTTCTATGTGTGAATTTACATTTAGTTTTGTTGATGTTTACTTCCAGTCCCAATTTCTTTGTTTTACTCATTAGTGTGCGGTTAGGCTCTTAGTAGGCCTATGTCATAGTTATCGCTAATAGTACTACATCATCAGCATAAACTGTCCCCTTTTTTAATACCATTGAGTTGTCCGCCTTCTTCATCCTCTGAAGATTTGATGGTATACCCTATTATAGTATAAAATTGAATAGTAGAGACTAGAGAGAGGATATAATCATCTCTTTGCTTTAATCTATTGTAAATTTGAAAAGTATATGAAATCTGTTTGCCTACTTGCACTCTATTTATTATTAACATTATTATTATTATTATTTATTATCATTATTATTGTTGTTATTATTATTTACATTTAGAAGATAATAATTATAAACGTTATCATCATTGACGACTTTTTTGGTTGAATATCTTCTCGGCTTCTTTCAGGATTTTCATTCAGAACTCCCCTAACTTAGCGAAAAAAAAAAACACTTTTTAACTCAAATATTTATTATATCTTCATACTTTTCCAGCTGTTGTATAAGTTACTTCCTCCTGATTGAGATTCCGTTAGCATTCTAGATAAATGATTTTCTCCAATTCTTTTAACATGTCCTGTCCATCTCAGTCCTGAAATGTTAACAGCTCTTAAAATGTCTGGTGATCTACACAGTTGATATATTTCTTCATTGCACATTCTCCATTCTCTACTATTTTGACTCTTGTTTTCAAAGCATGACAAATCGGTTATCTTAGTCCTAAACAGTTATTACTTTTTTTTTTACAAATTCCATACTGAAATCCATATGGGTGTGATGAATTGTCTCTTAAATAATGGAAAAAAAAACTTGAAAATATCCTAAGACGAATATTCGGCCCATAAGAGATGAGAATGGAAGAACATCATTTAATGAGTAACTCCATAATTTACATCGTTGACTACCCCATTCGGTTCTCCGGGCGAGGACTGCTTCAGGAAATCCATGTCAAAGCTGAACTGTATGGTCTTTATAGGAAGCTAGATATGATAAGAACAGTGAAGTCTCGTAGACTGCGATGGGCAGGACATATGGCACAAATGGGGAATGAAAGACGTGCATGGAAGCTTCTTGTAGGAAAATCAGAGGGAAAACGCCCAGTTGGTAGGCCAAGAATGAGGTGGAAGGATAACATTGATCAAGATTTGAGGGAAGTAGATTATACAGAAATGATTGGAAAACATTAGCTCAGAATAAGGATGTAAGGAGATTATATGTCCGTGAGGTCATGAACCTACGGGTTCTATAGTGCCAGTGAGTTAGATAGTTAGCTCTAATAATGTCAGGGTTATTAAGTCTAGGAGATTGTAATAGGCTGTTCATGTAGCTCAATTGGGTGACTACAGAAATAATTTCAAATTTTAAATAGGAAATCCTTGCGGAAAATACCATTAGAATGGGCTAGACATAGATAATAACAGATTAATCTTAAGGAACAGATAACAGACACATGATTCAGGTGATTGAGAATAGGGACCACAGGACAGTCTAAGTGAATGCGGCATTTAACCTATGGGTTCCATAAGCCAAAGCGTTAGCTAGTTCATCAAAACAATTTATTTGATTTTCTACAGACAATGGATGGATTTGTCAACCTAATTCTAAACCACGACCGTGGTTTTCCGATTATTTATTGTTTCCATAACAACCTTAAAACTGAAAATCTACAGCTGTTAATTACAAAAAAAACACATGTCTGAATCATGTCTATGGGTTCATAACATTTTCTGTGAATTTTCAGTCATTTTTTTTAGGTGTAATGAAAAGAATAAAAAAATGGAAAACTGGGGTCGTGGTTTAGACTACGGATGAGAAATGTACCCTATAAGTCAAATAACATTTAGCGATTTGTCGTACTTTATTGAATAAAACTAGAAAAGAAACTATGTTAAAATTTTACAAAGTATTGGCAGTTCCATATCTTATCTATGGATGTAAAACCAGGACATTAACAAAGGCAGATAGTAAACAAATAGAGGCTGCAGAAATGAAGATGTTGAGAGCAATAGCAAGATACCAAAGGACCGATAAAAAGAAAAACGAAGATATAAGAACAGAACTTAATATATTTAATCTCTGTGAAAGAATAAAATACTATCAAAATGCTTACCTTCAGCACGTATTACGAATGAATGAACTGCGCATACCAAGAAGAATGTATAATTATAAACCAAAAGGGAGAATATTGTTGGGAAGGCAATTGAAGAGATGGAAGGACCAATTCGGCCTATAATGAGATCGGAACAGGCCATTGGGCTTAATCCTTGATGTTGATGATGATGTATTTTTCTGTTTATTTCAACTGATATATCGTTAATTAGACTACAACTTATCAAAGAATCAATAAATTTAAAAAATCAGTAAGTTATGTCAACAAACAAGTTGGCTCAGATTGTAGTCTTTGAAACTGGTAGGCAGACATTGAGGCAGATGTTGGAATAGAATGTCATTGTCAAGATCAATTTCATCATAACCACAACTTCATAATAGAGCTATCAATAAACTAAATCAGTGTTATGAACAAAATAGGGGAAAACAATATAAAAAATCACATCATATTTGATAGAATCAATCATTTTAGATAATCGGCCGCGGTGGACTAGTTTTTATGCTCCTTGCCTCTGGTCCCGAGGGTCGCGGGTTCAAACCCGGCCGGGGTCGATGGGTTTTTAGGATGGAAAAATCCAAGGAGCAACTCCTCCGGGAAAGACTTTAAACCGTGGGTCCCGAGTCTGAAGATTTTACCGAATTTTCCCGTCCTAGTACTACCTTGGTTTTCTAGATGTCAGTATGAGGCGGAACGCTGACCACGGACCACTCAAATGACATCTATACGAAAACAAGTGTAACTTAATTAGTATGGTTCAAATTCTTCCCTGTAGGGGAAGAGCGCCTAAATCTCTGTTATGGGAATCATGGGCTTACAAGATACAAGATCATTTTAGACAAGATATGATCTTATATTTAAAAAACATTTGATAAACTAGGTACTATAGAAACATATATTAATTGAAACTTAAGGCTAAAATTATTTAAACAGATGCAGATCATTGTCTTCTCGGATTTCTGACAATAATTTAAAAATTGAAATTTATAAAACGATAATCTTGCCTTTGGTAGAATAGGGCCTACTCTATGAGTGCGAAACACGGTTTCTTTACATTTAGGGAAGAAAACAAGCTAAAAGTATTCAAAAATAAAAACCTAAAACTAATTTTCAATTACACAAGGGATGAGAAAAGAGAATGGAGGAAGTTTCACAATGAGGAGCTTTATAGTTTATGTCATTGTCCTAATACTGTAATATTATTGTGACTAAAAGGGAACTGTCAACAATTAGGCCTATATGCCAAAACCTACCTTTAATTTTCTTCCGGAGAAACGCTGTGATGTGCCAAGGCCATGACAAAAAAATGCAGTTTCTAACTGCAAGGCACTAAAATCCAACGCCAAATCTCTCATTTAAACTATAGGGAAGCATTACAACCTATGAATTGGTAGATTGTATAACCCTCATTACTTGCAGTCCGCGCCGCGTCCCGCCTCACTCCACTCCGTCTTACTCAAGCAGTGAGTTAATTTGCTCCGTACAGTGGAATGCTATTGCTGGATTCCAGCTTCGATTTCTGTGTCTTGCAGTTAAAAAGGCAGATATTTTTTTGGATAATGTCTTAATATGTCATAACGCTACTCTGGAGGAAATTTCAAGGTTGGTTTCGACATTCAAAATTTACAGTTGTCTAGTAAATATAGGAGATTGGGACAGGCGAGTTATGTAACTCTAATGGGTGAAAGTATATAAGCTTATTATTTAATTTTTTTTAATAAGAAATCCTTGGGGAAAATACCTTAGGAAGGTCCAGATATAGTTGGGAAGAAAATATTCTGGCCATTCTTAGGGAATTGGATATCGGAGTTGGCTGAGATATTGCACAATACTGGTCCCATAAAGTATAGAAGTAGATACATTGGTTGTATGATTTATTAAATTTTATTTTGAGATTCCAGAACATCTAGGATACTGGTTGTATTTGTCTATTATTGATTGGCATAAAGTCATGTATTAGTTTATTGAAGACATTAACCTGAAAATCATGTTGGCTGCTGCATATCGCGGCCCACAGGGAAAGAACTCCTGAATGTCACAACGGAGTCATTACACGAGACTCGTTCCCCTGGGCAGGCTCGTTTACTACGCTCCATTAGTTCGAATCCAGCCTTGGGCATTTTCGCAATCTCTTCCAACCTATCTTTTCTCTATAGAAACATTGCAGTGATGTATCGAAGTTCAGTGAAAAACAAATCTGTCTAAGTAGCTCATTGGTAACTTGCTCATCAATTATCTCTAAGGTTGTGGGTTCAAACCTGGCCCATATCGATTAATTCAAGTTCATAAAATCCTGAATGCATTACATATGTATATCCATCTTTCTAGTGTTTATTTAAACTTATCATATGACTTAGAGAATCAAAGCGATCTCAGATAATTATAAACAAATATTGCGCTTTTCTTCCTTTCTCACTTTGTAGGCATTTTACGTGCTATATGCCTCTCGAACCTTACAGCGATAGTAGGCTATTGTCAGGAGAGGATTTTAAAAGTCTGGATCACATACATATTTTTTAACGACACAAGAATATTGGTAATCAGCCCAATGCCAGAACTACCTCCGAGACATTACTAACATTTAAAACAAGACACACTATCACTTATTACATTCATAGACCATCAAATAAGGCGAAATTGATAAGATGATTACGTCGGGCAGATGATGATCGGGTACTATTTGGGACTTAAAATTTCCAGATATTTGTCTTACAATGAGAGGAAAAAAAAAAAACCTGAAAATTCTCATCCATGAAACATGACCCGACCGGAGATCGAAGCCGGACCCGTTGGAATAAGGAACATTACTCCGACGCCACAGCAAGTTAATATATGATGTTTATTTTTCGGACTTAGTGTAGGCCTAAGTATATAGAGTGAACCCGAACTCTACCGACAAACTTTCACAAGTTGTTCAGGGATGTTTTTCTGAATGTTTTGATATAACCCATGGGCTTCGATCACTCATTACCGAGTATTTTCATTGTTTTCGATTTGTATAACTCAGACACTTTTGTATCTGTTTACTCGGAATATGAATGTTTCTAAATTGCACAGTTTAAAGTAATTGTCCAAAATGTCCATCTTCATGATCATGACAAACTTCACAGCGATGCCTTATGGGCTGTCGTTCACGTTCTTGCATCCCAGGAGATTGGGCTCATCGTCACCAGCTACCAGAATCATAACAACCAGGGTCAATATTTTCGACGAAAATCACATCAGACTCACGCCTATGAATAGCTTCAAGCAGATATCTTCTCAGTTCGTTTCGTTTTTAAGAAATTGACATTTTGTTTGGCGTGTTCTGGGACCCTCCTGCATGCATATTTTGGTAATAAAACTCCGATCTGATTGTTATAAGAGAAATATAAGTGTATTCAAAGAAAAATACATGTAGGATTACAGAACAAAAAAAAATCTTCTTCTTCGTCCTTTGGCTCTACGGTCCTCTAAGAACCTTGGCCTCCTTCATAACAGCTGTCCATTATTCTCTATTCCAAGCTTTCTGTCTGCATCTTTTCACCTTCAGTCGTCTTAAGTCTTCCTAAACCTTATCTAACCATCTTAGTTTCTGTCTTCCAACCTTTCTTCTTCCTTCCGGTTTCCCTTCTAAAATCTTTCTTGCACCTCTTTCTTGTTCCATCCGCAACACATGCCCTACCCATTTCAGTCTCTTATTTCTAATATCTAAATTCCTATATAATTCTTTCATTCGTTCTAATTCTCCATATATCTTATTATTGTACTGCTCCATATATCTTCTTAAATACTTTCATTCCCATGTATTTAACATGTACTTAACACAACAATCTCAGTTTCATATAAAATGGACTATGGTATTTTCCATATAGAATGACTATATATACAGTATATATGTATGTGTGTGTGTGTGTGTGTGTGTGTGTGTGGATTCAATAGTGAAACAAGAGGCGGAACGGATCCTGATATTAGTAACGCATTCCTAGGGAAATGTGTGATATTGATAACGTGTATCTACAGACTAAGCCTATGGAAATGCTATATTGGTTTCCCAGAAGTGGAAGGAAGTATAGTAGAACGCTAGGGAATGCGTGGGAACAGCTGGGTGGTTAAACAATGATAGGTGAACCCATACCGTTATACACGTACCTAGTGATTGACGGCTCTCTTTCAAGATCAATGTCAAGCGTTTCAGCCATCTTTAAAAACTCAAACTGATTTATTATTCAACTAGTCTAGTCTCCTTCACAAACAATTACATTATTTAACTGAGATCAAGTTTAATGGTGAAGTATATTAATTTTGTTTAAACAAATCAAACGAACAAATAAAGAATATTAATAAAAAATGTCCATCGGTGTGGTCTCGAGGTAGCGTGTTGCCTTGTCACGCAGCGGGCCCGGGTTCGATTCCGGTCGGGACAGGCTGCTGGGTGATATTTTTTTCGGGGTTTTTCCACACCTGTAAGACAAATGTCAGGAAGCTTAGGGCCCAACGGTCCCCGAAAATCATCCGACCATTATCATCCTTTACCGGTGTGAAGAGCAACGGGAAGTTACCACACCTATAATTCCCTAGTAAAGCTGCAAAGCATAGCATGAAAAATGCTATGATTGCAGTGAAAGAACTGCCCTCGGGCAGAATTACTATGGATGGAATAAAAAAATTAATAAATATTATTGAGCGAGTTTACTCAGGCGGTAGCTTTTGAGCCTCTTTTCCGGGAGTTCTCGGGCCAACCAATCCAAGTTTTTTATTGTTATTATTTTTTTAAAATCATAATCACCATTCCATAATATTTCCTGACCTATGCCGTAGCCGAACGATGCCTTGGTGGATATCTATGGGACTTGCGCTGGTTCGAGTCCATAGAGGGGAAGAAATTTTCTCTTGGAATTTCAGCCAGTATGTGACCGGTGCTCACCCAGTATCCTGAGGAATTTGGGTAGCTACATTAAGTAGCGGCTCCAGGTTAAGAAAACCAGCTATAATGGCGTGCTGACCACATGTCACGCTATAGATGATCGTCGACCTCTGTGATTAAAATATGTGGATGTGATACCAGAAGTCGGCGGTAGACTAAGGGCCTTATAGGTCTGTCGCACCATGGAGTTTTTATAATATATCCTAATTAAAGAATTCAATCAGCGACCAACACAAAACTCATGAAACTCTATAGAAACACACATCCTGCTAGAATACACCGAAATATCCAAGACGTGATATGAGCTTACATGTTAAAGCGTCTATAAATGAGAATAAAACATTAATTACTGAAAACACTAATTAATTAAGTAGGTATAATAATATAATGAAATAGGAATATGTGTATATATATATATATATATATATATATGGTATGATAAGAAAAATAAATGCCTGGACGGGATTCGAACCCGGATCTCTGAGTCTGTACCTCAGCGTGATATCCATTACACTACCAGGCGAATCCAATTCAAACACTTATTTTTCTTATATATGTATTATATTCTCCATTATTACTAGATGTCGCGAGAACTCGGTCTTCACTGCCATCTAGTAGCTGACTATAACAAGTAAGCAAATTAAAGGGAATATTTATTTTACTTTATAGCAGTGACGCTTTATCGATGTTATAATTAAATGTTTAACATTGAGCAATGCAAGCTTAATATGGTATGATAAGAAAAATAAATGCCTGGACGGGATTCGAATCCGGATCTCTGAGTCTGTACCTCAGCGTGATATCCATTACACTACCAGGCGAATCCAATTCAAACACTTATTTTTCTTATATATGTATTATATTCTCCATTATTACTAGATGTCGCGAGAATTCGGCCTTCACGGCCATCTATAGCAGGCTGATAAACAAGTAAGCAAATTAAAGAGAATATTTATTTTACCGTATAGTGGTGACGCTTTATCGATGTTATAATGAAATGTTTAACATTGAGCAATGCAAGCTTAATCTGGTCAATATGAAAGAAGAAATAAATGCCTGGCCGGGATTCGAAACCCAGCTATCGGAGTCTGTACCTCCGTGTGATATCCATTACGCTAACCAGGCGATGACATCAATTCAAACACTTATTTTTCTTATATATGTATTATATTCTCCATTATTACTAGATGTCGCGAGAACTCGGTCTTCACTGCCATCTAGTAGCTGACTATAACAAGTAAGCAAATTAAAGGGAATATTTATTTTACTTTATAGCAGTGACGCTTTATCGATGTTATAATTAAATGTTTAACATTGAGCAATGCAAGCTTAATATGGTATGATAAGAAAATATATATATATATATATATATATATATATATATATATAATTTAAATAATACATAAACACTTTTTTTTCATTGCCACCACATTGTCATTTCGACATTCAGGTTCTCTCTCCTGGCATGGCGTTATTGTAACCCACTTCTGAAGTTAGGGCGCCTGGAAGGCGGAATTACCTTGCCCCGATATTACATAATAGGTGATGATGGTAATGATGCGCCAGGAGAGGCCTTAATCCTAAACGTAATGAATATTTTAATGATGATAATGATGGACAGATGATTTTCGGGGACCATTTGGGCTTAAAGTTCACTGACATTTAATTTTGTCTTAAAGGTGAGGAAAAACCTCCAAAAAAATCACCCAGGAAACTTGTCCTGGCCGGGGATCGAACCCGGGCCCGCTGCGTGACAAGGCAGCACGCTACCTCGAGACTACAGCGGTGGTCTAAATGTGAAAATAAATAAATATGCAAATAAATTTAATAAGTTAGTTAAAGAAGTACGGGGGCACGCCGTAGCGTAGTGGTTAAGGCACTGCGCTACAAGCCGGAAGGTCGAGGGTTCGAGTCCCGGTGGGGTCAGGATTTTTAAACTGACCCAAACCTTCTGGCGGCACTATGGCCCTGGGGTCGACTCAGCCTCTAACTGAAATGAGTACCAGACGCTTGTTCTGGGGTAAAGGCGGCCGTCACGCAGGGCTGATAACCCGGCTGACATCAAGTGCCGATTGTCAAGAAAAAGTGGGAGCCTTAACCTCCTACTACCCCAAGGGCCTCCTAAGGCCTGTAGTGGGATCACTTTACAAGTTAAAGAAGTACAAGACAATAATTAATCAGCCCTATTTTACATTCTGACAGATCTAAAACGCCCTCTATCCGGCTGCTGGCTTCATATCCACTTGTGTCGTTTACAGAGGTAGATGATCATCTGGTCAGTAGGCCTATAGGGATGACATTTGGTCAGCATGTCGAGTTCACCTACCGTTATATCTTCTTTTGTCAATCTGTAGCTGCTACTTATTGCAGCTACCCAAATTCCTTCCACACTGTCCATAATTACATGAGCAGATCTCTCTCCCCATGGGGACTCAAACCAGCACATGTCCCGTAGCTCTCCACCAAGGGATTATGCTTTAAACTACTCGGCTATGGGACTGTAATTGTTTTACTATAATTGTTAATATTTCTATTATTGTTGTTGTTTTTACTGAGTCGTCCGCGAAACAAGTGGAGAAGAGATTGACCTGACTGCGTTACCGTTACCAGACAGTGAAGATGCTCATCGTTAAATTTATCACTACTTGATATGTTCAGGGGCGGCACGTCAGAAGGGTGCGGCATACACTGTGACCGAGGAATAAACACGGCTACTCTCTCTCTCTCTCTCTCTCTCTCTCTCTCTCTCTCTCTCTCTCTCTCTCTCTCTCTCTCTCTCTCTCTCTCTCTCTCTCTCTCTCTCCTCTCTCTCTCTCTCTCTCTATCTCTCTCTCTCTCTCTCTCTCTCTCATCGTTCATTACTTTTTTTGTCCGAAGTCAGAATGAAAAAGAAAGCTTTGTGTTAAATCCAACCTATCTCCTAACTTTTATAAGATCCCGCCTGAATCACAAATTCGTAATGAAATAACAACACGAACAAGTATTTTTGCTTGCTATTCTTACATCACAAAATCTGCAAATATCTTGTTCAGCCTATATCGTCATTATCATCATCATATATGCCATGACAGCCCACTTTGGGCCTTAGTCTTCCTCAGAATGTCCTTCCAGACTTCTCTATCTGCTGCTAAATTCTTCCAATATCAAATTTTACTAATTCTAATATCATGCAAGACATCATCATCCCATCTTAATTTTGGTCTTCCAACCTATACGTGTTGTAATATAACTTTACATCTTCTCGAATTCATTTTAAATTTTAAATCACCTTCCTATCAACTAGCTTTATGCAGGAACTTGTCTCAATCCACTTTGTTTTTTTACGAAATTACACTCCAGCATGCACATTTTCGCAATAAAAGTTCTTCAGTCCGGCTTCACTGTAGTGAGTATAAGAGTCCGTCCTATGGACTAGTGATTATCATGCTTGACTCTGGTTCCGAGATTCGCAGGTTCAAATCCGTATAGATTTTCAAGGGAGTAAAAATCCTGAATATAGGTTCCTTCATAAGGGGGGGGGTCCTGGATGATAGGTTCTCAAGTCTAAAATAAGAGGTATCTGGGCAAAATTTTTCGACTCTTTCATGCCTGAGCTGTTAAAGAGTATCAGCATATAAAACTAATTAATAAACTGAGTACGAGGTAAATTTGTAAGCAGTATTCAAGGAATGCATTCGTGTAAGTGCAATTAAAAAATTGACTGAGGCCTTTCTGCAAGAAGTAGGCTAATTAGATTATAATCTAATAATAATTATTATAACAGTTTTTATATGTAGGCCTATACTTCCCGGTCGGGACAGGCTCCTGGGTGAGGTTTCTTCGAGTTTTTCCTCACCTGTAAGACAAATGTCAGGAAGCTTAGGGCCCAACGGGCCCCAAAAATCATCCGACCATCATAATTATCATCCTTATCATTATCATCATCATCCTTCACTGGTGTGGAAAGCAATGAGAAGCTACCACACCTATAATTCCCTAGTAAAGCTGCTTAGCATGAAAATGCTATGATTGCAGTGAAAGACCTGCCCTCGGGTAGAATTACTATGGATGGATATGTATACTGACAGGACATGTGGCACGAATGGGCAATGAAAGAGGGGCATGGAAACTCCTTTTAGGAAAACAAAAGAGAAAGCGCCCATTAGGCAGGCAAATAATGAGGTGGGAGAATAATATTGACCATGATTTGAGGGAAGTAGATTATATAGGGGATGATTGGAAAACTTAACTCAGTATAGGGTGTATGGAGAGTTTGTGTCCGCCTTGCAATGAACCTACGGGTTCGATAGTGCCGGTGAGTTTAGTTATACTGACTATTTGTAGGCCAATAGGCTATGTTTTCTTCTAGCTTTGTTTCAGCCACCTGTAAATTTAAGCTTTTATCTCCCTATCTATTATACCTGGCTATTCAACTCAATACATTTATTAAATACTTATCACTAACCATTAACTACAGAAATTTATGTTACAGCATTTTATCATAGAGTAATAGCCCATTTGGTAATGTGGAATGTTACCCAGATCACGTTGTAGACAATTGTTTATTAAATTATGACTTTTACTTCATTCTTTGTTATTTTAATACGATAAAAATGTATTTATAACTTTCTTATTTTCAAGTAGGACTATACGAAAAAATATGTGTGTAGGCCTATAGGCCTATATAGTACAGTAATAGGCCCTACACAATTTTGAAATATTTTCACTTCACTTGTTTAACTTGGCCATGTAACTATTCATATTAAATAAAAGTTTTTAAATTCATTGAAGACGACTGTGAGATCAAGACTGACGTTAAATATTTTATATTGTATTTCTGGTGTTTTTATTTGGATTTTTATGCACGTTATCATTTTGTGTAAGTTCACGTTTGATATTTGTGTATAATTTTCGTGCCAATGACAAATAAACACATAACTACTAGTGAAGATAAATGTTGTGCATATGTATTCTTAGTCCCGCGCCGTAGCCGAGTGGTTAAAGCAGGAAGCCTTGGCGCAGAGCTACGGGACTTGCGCTGGTTCGAGTCTCCATGGGGGAAGACATTTTCTCATGGTATTTCGGCCAGTATGGGTCCGGTGCCCACCCAACATCGTGATGCATTTAGGTAGCTACAATAAGTAGCGACTCCAGGTTGAGAAAACCAGCTATAAGGGCTGGGGGACTCGACATGCTGACCACATGTCACCCCTACACTGACTCATTATCACCTACCTCTGTGATTGACATATGTGGATGTGAGGCCAGCAGCCGGATCGTAGGCTAAGGGCCTTGTGGGCCTGTCGCGCCAGGAGTTTTTTTATTTGTATTCTAAAGAATAAAACGTAATACAGTTTTTGGATAGTCATTGATTAATATATAGGCCTAATCTATAAGCGAAAGTTCACTTTCAATCGTAAGATAAAGTAACATAAAATGACATACTGGTACTTTCATAAAGCTATATTTTATTGCTAACTAACTAACTCATTTTCTTAGAACATAAAAAAAGTTACAAGCCACATCATTAAGAATTAAATTTATTGTACTTTTACTTTACATTATTGTATACTCTTACTTGGTTTTTTTAATCCTGGCACTATCGAACCTGTAGGTTCATGGCCGCGCGGACATGAACTCTCAATACAGCCCTTTGCTGAACCAATGTTTTCCAATCATTCCCTGTATAATCTACTTCCCTCAAATCATTCTTGGTCTACCAACTGGCGTTTTCCGTCTTGTTTTCCTACAAGAAGCTTCCATGCACGTCTTTCATTCCCCATTCGTGCCACATGTCCTGCCCATCGCAGTCTACGAGACTTAACTGTTCTTATTATATCTGGCTTCCTATAAAGACCATGTAGTTCACTGTTATGTAATTTTCTCCATTCACCTGTCCATCTCTCTTTGGTCCAAAAATGTTCCTAAGAACTGCATTCTCAAATACTCATACTCCTTTCCTCCCTTAAAGTAAGAGTCCGTGTTTCGCATCCATATAATATAACTGGGAGAATAATAGTTTTATATATTTTCATTTTTACGTTTTTTGAAAGGAGTTGGGAAGTCAAGAGTCTCTATAATGCATAATAGCACGAATTTCCAGAATTGAACCTATGTTTAATTTCTTTGTGCATCTCATTCCTATTTGTGATTATTGCTCCTAGGTACCTGAATTCAACCACTTCCTCAAGATTTCCCTCATCTATCATTAGCTGTCCATTTCCATTACATAATGCATTTCGATGTGTGGCCATATATGTAGTTTTATTGATATTTACTTCCAGTCCCAATTTCCTAGTATTACTCAATAGTGTGTGCGTGTTGGCCTTTAGTATCTCCTCGCTATCGCCCAATAGTACTACATCATCAGCATAAACTAACAGCTTATTAATACCATTGAGTTGTAGGCTTTCTTCATCCTCTAAAGATTTGATGGCATGCTCTAGTACAAAATTAAATAGTAGAGAAGATAGTGCATCTCCTTGCTTCGACCCAATGTGGGAGATTGAGTGAATAACTACAATACAGTGTGTTTGACATTATAGGGCCTAATGTCAAAAATTGCGCCAAAATTTCTTTAAACTCATATTTTTTAATTTTTTATGGGTATAGAGTACTGCTATGAAATGTGGACAAGAATTAAATCTATGTAATGTCAGAAGTATCATACTCCTTAGAGTTAGCTCACTTAAGGAGAATTTATCTGAGCTATCATTCCAGCTACCAGGATGACTTAGAATTTATGCAATGATAGACTACAGGCTAAATTATAAATATCAGAGTAGGGCCTTAAAAACTTCATAGTGGTACATACCTAGAAGATCCTTGGCTTACGAATCGGCTGTTGGCCGCACATTTACATATGTCAATGACATGTAGAAGATCAATCCAGCAGGTATAGGGGTAACATGTGGTTCTCCCAGCCGTTATAGCTGATTTTTCTCAACCTTAGCCCTAGAATTGAAAGAGAAGACATTATAAGGATGAAAATATGTAGTCTTTTCCTATCACGTTTATGGATTTAGCTTGAAAAAGTTTTTTTTTCCCCTCTATATTTAAATTATTTATAGTTTTTTATAAGATTTAACATTTTATTGTACACTCTAATTCAACTCAGGAAGTTACTACAGACCTTATGGGCTATGCCAGTGTCCCCCTACGTATTACCCGTTCAAGGGGTAAGCGCAGTTGTTGACGGAGGGCACTGCAGTCGTGTTTATGCAGGAATAGACCACGTGACGCTGCTATCTACGAGTGCAGAGGGGGACGGGACGTGGGACGCTGACAGTGAACACTGCCTTAGATGACGTCACGTGTAGCAACAAAGAAAGCTTCGCAATTCTTCCGCCTGCAGAGATATTTTGAATGACTAATACAGAGGGTAGATGTTGCCAAACTCATAATAACGGTATTTGTTTGTTAAGGAGGGGTGGAGCCACAAGGTTAGCAGTACTTTTTTCCAAATCTATGTACTAAACATTTAAAAAACATAGTTTTTCTTTTACGGCATGCAAACTAGTTTCATAGTAAATATGAGAGTCGACACTTTCACACAGGATAGTACAGATCCGCAAGAGCTCAGTAACAAGTGGTAATTTTTTTTCTTTAAGAGGGGGTGGCTTGGACGGCTACAACATACAACTATGTACCTGCTGTGTTGCAATCTTCAGTTTTATATAAGAATTTCTCTCAAGAAAATTATGTTAAAATGGCAACCCAGTTCCCTGTTCCAAACACACAGTACCTTCCTGGGTTGAATCTGAGTGTAGCTACCCAAATTCCTCACAATGTTGGGCAGACATCAGTCCCATACTAGTCGAAATTCCATGAGAAAATTCAGGATGGCCTTATCGTACAATTATAAGTCTTCGATAATGGTATAAATCTTTACACCGGAGATGAGCACGTTTTGTAATTGGATGGCGTTATGCATCAACCGGTTATGCGCCATATCTAAGTTTCGAGGAAACTATGTTTGAAGTTTAAGTGAATCTTCACTATATATTGTAGTGCCAAACTACCAATACTGGATATTGTAAGTTCTTTTCTTTGTTTGACAGTCATGCATTAACAATCTAAGAGCGGTAACATTTGGTGCTTAGCTGCATAATACAAAATTTAGATTACCATTTATGAAGATCTGGTTCCATAGCCGTTTGTTGAAAAATATAGAATCAATTATATGACTGATGGCGTTTACATTTTTCTAAATAACAAGGCTATATTTAAAGATTTGGCGCTAAAAGTGTTCGTACACTTATTTAATGAGCCAGTGCAATTGATGACATCAGAATCCATTTTTTAAGTGGCTTAGCAGATTGATGTATAACATCGTCCAATTTATACCGATCATTTGGGCAAGGATTTTAATGCAGTAAAAGTTAAGATTGCAATAGAGATAGCATACATTATTCAATTGTTTCTGTGTAAAACCAAAACAAAATGCAGTCAGAAGTCTAACTTCTCATTACATTATTCAATTGTTTCTGTGTGAAACCAAGATAAAAGACAGTCATAAGTCTTGCTTCTAATTATACTATATTGCAATCTTAACTTTTAGTGTCCCGCGCCGTAGCCGAGCGGTTAAGGTAGGAAGCCTTGGCGCAGAGCTACGGGACTTGCGCTGGTTCGAGTCTCCATGGGGGAAGACATTTTCTCGTGGTATTTCGGCCAGTATGGGACCGGTGCCCACCCAGCATCGTGAGGCAATTGGGTAGCTACAATAAGTAGCGGCTCCAGGTTGAGGAACCAGCTATAACGGCTGGGGGACTCAACATGCTAACCACATGTCACCCCTACACTGGCTGTTGATCATCTACCTCTGTGATTGACACATGTGGATGTGAAGGGCCAGCAGCCGACTGGTAAAAGGGCAACCGCTGAAAAGTGGAAAGACCCTCAATCGGAATCGGAACTTTTAGTGTATTAAAATCCTTGCCCTATCGATCATTATGCCTGTAGTATTGTAAGTAAATACATTTCCGAATGAGATTATAATTGCAGTTAAATTTAAATATGTTGAGCGATCAGTTGGGAGAGTGATGTGACACTTATGACGCAAATACACAATTTAAACTTCAGTTTTCTTACCCGAATTTCCCCTCCTTCTACATCAAATAGTTACTTAGTTTTCCTGACGAGTCTGAACGAATTCCGTCCTAGATACTTGCTTAATACTTAATATAGGCTTTCCACTTTACAGCAGTTTGCCCTTGATTCCTGCTTTCCAGAGATTCCTATCTTCCCATTGTCCTTCTACCATACCCCTCTTCATCATGGCATCATATACTCCCTCCGTCCTAGATACTGTATAAAAAACTCTGTAGTGAAATAAGGAGTCGAGCCCTGGGATGCTACTCATATACGATAACCGTTACATTACAGAGGCGGTCTAAAGTAGTTAGTTGCAGACTAGTGTTATGCTCAACTCGAGTTCCGAGTTGCCGGGTTCAAATCGACCGGAGTAGATGCATTTTTTCAGGACGTAAAGACGTCATGAGTACCTTGAGAAATCCTGACGATGAAGCATGCTCTTTGAAAGGCCTAGATTTTAATGGTGTAAATATGTTTTACAACAGAAGTCAATATAGATAAGGACGATTGTTTCATCGGGTGAGAAATTCAACATTTTAACACAGTTTTACTACTAACCTTAAGTAAGAAATAAAGGACCTCTGAGTGAAATATTTCAACCCTTTAACTCCTACTTTTCAATTACGACCCGAGTTTTTAAAGAGTGGGGTCAAATAAAATGTTGCCTACCTGAGTCGTTAAAGAGGACTATTTAATTCATGTCCCAAATGGCAGTCAATGACCAATCACATTTCAATGAATTTTGATTTACAACCAATCACAATCTTTTTCACCTCGATTTGTCACTTTCATTTTATCGCTTTCATTTCATCTAGTGGTTCCCAGATTGTAGTATAGAGCATGAATAAAACCAGTTTCTGCTTGCGAGATATAACAGAAAAACATTCGTAGCAATTGATTATACCACAAAAAAAACACCGTTTCCACTTTCTTAAACGTATTACTTCCCAGGAATTAACGTTGCAGAAAAATATAATTGACATATTTACATCATAGAACATCAGAAATTAATTAATAACCTGTAATGATGTGTTTCATTTTTTCTCCACTGGGGTGCATTCTTACAATATTGCGATTCTATTTGGCAATAAATGTGATCTGATTGCAGTGATGAACAAACGAAACATAACATTTCTCATTTGTTTTCAAACATCGCCGTTTTCATTATATATATATATATATATATATATTTTAAAATAGTTTTATTTAGATAATGAATTGGGAGTAAACAGCATAGTTTTATTCGTTAAATAGTCCTAACAAATGCTACTCTTGACTTCCAAATTTTCTAGATAAATTCACTCCTCACTTCTTGTTTTCAAACATCGCCGTTTTCATTTTATATATATATATATATATATATAAATATTTTAAAATAGTTATATTTAGATAATGAATTGGGAGTAAACAGCACAGTTTTATTCGTTAAATAGTCCTAACAAATGCTACTCTTGACTTCCAAATTTTCTAGATAAATTCACTCCTCACTTCATGAGTCGTGAATTTATGATAATATGGAAATCACTCGTAGCATTACTTATGATAATTAAATAAAATACTACTACTGCTAACGCTGCAGTATTAAAGAAAGGAGCCGCTACTGCACTGGTAAGTTGGAGAATGTCTTGTGTAACATATTCCATTCATGTTGTAGCCATGACAAGTTGGGAATATACATGCGAAAAAGAAGCAAAGTACTTGCAGAAAAAAAATCTTTCATCCGTGAAGAATATTGAAAATCAAATTGAATTACAAATTTTACTGGAATTGTGACAGAAATATACATCCCAATGTGGACATAATGACAGATTGATTAGTAACGAAAAACAATAAAACGTACTCCTTCAATGTATTTCGTGAATAGGCCTATCAGTTTCGTCGCCAAAACACAGCTTGTATGTTATTTAAAATCATCGCCAGACTCAAAGGAGATGATAGTCTAGTCAAAATAGGAAAAAAAAAAGTAAAACTTCGGAATAATCATCATCATCATCACTCCAGGGATTAGGTAATTGCCCGTTCCGACTTCATAATGCATCAGCCCAACGTCTTCTACGTCTTCCAACATCACGTCTTCCTCTTGCTTGATAATTTCTTGCTAACAATGGATATCTCTCCTTACTCATTCCATCCATGTGATCAATCCATTTCTGTCTGTAATTCGTGACCTTATACAATAAAGGCTGTACTTTCAATTCTTCTCTTATATCCTCATTTCTTATTCTATCAAGTCTTCTACATCCTTTAACTTGTCTTAGGAACCTCATCTCCGCCATCTGTATTCTATCCTTCTGTTTTTTCATTAGTGCCCAAGTTTCACACCCATACAATATTGTGGGAACCGCCATAACATTATACATTTTTATCTTTGTTTCTTTTCTAATTTTACTTTTGAATGTTCTCTGTATTTTTCCACACACCGTCTGAAATTTATTTATTTTGGAGTCATTATCTCTTTCCACATTGTAGCCAACATCACAGCCCAAATATTTGAAACTAGACACCTGTTCTATACTTTGATTTTCTAAAATAATTTTGGATCTCACTGGATCTCTTCCTCTAAAAGCCATGGTCTTCGTTTTCCTTACAGAAATCTTTAGATCATATAATTTACATATTTCGGAATAATTCGCATAGAATTGAAAATTGGTACAAATCTCAATTATTAACTAACTAACTCACTGACACTATCCAACCCGTAGGCTCATGGCATATATTTTTTAATTACTGTTGTGTTTAGGAGAGAAGTCATGTGATGTTTGTAAAATATATTAAGGGGATTCTAATTATAAATTTCGAATGAAGTAATAGAGACAGAGAATTACTTTTATGTGTCGAAAATTCCATTAAAATGAACTCATTTAAAGAATTTAATGATGAAATATATTGGAAATAATAGTGCCTGTACAGACTTCTGCCTGGGGTTGAAAGAAATTCCACCATTGTTTTCAACAACCTGAGGATAAATCCTAGCTCGTAAAATGAAAGTGCTATAGATGAAACTGATCGGGGCTCGAATGCAGGACATTAAGACACGCGATGTTAAATAAACTGCCTGCAGACAAATGAGGTATGTTGCATGTCGGTAGTCAAACTGTGGTATCTTTGCAAAGTTCTTCATAGGGATAGCAAACTTCAGTTATTGGAAATGTCTTTTGCTGAAGAATTTTCTTCACTAACAAATCAATAATGTATTTATTATTATTATTATTATTATTATTATTATTATTATTATTATTATTATTATTATTATTATGCTCTAACTGACTGGCACTAATGTAATTTTTATTATGTAATTTAGTTTTTATTATCGTTTTACAAATTCTTATCGACTAACTGACTAACTCACTGGCACTTTCAAACCGTAGGTTCATGGCCGCGCGGACATAAGCTCTCCATACATCCCTATTATGAGATATTGTTCTCCAATCATTCCCTGTATACTCTACATCCCTCAAATCATAGTTAATATTACTCTCCCACCTCATTCTTGGTCTACCAACTGGGCATTTTCCCTTCGGTTTCCTACAAGAAGATTCCATGTACGTCTTTCATTTCCCATTCGTGCCACATGTCCTGACCATCGCGGTCTACGATATTTAACTGTTCTGATTATATCTGGTTTCGTATAAAGACCATGTAGTTCACTGTTATGTAGTCTTCTTCATTCACCTGTCTGTTCATCTCTCTTTGATCCAAAAAGTTTCCTAAGAACTTTATTCTCTAATACTCCTACAGTAATCTCCTTTCCTCCCTTAAAGTAAGAGTCCATGTTTCGCATCCATATAATATAACTGATAGAATAATAGTAATATATATTTTCAGTTTAACTTTTTTTAAAGGAGTTGGGACGTCAAGAGTCTCTATAATGTATAATAGCACGCATTTCCAAAATTGAGCCTATGTTTAATTTCTTTGTGATTCTCAATCCTATTCGTGATTATTGTTCCTAGGTATTTGAATTCGCCATTTCCTCAAAATTTCCCTCATTTGTTATTAGATGTCCATTTCCATTATATAATGTATTTGTATGTGTGACCATGTATTTAGTTTTATTGATATTTACTTCCAGTCCCAATTCTTAGTACTAAAAAAAGTCCGTACGCAATAATTGCGTAAAGTAAACGAATTTTTAGTCCAATTTTGCTGGTTTACGGATTGTATATCTATTTTGTTAAGTTGGAGAAACTCAATTTACGATGCCTGTTTATTTAAAAGTCTCCGTCTGCAGTGAAAACAAATCATGCATAACCGTAAGTTATTAACTATTTGCAAATTATTCTATAATTTGACGCCAATTTAAATAATATCTACGGATCATTTTTCTATTATTTTATTTAAAATATCAAATAAATTCAACTAATAGGATACAATGCCAATTTAAGGGTTAATTAAATTGTATGTTATACATAACGTCGAACCAAACTTGGGCGGTTGCTAGTCAATTTTTTAATTTCGGATTTCAGGTAAACATTCACTTCTAACGGCCGGTTTAGCTGATTTTTTTGATAATACCTTCCGCGACTTATTTTAATAGTATACACAATGTTTCGTTGTGAAAAATCGAAAATTTCGACCGCTAGAGTGATTATTAAATTTTCGTTTCGGTGAACTCTACACCAAATGGTCCGATTTTGCTGGTTAACGAACTAGACCTTACTTTTTTTTTAATTTAACTGATGGATGCCAAATTTGATTTTGATGAAAAAAAAATTGCGGCCGCTAGAGCGTTAACGGTCACACACACGTGCATATATAGGCTATATATATATATATATATATATATATATATATATTCATAATGGTCATTTTCGGTGACTACTAGATAGGAGTGGTGAAGACTTGTGAGAAATTTACAAAAAAAAATACTTTCACGAGAACAACCTCAACAGCTTCACTCCTTCGGAATTCGCAATCAGGTAGATCGCTATTTCGATATCCGATGGAGTGGGACGTTTTAAACTGAGCTAAATCTTTAGACAGCACCAAGACCTTGGGGTGATTCAGGCTCTAACTAAAATTAATATGAGACCCATGTTCTGGGAGTAAAAGCGCAGGACTGATAACCGGCTGGCTTCTCGTGCCGATTGTCTACAAAGTGGAAGCTTTAACTTCCTAGTACTTCAAGTGTTGTGGGATCACTTTACCTTTAGCCTCTTTTTTTACGACCCTTTTGTGAGTGTGTAATCAAAAGTGTTTATTTTTAATCACTTCCTACTTTTTTTAAATTTAATTAAATCTTGAGACGCTTGAATATCTTGATCATATCACGACCAGTTTCTTCGATGTAGACCAGTAATGGTAGATATTATCTGTATCCAAAAGTTTTGTCCCAATTCAACTGATATGAAGTTTAATGAATATTATAAAATGACAATTAACTATTAAATAGAATATGATAATGAAATTTAAAGTTACCAATTGCCTTGACAAATACGTAATACAAGGAAAGAAGTCAGTTTGATCGACAACAGGATTTGAACTCTGGTTCTTCCCAAATACGAGTCTTAAACAGCTCTGTCTCACCCAACATGTACGGTTGATCGCTTTTTGTTTTGTTATTTCAAGAGTTTCTCAGATTTTCTTGTTGACTTTTCTCTATGATCACGATATAAAATTATAAAATTGAATACCAGATAAAATCAGTCTCCTCAATGTTAAGAAAAGTTAAAATTTGAGAAGACTGTGCCTTACCAGATCTGTATTTAATTTTCTTCTTCTTATTATTATTCTTCTTCTTCACGGTTTAGGCTTTTTTACTAGCCGGCTCCAAATTGCTGCTCTTTCCATCTTTTCCTTGGCCTTCCCAAACTTCTTCTTCTTCCTCGTAGTGAATAGTTGTATGCTGCTTTTGATATACTATTCTCAGTCATTCTTGTTGCCAAGTGTTCTTTCCAGTTTGTTCTGCATTTCTCTATTGTTGAATTTAATTCCTCTACTTTTAGCTGTCTTATTTCTGTGTTATGTTTTTTGTCTGTTCCTTGATATCCTGCTATTGGTCTGAGGAATCTCATTTCAGCAGCTTGTATTTGGCAGAGTGTTGTGTTGTCACTGTCCATGTTTCGGATCCATAAGTAATAATAGGCAGTGCCATTGTCTTGTATAATTTCATTATAGAGTCTTTCCTGGCTTTATTTTTCAAAGTTCTTCTTAGTGTGCCTGTTATATAATTAAACTTATTTATTTTGTTAATTATATCTGTTTCTGCTGTGTATGATATTTCGCAACCTAGGAAGTTATATGTTACTACTTGTTCTATTGGTTTATTTTCTAATATTATCTTTGTCCGAACTGGATGAGCGCCCTTGAAAGCCATTTTTTAATTTTATTTTTGCGAGAATATTTCCATGTTGTATTTTTTTGATATTTCATTTAGTTTATGTAGCATTCTTTGTAGTTCGTCTTCTGTTTTTGCTATTAAAATCTGGTCATCTGCAAAGGCTACTGTTTTTATTACTATATTTCCTAAGTTAATTCCCCCAGTCGTCATTTGTTTCCATGATCTTATCATGTCGAAATAAATGTTAAAAAGAGTGGTTGATGGTGGACAACCTTGTCTAACTCCTCTTATTTAATTTTATAATCTTATATTTGTTACCAAAATTTCAACGACATTCTGCCATTAGCAATGATCTACTATGTGGTATAACGTTTAGCACTATTACCTACTCTATGATTAGCATATCTGATCAGAGCGTCACTGAAGGTTTAGGGTTTGATTCCCGGCCCCTATCACTGAAATATTACTATAGGGGTCTACACAGCCTGATGAGGACTACCGAGTAGCTACTTAATATGAGAATTGTGTTTAATAAAACTAAAACTAAGTTTCAGGGTCTGTGTGTTGCTTCCCATTTGATTCTCTGCAGTGTTTCTTACTAGCCCGTAACAATAACCACTTCGGAACTCGTGTGCCACGGATTATATTTTTAACTTTCCAATAGAAATCCGAAGAAATGAAGTAACAATTGAGTAGTGCTCTGCAAAAAAATTACCTTTTTTTCCTGAGAGTGAAAAACTTTCACAGTAACTTAACTCTAAGTGATGTGCTTTTGAATATGAATTAGCCTACACCGTGTCCACAAATATACTATCATACTTTAAACTACTACTACGTCGCTTTGGGTAATCGTATCTAAATTAAATTGGTGACAATGAAAAGAGAAACTCAAAAAAGTTTTGTGCATGTTAACAATGGAGAATAATGGACAACAATACAGAAACTAAACTAAATGTAATCATGTTTTTTGTGGTCGATATGGGTTCATTGTTGGATATTTAGCAGACAGGTTAAATGTGAATGTCTGCAGCGTCACTCGTGGTTCTATCTATGAAGTATATTAAAGAGAGATGAACAGACGGGTAATTTGGCAGTATGGGTAATTTGGCAGTATTTTATTGTGGAATTATTTCCAACATATCCTAACTTATTTGACGTAGTTTTAGTGATTGCCACGAGATATCAGGAACGCTTGGATCTGTGTGATTTTTTTTGGAACTATTTCAAAACTCTTTACCGAGATGGAGCCGATCTACTTTAGAGTTCGGGGTGTCTAGAGAGTTGTAGCAAGACTGTTTGTCGTTGGTAGCAAAGTTTTCTTTTTCGCTGTACTGGCATGTGTTATTTCAGTGTGCAATATTTCAAGTTGTACAGTAAACTCCACTGAATCAGGTAAGTTAAAACAAGTTTCATTGTTGTTAATTGTTAGAGAGTAAGATCTTAGATTCTGAGGTGGTTTTCTTAGCATTTGTTGGTTGATTATTCTACTTTGAGGAACCAATGGAAAGCAAATACCGTCACTTCCTGCCAACTGACGTTAAAAACAGACATTATCTCTACATTTTTACACACTGATATTATGCTACAGAGTTTACTTTCAATTTTTGTGTTTGGTATGTTGGAGATATGCCAGGGAAAAGGAGTAGGCCCTAAATATGCCAAGTAGGCCTACTCCAGGGATGATTTTAAAAAAATCAGTAGAAAAAGTATTGAAGGAAAGCTGGTCCGTTTACAAAGCTTCCAAGGAGTTTAATGTCCCTTTCAATACTCTGAAAATATATTTGAGTACTTCTTCAGGTCCCAATGACATTCCGGATGTGAAAATGGGACAACCTATTGTTCTGAGTGCTGATCAAGGCCAGAATGTAGTGGGTTATATTTGCAAAATGCAGGAACTAGGATTTGGGATGACGGCTACTGACGTACGAAAACAAGCTTTGAACATCGTGTCCACTAGTGGACAAAACAATCCTTCACCTTAAGGAAGGCTTAGCTGGATGGGACTGGTGGTACTCATTTCGTGATCGTTATGGACGTGCAATGAGGTTACCCGTTAAGATAGCTGCAGCAACAAATCTTTATTGACGAGTTTTACGACAAGCTCTACTCCTCAATGGGGAAACACAATCTGCTCGATAAGCCGAATCGTATTTGGAACCTGGACGAAGCTGGCTTCTCTTATGTGACGAAGCCTGGAAAAATTGTGACCTCCAAAGTTCTGAAACGTGTGTATAAGCAGGCTCCGACAGAACGAGGTGAAACTACCACGCTTCTGCTAACTGCCAATGCTAGTGGCCAAGCAGGGCCTTATATGGTCATTTTCAAGGGCCAGAGACTGAGCAACGAATTGAAAACCAATGCTCTAGTCAATTCAATGGTCTGTGTGTCAAAAACTGGCTAGATTAATTCCGAACTTTTCCTTCAGTTCCTGAATATTTTGTACCACAGGAATGTATCCATTCAATAAAAATGCTTTGCCAGATCAAACATACGGAGCAGAGTTGCTCCACAACGATACAAGGGATCCCTAAGATGAGATTTTCCCCATGTCTCAACCCTTTCAATGTGTTCGACAGAGGCAGTAAGCTGCAGCAATTGGCCGTTTATTTGATTCTGCAACACCTGGCTATCCATGAGTAATTATGAACAAATTTCGGTGGCCGAACCTCATGATCCAGCGCCTGAACCTCAAGATCCGGTACCTGAACCTCATGATCCAGCACCTGAACCTCAAGATCCAGTACCTGAATCTGAGGAAACAGTGCCTAATCCTAAGCGAAAGAGACGACTGCATTTCACTGAGAAAAAGTCCACCGAAAACAGCAACTCAGACTCTTGCGGAACATGTTGTGGCTTTTTCTCAAATGACAAAAGTGGGGAAACTTGGATTCAGTGCCTAAACTGTCAAAAATGATACCATGAACAGTGCGAAGGCATGAGACGGTACAGAAACAAATTTCAAGTGCAATGAGTGTAAATTACAAAATTAATTAGAACAAACTACACTTTTAACACAATATTGCCAAATTAAACTTATAGTATTGCCAAATTATACTTAGCTATTGCCAAATTATACGTATATACAGTGATGAGATAAAATGCATTTTATAATTTAAAAATACAAGTTGATGCGGTCAAATTTGCACATTTTATTGATAAGATCCTGACATATATTTTACAGTAATTGCGATCGAATTTCGATAATAATAAGTTACCTAAAATCAATAAAATGTTCAAAGTATTGCCAAATTACCCTTGTCTCCCCTATATTAAGTATATTAAAAACGTTTAGAGTTTCTAACCAATTTCATTTAGATACGATTATACAAAGCGACGTAGTAGTAGTTAAAAAGTATGATACTATGTTTGTGGACACGATGTATATTATATTTGTACTAAGACAATATCTCGTATGAAGAAGAAAAGGATGTAAATGCAAAACTATCTAAATTTTTAAGAATTTTAGGGTTAATAAATTCTATCTTCAAGCCACAGTTAGTCCAAAAGCATTCAAGACTGAAAGCGTATAAAACACTGGCTCTTCCAACTCTTTTGTATGGTAGCGAAGTATGGACGTTGAAACAGAAGGATATACAGAGACTTAGATCTGCTGAAATGAGATATCTTCGGAGGACTGCAGGATACACACTACTAGATCACAAAAAAAAAATGAAGACATCTTAGAAGAATTACACATGGAATCTTTAGAAAACAAAATTTCTGATTATAAGTCAAGATGGATGCAACATGTTCATCGAATGGAAGATCACAGAATACCCAAACAAATGTTAAGATATCAACCTGCAGGAAGAAGAAGACCAGGACGTCCACTCAAAAGACTTCTGGATGGTGTTTCCCTTGAGTCCGAAACAGGTCAACAAATGGCCTAAAGTCGTGAATGTACTATGATGATGATGATACTAAGACTTTTTGTAAATATACCAAATGACGTACACGTTTCATAACCCAGCCTATCTTATGCCCTTGAAAAAGATAAGCTAAAATTAGAAGTATTCTTGAAACAATTGATCTATATTATAATGAATGGCAATAAATAAATAGTATAGTAGAGAATGATGATGATGAGTGGTTATTATTTAAAGGCTGCAGAGAATTTAAAATTTTGAATTATACCAAATGGCGTATTACTCCTCTAAGTGTTTTGTGCAGGCGGAAAATATGTTAACTAGCATGCTGTCTTTCTCTTTCTCTTCCTTACTATGTTGCCACTTCCTGTCCTCTGTATTGTGTTGTTTGATTGACGTGTTTAGAGATTCTCTCCCACATTTGAAGTTGAAAAATGTCAGTACGTGATCGGATGTACAGTCTTCACCTACATCCCTTCCACATATTCAGTAGATCGGCGAAACTAGCGCTAAAACTCTTCCCCTCCTCCCGTGCGAAGTTAACTTGGTGGTGTAATACAATATTTCTTAACTCTGAAATAATTGATATGGAATTGGAACAAAAATATTAGCTCTGAAAGGAAAATGTGCAATAAGAACAAAAATAATGATAAACAATGTAATTATAGACCAAGTTCAGAATTTTAATTATTTGGGATGCCATTTAGGCAATTACAGAAATTTAGATAAACACACTAAAATACGATTCAATTATCTATGTGGCACAATTAAACGCACTTTTTTGAATAAAACTAGAAAAGAAACTATTTTGAAGTTTTACAAAGTATTAGCAGTTCCATCTCTTATATATGGATGTGAAACCTGGACATTAACAAAGGCAGCTGGTAAACAAATAGAGACTGCTGAAATGAAGATGTTGAGAGCAATAGCAGGATACCAAAGAACCGATAAAAAGAAAAACGAAGATATCAGAACAGAACTTAATATATTTAATCTCTGTGAAAGAATAAAATATTATCAAAATGCTTATCTTCAGCACGTATTACGAATGAATGAACAGCGCATACCAAGAAGAATGTATAATTATAAACCAAAAGGGAGAAGATTGTTGGGAAGACCATTGAAGAGATGGAATGACTAATTCGAGCTATAATGAGATCGGAACAGGCCATTGGGCTTATTCCTTGTTGTTGTTGATGATGATGATGATGATGATGATGATGATGATGAATTGGAATTTAAAATGAATGAGAATGAATAAAGATTACCGCAGAGAATGAAAGAATGGTTGTTTAATGAACATGGAGAAAGGAAAGAGTATATGTTACTTGACTTCAGAGAATTTAAAATTTCATATAGAAATATGCATAGTAGAATATTCATAAAGCAACAGCGAAGTGATCGAAACCCGGCGGAGTTGAAAATTGTAATTGTAAAATTAATTTAAAGTTTTACGTAGATCTCGGGACCAGGACGGGTGGTGTTATAAGCTTTTTAATCGCCAGATTCCTGATTTAAATTGCAACTCCCTCCGCAACTCGTATGTTGAGAAGGCATGCGGAACTGCTGATGCCGATTCGTCCGTCGGATCCTGGCGGCTCCCTTGGTGATTTTCGATAGGCATTGGATTTCACCTTCTCCCTTCTCTTTACTATCATCCCTCATATATCACAATACGCAAATACATAAACATACTCATCCTACACACCTCTCTGTATACATCGTGTACATAAAGTGGTCTGCCGAAGTGGTGTGCAAATTGAAAATATACAAATGTACATTAACGCCATCTAGCCGCCCAACGCGGAACACAAAGCACGTAAAGTGCAGTTGATGGTATTATAACACATAATAATAATAATAATAATAATAATAATAATAATAATAATAATAATAATAATAATAATAATATTTCTTAACGTAATAAAATTCGTGTTTCAATTTGTGGTTGCGCAAATCCAAGGATACAAAGTAGTATTTGTTAATAATATAATTAAGCTAATGCATACTCTCTAAAACGGAATGGGCAATGATCAGTCAACATGGCGTGTTAAGGAACTTGAAGTCGGTACAAGATTTTAACCTGTCAGTGCATGTTATAAAGTACAATGTTACATTTTATACTTCAAAGGGTTTGTTTTCATTTCATTTTAAATACTCGGCCATTTCTGAGAAATTTAAAAGCTTATTGAGTACAAACTAACCTCAATATATTCATTCCCATAGCAACCTTTCAGCTATCAGGACTGTCCAAAACTTACAAAGTTAAACATCGGTGAAGTACATATCAGAACATAAATATATTTCAATCAATATTTTTTATTAATACAATTTAGGAATAAAAAGCAGATAAAAATAAAATAAAATCAATTATGAATAAACTGAACAAGATAAATTACAAAAAAAGTGTAGGATAATTATAATTGTATGAACATAAAGAAAATAGAGATATACTAAATATATAGACAATAGAGAAGAAGTGATAGGAAGGAGACCAAGTGACAGACCAAGAGATACGTAGAAAAACAGGTTAAAATAAGCCTATAACTAACTGACTGGTACTATCGATCCGTAGGTTCAAGGCCGCGCGGACATAAGCTCTCCATACAACCCCATCCTGAGCTAATGTTTTCCAATCATCCCCTGTATAATCTACTTCCCTCAAATCATAGTTAATGTTATAAACCTATATAAATAATAATTATTATTGTTCTATTGATTGTTACATTTCGGATTGTTTCAATGTTCCCAGACTAGACTCTATTAGGCCCGATTCTGTCATTCACAAAGTAAATATTTTTTTATAAATTCAACTCTGTTTAGGTTATCCTGGATCTCGGAGTCCTCTGGGCCTATACCTGATAGCCAATTTGACCAACCGTGTTGACACCATTCAATGTAAATGTTCTATCCATTGAATTTGGTAAATTTTAATTAACCGAAGATATTTGAAACCTTGAATTTTCCATTATATATATCCATCCACAGTAATTCTGCCCGAGGGCAGGTCTTTCACTGCAATCATAGCATATGTTTGTGAATCTTATGATAATTGCGGGCATAAAACATCATTGACAGTTTCAAATTATCCAAACTACACTAGAATATTTTATAAATCATTTGTTTATAAATAAAGTTGTATTTAAATTTCTGTATTCGCCTGTTTAAGTTATGTTCAATTTTATTTTATTTGTATCTCATCCTTATTTATAGATTTTTAACATCTAGATCATATCGGAACTATTTGTTTTTATTATCGTATGTTTTCTGATGTTCACTGATTTTAATTTTAATGGTATTATGAAATGGAACAAGAAAAGACACAAAACTAAAATTTTATAAAGCAATGGAGTTACCTTACTATTGTACTGTAGTGAGTTTTGGTTCTTAACTAAAAGTGAAGCAACTGAAATTAGATTTCTGAGAACTGTAGCTGTCTGCAAACTTCTAAATAAAAGAAAAACGAAGATGTTAGAAATGAGCTAATTATTTTAAAACTTTTAGATAAAATAAAACAATCTATTAAAAAAACTGCAAAGAACATGTCCAAAGAATGAAAGATGAACGCATGCCAAAAATTATACTTAATTACAAACCAGAAGGAGATAGTAATGTTGGTAGACCGAAAAAGGTATCTTTTTGAATGAGAATGTATGAGACCGGAACAAGCCGCATGGGCTTAATCCGTGAATGTCATAACGATCAATATAATGAAATGATCAATATAATGAAATGGACCCTGCTAATGAAATTCCTACCATAGACGACTGAGAAAAACAAGGTAAAAAGCTTAGTCAGATTGTTTCGAAACTGAATTTGAATCCGGCACCTAATATCCGTTGCGTAATTGGTTAAAGCAATAAATTAAAAGTCGGAAAGTCGCGGGATCGTGCCGGGATTTTAAAACTGGACTAAACGTTCTAGAGGTTCCATGGCTTTGGTGTTGACCTAGCTTCTAAATTAAATGAGTACTATGTTCTGAGGGTAAATACGGCCATCATGCAGGACTAACATTACGGCTGGCATCTAGTATCGATTTCTATAAAGATGGGAGCCTTAACCTTCTACCACTCCCAAGATCTCCTAATGATTAGTAGAGTCACTTCACCGCCTGACACAATTATATTTAATTTATTTATATAATCTTGATCCCTACCCCTCACTTGACCCTCGATAACTTAGTGTAGTTTTATAATGTAATGATGTCTATTAAATATTTCCAACTTCTCATTCGTATCATCATTGTATTCAGAAATATAATATATTAAATAAGAAATCATCAGAAACATCCAGATTCTCTCAGAAATGTAGTTATTTCTGATTTACGATTGATCGTCGGACCTAACACCCTACCACACAATTTGCAGCATATCGACATAAAACCAAGTTCTACGTCCACTGAGTGAAGAAGGAAAAGTAATTGGCAAATAATATTTCTATAAGATGTGCAGTTTTAAAACGAGGAACTCTTGGTATCAGAGCGTGGGAAGCAAAAAGTAGATTAGGACAATAAATGATTGTTAAATTCCTGCCATTTAAAAATAAATATATAGGACTAATCTTATATAATTAAAGTCTGAAGTCTGTTCTATTCATACTGCATATTGTAAAAAGTAGAAATTAGGCTATCATACTGTGCTGATTTTAGTAGGGAATTTCTTATAGTAAATAATATCATTAACTCTTCTATAAACTTTGGGTAGAAAATGTGTAGTTTTATCATAAATAATTTTATAGTAGGCCTACACAATTTCAATCGTGCATTACTAAAAAAATCATAATTATCGGTAAATTTTCCCCTGGTACACATGGGTTGTGAAATTAAATAAAAATTCCTCTTATTTTTTACATCCCACGGGCGTTCTAACAAAAACTGAATTATGACACTACATAAATTAAACATTTATTATTTTTAAGCAAAGAAAATTCATAATATTATCAAACACAGCTCCATATTGCCCATTTTATTGGAAAAGAGCAAAGGAATTATGTAGAAAAGGAACGCTCTTTTACAAGGTTCAATTTAGTTAACCATTACTGTTATATAACTTCAATATCTTAATGAAGCTATGTAAAAACTAATTAACAAAAACTTTTACTTTTATAGCAAAATTACATCATTCAGGACAGAGGTTAAATTACTTGATAGTGCCCTAAGAGAAAAACCATCTCTTTCTACATAATTACCAAAACAAAAATTTGGAAATTATATTAGACAACTATACGATAGGCCTGCCTGTTTAGAGAACGAAACTCAGAAATTGCCTTTTTTTTTATAAATAATAAAGAAGGATTATGACGTATTATAAAAATTGGTTATTCAAAGAATATAGGCCTAGACAAAATGTTTATATCATGCGAATCGAATAAAGAGCTACACCCAGTTGCTTTGTAGAATAGCATTACAATATGGCTATTATAGATTATGTTTTCTTCTACGATTTTTTTTCTAGGTTACATCCACATGCACTTGCATTAATGCACGCATACATGAATGAGCGTATCTTTTCAGTTGCACTTCCTGCAAACTGTAGGAGGTTTCTGTACTCTTCGAGACCTCTATGACTTTTCCTGCTCTTCTCCCTCTATTCCTTATGAATGTTTGTTTGTTGGACAGTGAATACCCCGAATTGCAGTGCTTGTATTCTTTAAGTACATACATCCGAAGGATGCAGCCTTTTAAATCTGAGAATCCTATGACTCTTCTCTTAACATTTTTTTTCCTCCATTTCGTGTCCCAATATAAGACCGGAATCATTATTTACATCCATTGTCAAAGTTTGTTGTATGAATGGAATATGTCTCGTTATACATTAAACGAATATTATCTTTATTAGTAGATCTACATTTATAAAATTTAATAGGCAATTAGAAGGTGGCTAATTAAGGGTAGGCCTATATTAGAGTTTTAAATAAATGCTAACTAATTAAGGAAATGCTACATTTTATAGTAGATAATTTAATGATAATAAAATAACCGAGCGAATTGACTCGGGCGTTAGCGTTTAATACTCGTGTTCGGGAGGTCCCGGAATCAAACCTTGGTAAGGACCAACTTAATGAGGTTTTTAACTGGTTTTCCTCAGTCGCCTAGACAATTGTTAGGCTGGAATTTCATTATCAGAATTCATATCATAATATTATAAGAAATTGATAGGCTCTCAATGAACTTATACAGAAACACATGACATAAACACAGTAGATAAGCACTTTATTGGATAGAACGAGATTCTAGGCGCGATATCACTTTGATGTTATAGCGCCTATAAATAAATCTAAAGAAAACTTATATCAGTAAGGGATACTAAAGGTTAAGATAATATAATATATGTATAGACTAATAAATGGAATAAAATGTATTTCAGAATCCAAACGTGGCATTTAGGACAGGCCTATATTTTTAAATAACCTTTTTTGTAATACGTTATAACCCTACTATATTCTTTTTTTAAAAAAAGGCAATTTATCAGCTTCGTTCTCTAAATAAGTATCGCATAGTTTTCTAATATAATTTCGATGCCTTCCAAAATTTATCATAAGTAATGCCACGAGTGATTTCCAGATTATCGATAAATTCACGACTCACGAAGTGAGGAGTGAATTTATCTAGAGAATTTGGAAATCAAGAGTGGCATTTGTTAGGACTATGTAACGAATAAAATTAAGCTGTTTACTCACAAATCATTGTTTAACTATAGTTATTTTAAAATATTTATATATTTAATGTAAACGGCGATGTTTGAAAACAAATCAGAAATGTGAGGTTATGTTCATTCACTGCTGCTTGATCATATTATTTATTGCCAAATAAGATCGCAATATTGTAAGAGTGCACCCAAATGGAGAAATAATGAAACACATCAAACTATATATCATAATCAACATTACGGCTTATTCATTTATTTTTTTAGTAAACAACTCAGTAAAATCAAGGAATCTTTTCATTATTTGCTATATTCAATGTATTTGTTGGAGAAAAATAATAATTTGACATGTTCAGAACATTAAAAAAGAGGAGCTTTCTTTATCACAAAAGCAGGAACTGATAAAGAGAAATCGATAAAGAGCGAGGTGAAACACGACTGTCATTGGTTGTAAAACAACATTCATTGAAACGTGATTGGTCATTGACTAGCATTTGTGGTATGAGTTAAATAGTCTTGGTAATTGTATAGAAAGAGATCGCTTTTCTCTTAATGTAATCTACTATATCAAGATATTTAACATCTGTCCTGTATGATGACATTTTCTATAAACCACTGATGTAAGTGACCTAATTGAATCAATTTTAAAAGTCATATTTATAATTTATTGAAGAAAAAGATTCTTACTACTGTAACCTTAACTTTCAGCGCTCAAAACTCCGCTCCCTAACCTCATAACAATGAGAAAGCAGTAGGTTAATTGAAGAGAGATTGATAAAAATTAAAAATTAAATTTCGCAAATCCCAAACATATCCACAAACTGTTTTTTCTTCTTCGCGTTATATTAGGTCCCTCCATCCCCGTCTCGATCTTCCAGGCGATCTCTTCCCTTCTGTAGGTAGATTGTCCCTTTATCAGACATACAGTTCTGTCCGACTGTATGCGAGATATATGTTGGTTCTATTTAGATCTTCCATCTCCCAATCACCTATTGTTTGAATATTTAACTGGTTTCTAAATTCTTCACTTTTTACCTTATCTCTCTTAGAGTTATGCACAATATCCTTAATATATTCATTTAATTTGTCTGTAGAATCTGTTTCGTTCTAGAAGTGTCCGCTCTTGTCTCAAAAGCATATGTCAATAGTGAGCGTATGACTTCTTTATAGATTCTTGTCTTGATATCCTTATTTTATATAGAATATTTGCAGAGCTCTCCAGCTAGTTATCTCAACACCCAGCTATTTTATTATTACTTGTTATAGGGCCTATTATGTTTCTTTATTTCACCTCTATACAATTTTCGATGTTATAATTACATTTTGACATTGAGCAATGGAAGCCTAATATGAATGAAAATAAATATAAATATAAAGAAAAATAAATGTTTGCGCTGGGATTGCTTGGATAGCGTAAGTGGCAGCGCACTGAAGTATCAATTCAGAGGTCCGGGTTCAAATTTCCGTCTAAGCATTTATTTTTCTTCTCATGTCACACACACACACACACACACACACACACACACACACACACACACACACACACACACACACACACACACACACACACACACACACACACACACATATATATATATATATATATATATATATATATAGATTGTAAACGTTCCCACAGTTTTCATATATCCATACATAGTAATTCTACCCGAAGGCAGGTCCTTCACTGCAATCATAGCATTTTTATGCTATGCTTGCAGCTTTACTAGGGAATTGTAGGTGTGGTAGCTTCCCGATGCTTTCCACACCGGTGAAGGATGACGATGCTAATGATAAGAATGATGATGATGATGGCCATATGATTTCGGAGACCGTTTGGGCCTTAAAGTTTTCCTGACATTTGTCTTACAGGTGAGGAAAAACCCCGATAAAAACCTCACCCAGAAAAACTGCCCCGGCCGGGGATCGAACCCGGATCCGCTGCGTGACAAGGCAGCATGCTACCTCGAGACCACAGCGGTGGACATTTTTCATATATGAAAAATGTAGGAACGTTTACAGTCTCAATAAAACACCTATAGAAAAATAATCGGAAAACTTGAAAATCAGATTCCTATCTTGCAACGAAAGAGAACGAAGCAAGTATCATGGAAAGACATGTTCATAAGCATAGGCCTATCTATAATGCAATATCGAGGCAGAAAAAAGCTATTACAGGTTTTCCAAAAACAAAATAGCGTCAGTTATGGATCTATTCTAGGAGAAATAATGCATTATATTCTTCTTGAAAGAGGAAATACCAAAAGTAAGGCACCCAGTGAGAGAACACTAAAACGAAAGGAAAAATGTAACTATAGGATAATTCTTGAAATCAATAGGCCCTATGTCATCACTGTCATCAACTTCGCGTATATGCCTAGGAGCCTGTTTCTCTTGCCAAAGTTAGGATCTACGTTTGTGTTTTCCATGTGGGATATAGTCCATCTTTGATTCTAATTCCTATTAATACGTTAATTTTATATTTTGGAATTCTGTTCCTGGTCATCCTCCGTAAGTTTTTTTAAATAATTTCTACAGTTCCATATCCAGTGGTTGATTGGCTCAAATTCGAGCTTTGGCCTCCCTTAACTTATGTCTCCAATAATTTCTACTTTGCGCGGCAAACCACTAGTTGCGACACTTAAACCTATGTAGGTTTGCAGCATCTTCGTTAATGCCATCCTCTCATCGTTTTTTTCGGTCTTCCAACTAGTCTGTTCCTCATAAAACTTGCTGTAAGCACCTTCTTTGGTGCTCGGTCTGTTGACAGCCTTTGCACATGGCCAGCCCTTTCCAATTTCTTTAATTTAATAAAAGTTACAAGGTCGGGTTCAATGTATTTGTCGTACAATTCTTTCTTGTGTCGTATTCTCCACTGACCATTAATATTTATGGGTCCAAATATTTCCCTGAGTACTTTTTTAAAATTATTTAGGGCTACCCCTCCACTGATCTTTTAGTGAGGCTCCATGTCTTACTACCATGAAGTGAACAAAATGTTCTTATTAAAACTTCATATAGCCTCATTATAGTTCCATATAGCACCTGATATATTAACAGATAATGATAATAATAGTGATAATAACAATAGTAATAAAACAAAATTTTAGAGTATAAAACAAGATTAATACATGTGTCGTGTCTCTTCTATGGAAAATGACAACTACCAAAAAATATGTTTAACCATCATCCTATAGGAAGATGACCGAGATACCTTTATGGATGAAATTTGTATTGAGACCAAAACATGCCAATATAATGTCTTAACTTGGTGAAACCAAGATAATAATAATAATAATAATAATAATAATAATAATAATAATAATAATAATAATAATAATAATAATAATACTACTAATAATAACAGATAATGGAATTCTACGAGAACAGAAGTAAAGCTCCAGTGGATACTATGAAGTGGATTGATGAAGTCAAAAAGGACTTAAAATTGGCAGGAATTACTAAAGAAGATATCCCAAACAGAGATATATTTAGAATTAAGGTGGATAAGTGGCAAGTTGACCAAGAGGACAAACCGAAGAAAAAAACTGGAACAACTTGGACAGATGATAGAAAACAAGCTCATAGCAAAAGAATGAAAGAAATTTGGGCTCAAAGAAAACGCCTCTAAGTACTTTGCGTAGTCCTACATGGGCTCATCCGCAATCAAAAAAAAAAATATGGAAATACATAATATATGAAGTTTTTATCTATAGAATAAATATGATTCGTCCCGCGCCGTAGCCGAGCGGTTAAGGTAGGAAGCCTTGGCGCAGAGCTACGGGACTTGCGCTGGTTCGAGTCTCCATGGGGGAAGAAATTTTCTCATGGTATTTCGGCCAGTATGGGACCGGTGCCCACCCAGCATCGTGAGGCAATTGGGTAGCTACAATAAGTAGCGGCTCCAGGTTGAGGAACCAGCTATAACGGCTGGGGGACTCGACATGTTAACCACATGTCACCCCTACACTGGCTGTTGATCATCTACCTCTGTGATTGACACAGGTGGATGTGAAGGGCCAGCAGCCGGCTGGTAAAAGGGCAACCGCTGAAAAGTGGAAAGACCCTCAATCGGATAAATATAATTCTAAAACGAATGGAAGTAGGCATATTGACTATGACGTTATGTATGTGCAACTTTGTACTTCTTAATAAAATAAGGATTTTAGATTTAAAAGTATTGTTATAATGTAGATTAATTGTTATTACACCGAGGAGGATTTGTGAAACCCCTAGTGTTGAACATGAGTGTTCGAATTCAATGAAGCTTCACACAAAACAAATAAGACAAGTGAGCAGTAAATTGCGCAAGTCATCTCACGATAGAGTTACAACGTTTTAAACGCAGTCTCGTTAGCGTTTCAAAAACTTTTCTGCTCGCGAAATATTTTTCAATATTCTAAATTCAACAACATTTTTATTCATTGGTTTTGTTATCCTTCAAGTTAATTAACAAATAATTAAACTTGCAGACTTATAAACACACAGGAATTATAATTTAAAAGCTCCTTCGAATATAGATGCATAAATAATTCAGTTGCTTTAAGATTGGTTTTAAGAATAATGTTCTACAGCCCTATTAATAAAATGTAATATACACATGGTTTTCATACAATCTTTTGATACTTGTTTTAAGTTTTTAGGAGATATAAAATAAATCTTTAAAGAAAAGATGGCTGATCTACTGACGCTCCAGCATGAACAATTGCTTTAATAAATAATTATATATTGTTCATTCTGTTCCGAGTACACGGAGATTTATCTTAAATAATAGGCCTAATAATGATGATGATGATGATGATAATAATAATAATAATCTTCTTCTTCTTCTTCTTCACTTCCTGGTTTAGGCAAGAGTTGCCTGTTCCGAATAATAATAATAATAATAATTAATAATAATAATAATAATAATAATAATAATAGTAATTTATTTATATACAAATTTTCTATGTTTACACATCTTTCTGTGCATAAAATTTTATTTCCATTCTCTACTCGTCCCTATCTATCCACTCATTGTCCTCCAGTACTCGTTGTTCTCATTTCAGTTCTTATTTCTTGCATCCACGAGTTTCGAGGTCTTTCCTTCTTTCTTTCTTCTTCCAGGTGGTCACCATCCGAATGTTTTTCTGGGTAACCTTTCTTCTTGCATTCGTCGTACATGCCTATACCAATTTAATTGCTTATGTCTTATATAATCTACTATTGAATATTTAATGTTCATTTTTTCTCGTATGACTTTATTCCTTCTTCTTCTTTTTTTCAATTTTAAACATTTTCCTACTCTCCTCAAGAAATCAATTTCCATAGACATAATAATAATCTCTATCTATCTTCGGGTTTTTATAGCTACTGTCGTCTTCCCGTGCCAAACCTCCAAAGCCTACGATCTTGGGCGACTTCAATGTTTAGCCCTCTTGCTTGCATTACTGCCTTCATGTTTTCCTTCCGTGTTAACTTCGGTCTCCCTCTTTTCTTCCTTCTGGTCGATTGCCATTGATATACTTGCTTCGGCCATCGCTCATCTTCCATTCTTAAAATATGTCCTAACCACTTTAATTCCTTCTCCTCAATTCTTTTAATTATGCTTTCTTCTGCTTCCATTATGTTTCTAATTTCCTTATTTGTGACATGTTCTCCGCCATGGCCGGTCCTAAGCCCGGATGAGAAAGTAGGAGGGGGAAGAGTAACAACCTCGTTAAAAAACCAGAGTTCAGTTGGCTCCGACCGATAGTACTCTGTAAGGGCTCCTAGCCAGGATTACGATGAAGACCTCAACGGCAGAGTCGGCGCAGGAGTCCTTCAACAGGGCGGATCTGGCGGAAGAGGCAACCCTATCTCTAAAGGAAATAGAGAAAAGCTGGCTTGCGGTGAAGAGGGATCTACAAAGGCTATAGGAGAAAAACGCAGGCAGAAATTTTCCTGGTCCTCCAGGTTGGGGGTTTATGCTGTGAACAAGCTCTCCACACATTAGAAAAAACACAAAATGCTAAAAGATAAATCAGTCAAAACCGGACATAATAATAATAATAATAATAATAATAATAATAATAATAATAATCCATCATCCATAGTAATTCTGCCCGAAGGCAGGTCCTTCACTGCAATCTTAGCATTTTCATGCTATGCTTGCAGCTTTACTAGGGAATTGTAGGTGTGGTAGCTTCCCGTTGCTTTCCACACCGGTGAAGGATGATGATGATAATGATAAGGATGATGGCCATATGATTTCGGGGACCATTTGGACCTTAAAGTTTTCCTGACATTTGTCTTACAGGTGAGGAAAAACCCCGATAAAAACCTGACCCAGAAAAACTGCCCCGACCGGGGATCGAACCCGGGCCCGCTGCGTGACAAGGCAGCACGCTACCTCGAGACCACTGCAGTGGACAATAATAATAATAATAATAATAATAATAATAATAATAATAATAATAATAATAATAATAATAATAATAATAATAATAATAATAGTAATAATAATAAATATAATTATTATTATTATTTTATTTACACATAAAATTACTGTGTGTTTAGAAACAAAGAAAGAATTTACAGGCCTATAATTCGTATTAGAAAAAATAATCATATTTAAATAATAAAATTACGAATACTCAATAAAACTAAAAAAAATACAATGCATGATAGGACTAGGGGTTCCTTAGCCTAAATGCTGGCTTCTGTCCTAACATTTGGAGTGAATAAAACGCCTGTTTTAAATTACGGCCAGAACTTCTATCGACGATCTTATAAGTTTAAACCTCCTGCTGTGTATATATTCTGATTAAATTTTTAACTTTAACGGTATAGGGTATTCCAGATCCCCTTAAAGATTTAAAATGAATTTCGTATTCACTGCTATTTATGTACAAAATTCCATCTTGTTCTATAAGTAGAATACTGCCAAATATATGATAACACCACTTGATAGAATTTGTTTTTAAAAAATTGCTTATAATTCATATCATTACATTGGGCTGGTAGGCTAAGGGCCCTGTAGGCCTGTCGTGCCAGGAGTTTGTTTGTTTATAAGTTTGTTTTATAACATTAGAAAGAGGTTTTCAAATGTCAGAATCGACTCCATGGCACGAGAAGTCTAAAAAGTTCCTGGCCTAGCAACCGGCTGTAAATCTCATACCTACATGCGTCAATCAAAGTGGTGGGTGATCATCCTGCCAGTAAAGAGGGAACATGTGGTCACCATATTGAGTACCCCAACCGTTGTACCTGGTTTTCTCAACCTGCAGCAGATACTTACTGTAGCTACGTAAATTCCTGACGATGCTAGGGGGACACCGATTTCATACTGGCCGAAATTCTGTGAGACATTTTTTCACACATGGGGATTCGAGCCAGAGCATCCCGTACCATTACACCGAGTAATGATGCCTTAGACCGCTCAGCCACGGTGCGAGACTATCAGTCCATATTAACGTGAGGAAATATGTATGTCTATAATGCCAGCCCATCGAATTTATTTTTCGTATTTCTGTGTTCAGCACATTTTTACCACGGCTCGAGAAGCCCAGCGTGATCCTGATTTTTTTGTTGTTCTCTCCCTTAGCTGGCAGATTCCAAATTAAGCGTTGAAAATTCGCTTTTTGCTCGTACATGACTTAGCGTAATCCTGGAGCCACGATTAGGATGTGCATGTATATAATTTAGTGGTTATATGTACAGCATTTCTCGAATTTTCCCAGTATATAACTGCCAGAAAATTATATAGCTACCCTCAAGATCATATACTAATCCTTTGCCCCCTCCCACGATATTCGTACAATCGATTTTCACTTACAGACTGCTTCCATAGGCAACATTACATAGGATGATGTGTATTTATATTGTATAGCCTACACGCTGATATGTGGTCCATAATCCGATTTCCAGTCCATATGCGGCCTGGAAATGTTAATGTCTCTTCAAGATGAAGTCCTTGAATTTTAAAGTGAGCGTTGATGCGCGGCTCTGGATTACTTGAATTATATAGGATTATTATAACTAGAGCTAGGAATTTTAGGTACAAAATTTTGGTGAAAAATGTACAAAAAAAGTGCTTTAATTTAGCAGAAAAAGGTGCAATTTTTTTAAATAGAAGGTGCAAATTTTCCATCTGAATTATCATTATAGAATAACAAAACCAATTACGTCAATTAACTCGCGACACAAAATTCAGTCATGTTGTCATATATTAAAAAGTCTGAGTAAGACAAGTCCCAGAATATTATGTTATTGAAATCACAAGTCCAGAAAACTGTTAAAGCAGATATTATTCAACAACTCAAATGTTTAGAACATATCTAAAAAAGTTCAATATCTCAACTGTCTATCAGTGGTTTCGTCTAATGTAAAATATACTGGTTTTCACCTTCTACTTGACTGATCTGTTTTAATTTTTCTTCATACAAAGGTTGAAGGTATGATTTTCATCTGGGACAGACTTGCCAGTATATTTCTCCAAATATGCTTTCTTAATAGGGTTGTTAAGTTTGGAAAGAGGAATACCACATGCCACAAATGTCTTTGCCTTATCATTAAAAAAAAAATGTTTCATTTATTAAACTTGAAGAAGGCAGCGCTTCGCCAATAAACAGTTGTCATAGTACACATTTACGTCTTTGGATTTCCTTATTTTTCGTGTTTTGCACTACCTCCGTATATGCTGCGTAACACGATTGTGTTGGTATATTTTTCATCAATTGTTATTGAAATATCACAAAGAATGCACTTCATAGCAGATCTGTCACTCTGAATTCCATCTGCACTAAACTGTTTTACAAAATCATGTAGTTTGTAGGAGTTCACATTCGGTTTTGGCACACTGTATACTGGTCACTCAGTAAAATAACAGACCGCACAAGTCAAATATTATTTTGAACTGAAGCATTTGTTTATGCACTCAACAATCTACCTTGCTTAAACAATAGCTTTCGCATAACTGTGGTACAAGAAGGTGCGAACTAATTTAAAAGGAATAGCCTAACGGGACTGCACTAAAGTGGAAGTAATGTGATGTGGACTGATACCACACATCGTTACCAACCCTTGAAAGCGTATTTAAAGAAATTTAAAAAATACATATTATTTTGGGAATTCAATGCTGCTAAGAGACAAAAAAGGTTTTAAAAAAGTGTAAAATGTGCTTGCATTGATAAAAAGGAGCAAAAAAGTGCTAGCATTGAAAAAATGTGCAAAAAGGTGCAACTAAAACACATCTAGGGCCATTTATTTAATGTTTTCTTTGCAAGACAAGCTAATTTGGGCATTGTAATAACAAAATAAAATTAAGGTGCAGCACCTAAAATTTCTAGCTCTAATTATAACTTTCCTTCCCATTTTGCAGACTTTAGACTGTCTGTAACAATGTGAAAAATATATTTCTAAATATAAGTAGGTATATCATTTATAAAAGTAGTTAGGGGATTTATTTTTGTGAGGTTAAAACGAGGTTTTGTTAGATTTTTAAGTTTAAGACCGACAAATATAAGGTTAGGAGGAGTTATTTTTGTTAGGTTTTTTATTTTTAAGGCCGATAAAGTTACTTTTTATTCTTTTATTTTTATATTTTGTCCAATGCCACAGGTCGTCTTTAATTACATTTCTGGCTTTTTCCCTTGGCATTGACGGAATTGTAATCCATTTCTCAGGTTGAAGCACCTAGAAGGTGGTGGATGATAAATGATAATGAAGCGCCAGGGAAGTCCTTACCTAAACTTAATCTAAATTCCAGACCATGGGTAACCACAGGGATAACTCCCTTTAAGGAAAAATGCATATGGTCTGCAAATATAAATCCTTAAGTATCTTTCCCCCTTTTGAATTTTCATCACACGAAGGCTCGATATGTATGACGATAATTAATAGCGAAATAAGCAAATACGAGGGTATGTGTATTCTGCGAGTTTGCACCACGTGACAAGCACGCAGTGGCGAATGGTGACTTAACATTTGGATCCATCCATAGTAATTCTGCCCGAAGGCAGGTCCTTCACTGCAATCATAGCATTTCCATGCTATGCTTTGCAGCTTTACTAGGGAATTGTAGGTATGGGAGCTTCCCGTTGCTTTCCACACCGGTGAAGGATGATGATAATGATAAGGATGGTGGTGATGATTTCGGGGACCGTTTGGGCCTTAAAGTTTTCCTAACATTTGTCTTACAGGTGAGGAAAACCCCCGATAAAAACCTCACCCAGAAAAACTGCCCCGACCAGGGATCGAACCCGGGCCCGCTGCGTGACAAGGCAGCACGCTACCTCGAGACCACAGCGGTGGACGACATTTGGATAAGCTCTAGTATTGGCCGCACATGGACCATATAATAAAATATCCCGATCGCTCTTGGACGTCAACATTTCGCCTCTGCCACACCTGGACGTTCCCCGCATACACGAAAGGAGATCAGACTAGGATGAACGCATATTAATAATGTTTGTGTCGTGTATGTGTATCGTGTGAGCGTTCATAATGAGAAGTCTATGCTGCCAGCATGTAGTCTTCTCTTGTCAATAACCACCAGTTTTACATATCAGTTTTCATTAAATTCATTAAACCCTTAATTTATTTTTCATAAGTAATGTCACGAGTGATTTCCAAATTATCGATAAATTCACGACTCACGAAGTGAGGAGTGAATTTATCTAGATAATTTGAAAATAAAGAGTGGCATTTATTAGGACTATTTAACGAATAAAATTAAGCTGTTTACTCACAAATCATTATTTAACTATAGTTATTTTAAAATATTTATATATTTAATGTAAACGGCGATGTTTGAAAACAAATGAGAAACGATAGGTACGCTTCATCTGCTTCTTTTATCACTGCAACCAGATCATACTATTTTTTGCCAAAGGAACGAAATATTGTAAGAAAGCTCTCCAATTGAGAAAAAATGAAACACATCAGACTATATTAATTCATTTCTGATGTATGATGTAAATATGACAATTATATTTTTCTGGATTATTACCCGGGAAAAAATACATTTAAGAAAGTGCAAACAGTGGTTTCTTTTTTTGGTGGTATAATAAATTGCTAAAGTAAAGTGATCCCACGACAGGCCTCAGGAGGCCCTTGGGGTAGAAGGAGGTTAAGGCTCCCACCTTTTTCTAGACAATTGGCACTTGATGTCAGCCGGGTTGTCAGCCCTGCGTGACGGCCGCCTTTACCCCAGAAAAAGCGTTTGGTACTCATTTCCGTTAGAGGCTGAGTCGACCCCAGGGTCATAGTGCCGCCAGAAAGTTTGGGTCAGTTTAAAAATCCTGACCCCACCGGGACTTGATAATAAATTGCTACGAATGTTTTTATATTAACTCCTGCAAGCGCTATGTGTTGACATCTATGCACTATATATACAATCTGGTAGCCGTATTTATTGCAGGCTCAGTCACTGCAAAATAATGGTCAGACCTGTTCAGAATATTAAAAAGGAGGAGCTTTCTTTAATATGGTAAATTTAACACTGATAAATATTTAGTGAAACACGACTCTGATTGGTTGTAAAACAGAAATCATTGAAACGTGATTGGTCAATGACTCCCATTTGGGGCATGAGTTAAATAGTCAACTTAAACCAGCCACTAAGGTACCTGTATACAGGATGAGTCTAAATTCCCCTTACAGTATTTGAGGACTTATAGTAAGGACCAAGACGATTAAGTTTAGCATAGGAATTCGTGTCCGGAAACGTACCGATTTTCCGCTACACCCACAATAACCTCATACGCTTTTTTCGGCGCCACTCACTAGGGCAGTCCATATGTCATTCCCTGCTCACCTGATATTCCATGTCCACTGCAAGTTTGTTTATATGATATTCAGTTGAGTTTGTGATCCGCCCAGAGACGTTTGCACCTGCACAGTATAGTAGTAATCCTTCACGACAGCACACAGCAGAATTCAGGCTGTACTTCATTGCTACTGAGTTGTTGTTATCCACGGTATACATGTTTGCAGAATACGCAAACGTGATGTTATTGTACGGCGAAGCTCGGTGCAATGGCAGGTCCAATTGCGTGGCCTGCACGTTTTCCCGACTTGGCTCCGCTAGACTACTACCTGTATGTCACAATAAAACCTTAATTTACGATACACCTGTAGAATCCGAGCAAGACCTACTAGCACGAATTATGACTACAGCAAATGTTGGAGGAACAGGGATTGGTGATCATGTGTACAAGAACATGGTATGAAGGTACCGCATCTGTATTGAAGTCGGTGGTCGTCACATCGAGCCCTTCTTGTAAGTGGTCCCAGACGACAGGCAGGAGGAGTCGGAGATAGCAACATGTGTTATAGTGTTTTTGTGTGTAACGGAAAAATGGTACATTTTCGGACATGGGTTCCTATGTTAAATTTAATTGCCTTGGTTCTCTCTATAAGTCCTTAAACTCTGTAAGGGGAATTTAGATTCACCCTGTATATTTTAAATACAAAAAAGAGTGCGAGTCTGTTTGTCTTTTATGGTCTCAAAAAACTATTTGACCGATTGAATGTTTTTTTTTAATATAATTTAGAATTTTTTCTGGGATAATTAAAGTATGTAACATATTACCATACGCACTATAGGGCCAGAGCTAAAAAATGGGGGTATCCGTGCACTAAAAAGTTGCTTCTTGGATTTAAATGGCTTACGCTGCCTAAACCATAACAAATACACCAAATTAATGTACATGGGTTTGAATATCTTGTCTTGTAAGCCCAAGTCTTCCCTTAACAGAGATTTAGGCGCTCTCCCCCTACAGGGAAAATTTGAACCATACTAATTTAATTACACTTGTTTTCTTATATATGCCATTTGAGCGTTCCGCCTCATACTGACATCTAGGAAACCAAGGTAGTACAAGGACGGTAAAATTCGGTAAATTTTGCTTAGAGGCCTTTCATTCAGGCCTAATGATCTTTTACGAGCCTGAAAATGTTCAGACTCGGGAACCACGGCTTAAAGTCCCTCACGGAGGACTTCCTCCTTGGATTTTTCCATCCTAAAAAAACCATCGACCCCGGCCGGGTCTGAACCCGCGACCCTCGGAACCAGAGGCAAGGAGCATAACCACTAGTCCACCGCGGCCGATGATTGAATATCTCAGAAAAAAAAAGTCCGCGACAGCATATGTCTATCTTTTACGGATAACTCACAGTAACCATTTTTTGTATTTCAGCTTATTAATGCCAAGAAAATCGGGATAAGTAGATTCTCGAGCAACGCCGAGTAATCAGCACGGGGCATCTAAAAATAATTATAAGTTTATAATTTGTTCTTTCCACTTATTCATAACTTAAAAACACATTTCATTTAATTTCATTTATTTAAGTGCAGCAGCGCATGTCTGGTATTAGGTAGTTGTTTCTATAAATACGTTACATATGAACTACGGTATATATATGAACGAAAAGAAGAGTGAAATATGAAATTACATTTTTGAGAAAAAATCGATAAAATATGGTAATATGTGAGAATATCGATATAGTAAGTAGAATGCGCTGGTGGGATGAAGGCGGGGATGGTCAGTTGGTGTTAATTACTGTGAAGGCGGGTCATACCGAGATCCGGCTGAATCCTCTGCATCTCAATGCACAGCTAAACACCGCTCGGAATATTAACACCAACACGTGTTTACTGCCAAATCCTTCCTCCTTCTCTTACAGTTTACTCAGAGAGATCAATACCTCATTCAGAATTGTTATTCAAAGTTAGCTCTGAACTCCTGATTTTTAAGTTTATGAACACATACAGAATGACACAGATTCTTACTGCACACATCTGGTAAGTGTATATTTCCATTCCAAAAGTCCTGACCTATTCATCAATTAATAATTTAGGATGGATAATTGCACAATAATTATAGGATAGAAAGCTAATAATTGTTCATGATATATACTTGATCTTATTATTGGCGATAGAAGGACAACTTCTACATTAGGAAGATGATTGCAATTAGAAAAATCGTAGTGAAAAAGGATGATGAGCAGATACTTATTTGTCAGCAGAGAACGTTTTGATGAGGAACCCATTTCCATAATTGTACTATTTGTTTTAAAAATAATGATAAGATCGCATCAAACCAACCCCTCTAACAAGGTCAAATGTTTACTCTAATGTTTAGGCGAGATTTTGTCGGTTGCCAAGAAAATGTGTGCTAATACAACCAAATTTGCTAAAAAATAATTAAATACTCCACAATTAATTTAAATATATGAGTCCCCTTATTTGATTCATTACATTGTAAGCAAAAGATACATCAGGTGACTTCAAACTTACTCTTATAAATATTAGCTGTCTTCTGTCAAATAGGACATTTGAAATCTTGTTTATGTATTAAAAGTTAAGACTGGATCATAGATATTGTGGAGGCCTATTATTCAACTGTTTGTGGAATCAAGACAAAGGACAGTCAGAATATTCATTATCATTATACTACGTTGCAATCTCAACTTCTACTTACTTAAGGGATTTATGGCCCTTTGAGTTTAGCAATAGCCTCTCCTTTGTTGGAAGTTTCTAGACCAAGTTAATTTAATTACGCTTATTTCCCTGCAGATGTCATGAATGGCGTGTGATCAACATATCGATCCAATGAGACATCTAGTAGGCATGTAAGGTATACGTGGAATGTAAGTCGGTAAATTTTGCTTAGAGGCCTGTTTTGACAGGCTTAAAGTTCTTTTAAGAGTCTGAAAAATCTTCAGACTCGGGACCTACGGTTCAAAGTCCTTCTCGGTGGACTTGTTCCTTAGATTTTCCCGTCCTAAAAAAAGTCCATCGATCCCGGCCGATTTTAAATCCACGATCCCCGGGAATAAAGTCAAAGAACATAATCATTAGACCACCGTGACCGACAACCTTAAATTTTACTACATAAAAATCCTAGCTCTTTATGATTATAGCACCGAACAGTGTATTTCCGCACAGTTATGTAATAATATAATATGAATTCTGAATAACTCTCCATTGTAAGGTAACTTATTTTTCATGTCGTTTTATTTTCTCATACGTGTTATCATCATTTTAATAATCATATATATCCCGATAAGTGATAAAATAAAATAAACCTTACAGAGTATCACAGTATAACGATATAGCCTACTAATCCAAATTTGTTCCCTTGAATGAAACAATGCCTATACTAATATATCAAAGAATATATGTTCGCTTCCTCGTGATAAAAAAATGTATAGGCTTTGAAATTACAAACCAATACTTTATAAACTCATGATGAAGTACTACTTATGGATGTGACAAAGTAGTGATTTAACAAACAAATCCTTAAGACTACGTTAAAAATGACTTAATTGTGGGATCGTATTGATAGGAGTGCAATATTTATCAGTGAAACTAGTATTAATCCTTAAACTGACGAATCTCGGTTTCTCATATCAGTTTATGTGGTCAGAAAGAGTTGAAAAAAGTGAACCCTGTTAATGCTTAACCATGCAGTTATTATTTTATAGTACCATATTCTCTAATTTATCACATATTTAAATAATTCTACTGGTTCATTTTTCTTATAAGATAAATGCTAATTCAAATTTCAGGCCAATGTAGTTCCCTTTAAACATCTGAAACAATATATTTGAAGGCCTGTGCGTTTCAATAAGAATATACATTTTTTCAGGTCTACATGCTCAGGTGTGGTTATAGACCCTAAATCTGGGTTTTATTAGGCAAAAAAAAAAAATATATAGATATATATATATAGTCTACCTCTGTGGTCTCGAGGTAGCGTGCTGCCTTGTCACGCAGCGTGCCCGGGTACGATTCCCGGTCGGGACAATCTCCTGGGTGAGTTATTTTTTTCGGGGTTTTCTCTCACCTGCAAGACAATTGTCAGGAAGCTTAGGGCCAACGGTCCCCGAAAATCATCCTGCCATCATTATCACCCTTATCATTATCATCATCCTTTACCGGTATGGAAAGCAATGGGAAGCTACCACACCTATAATTCCCTAGTAAGGCTGCAAAGCATAGCATGAAAATGCTATGATTGCAGTGAAATACCTGCCCTCGGGCAGAATTACTATGGATGGATATATATATATATATATATATATATATATATAATTATAATAATCAATGCTACTCAGTTTATACGTAGGTTCCATGCCTCTCGTCTCAAGGGTCGCGAGTTCAAACCCAATCGATGTCGATTGATATTTTAGGATGGAAAAATCTAAAGGACAATTCTCTGGGAGGATATATAAGTCATGGGTCCCGAGTCTGAATATTTTCGGGCTCGTAAAAGAACCTTAAGTCTAAATTAGTACATATGAGCAAAATTTAATCTCCTTTCCCATCCAAGTAATACCTTATTTACCATCAGATGTCTGTTTGAGACGATGTGTTAACCATAAATCACTCGCTGACATCTATAGGAAAACAAGGGATAACTAAATTAGCTTTGTTAAGAAACTCTCACTAGGGGGTACCCTTGTTTACCACGTGGGGATTCACGGGTAAAGACTAGACTCAGTTATAGACCTATTAGTTAACGTAGGTTAAAATGCACACATTCATCCTCCAATCAGAAAACGCTCCAATTATGAATAATAACCGCTCCATAGCCGAGTGGTTAAGGCAAGGTGCCTTGGTGCAGAACTATTGAACTTGGCTGATTCGAGTCTCTATTGGAGAGGATATTTTCTCATGGAATTTCGGTCAGTATGGGACCTGTACCTAAACGCAGCATCGTGAGGAATTTGAGTAGCTACAATACATTTCAGCTCCAGATTGAGAAAACCAGCTATAACGGCTGGGGGATCCGATATACTGATCTCATGTCAACCACTACACTTGTAGAGTGATCGCGTATCTATGTGATTATCACATGCAGATGTGAGGCCAGCAGCTGGCCGGTAGGCCAAGAGCCTTTTAGTTCTGTCTCGCCATGGAGTTTAGTTTAAAAGAACCTCAAGCCTAATTAGTTCTCTGTGCAAAATTTAATCGGCCTTTCCCTTCCAAGTAATAGGCCTACCTTGGTTAGCCATTAGATGTCTCTTTGAGACGATGTGCTATCAACAAGTCACTCGCTGACATCTATAGGGAAATAAGAGTAATTAAATTAGCTTTGTTAAGAAACTCCTACTAGGGTATACCCTTGTTTCCAAGTGGGGCACGGATATAGGCTAGACTCAGTTATAGACCTGTTAGTTAACATAGGTTAAAGTGAACATATTCGTCCTTCAATCAGAAAACGCCAATTATGAATAATAAAACAGATAAAACTAGGAAATATTTCATTAGCATGTAGTGGGAATTAAAGTCTGGCAGAAAAAAAAATATTTGAATTTCTGTAAGAGTAGTAGGAGGGACTTTGGTAAGATTGATTTGTATACGTCAAACTGATTTAAAGTCTTTTTTTTTTTTCAAATGCCCCAGGTTTGTCTTTCGACATTCCTGGTTTCTCTCCTGGTATGGCGTACTTGTAACCCAGCTCTGAGGTTGGGGCGCCTGGAAGGCGGGGTTACGTTGCCCCGATGATATGATGGGTGATGATGATGATGATAATGGTGCGCCAGGAGAGTCCCTAATCCTAATCTTAACCTAAGATGACTATGAATGATGATGATTGCGATGGCCATATGATTTCGGGGACCGTTTGGGCCTTAAAGTTTTCCTGACATTTGTCTTACAGGTGAGGAAAAACCCCGATAAAAACCTCACCCAGAAAACTGTCCCGACCGGGGATCGAACCCGGGCCCGCTGCGTGACAAGGCAGCACGCTACCCCGAGACCACATCGGTGCCTTTAATTGCTTATTCTTCAGTAGCACATATAGGGATTGTTATTGGTGGTTTAATAACTTTAACTTATTACAGAAAATATATTATACTATCAAATAAATAACTTCTTTATAATACTCCAATGTAGATATATTCCAATTTAATTTTACTCCCCTTTAAATAAAAGCTTAAATAATGTTATTAAATAATTAATTAATATTCATATATTTATATAAATTTTAATTAATTTATTAATTATTAATCCATATTTGTGTGTATATTTTTATACGTATGTAGACCCTAGTTACTTAACCCTTAAATTGGCATGGCATCCTGTAGGATACGTCAATTGGTTTATTTTATTTAATAAAACAGAAGAAAACGAACGAGAAATGTGTGTAGAATTACACAATGTACCCAATAATAATGCATGATTTTGTTTTTCGTGCATTCTGCCACATTCAAGTAACAGATACGAGAAATTATTGTTTGCCAATAAATTTAAGAGTTACATTACGTTGAATTTGTTTCAATAGATATGGGGAATAAATGAAGGGTTTTACAAAAGAGTCCACCGTCGTGCCTTGTCACGCAGCGGGCCCGCGCTCCAAACCCGGTTGGGACATAATTTCCTGGGTAATGGTTTTTTCGGGGTTTTTTTTTTCCTCATCTGTGAGACAAATGTTAGGAAATGTTAAGGCCCAAACGGTCCCCGAACATAATCTGGCTATCATTATCAACATTAACCTATTCATTAAGGCCTCTCCTGGCGCATCATTACCATTATCGTGACTAGACCTAGAATTTTTATGTAATAAAAGGTATGGTTGCAATGCAGATAGTATATATTATTCAGCTGTTTGTGTGTGAAACTAAAGTAAAAGACAGTCAGAAGTTTATCTTCTCATTATACTACGTTGCAATCTTTAAATTTTAGTACATAAAAATCTTAGCCAGAAATAAGACAATAACTAAAAATAGAGGAATTAAACTCAACAATAGAGAAATACAGAACAAACTGGAAAGAACACTTGGCAAGGATGACTGAGAATAGAATATCAAAAGCAGGATACAACTATGCACCACGAGGAAGAAGAAGTTTGGGAAGACCAAGGAAAGGATGGAAAGAGCAGCAATTTGGAGCCGGAACAGGCTAGTAAATAAGCCTAAACCGTGAAAAAGAAGAAGAAGAAAAAAATCTTAGCCCTAATCATCACCTATCACATATCATAGGGGCAGCGTAATTCCGCCTTCCAGGCTTCCCAACCTCAGAAGTGGGTTACAATAACGCCATGCTAGGAGAGAATAACAGAATTTCGAAAAATGACAATGTAGTGACATTGAATAAAAAGAAACATTTTAAGAGACGTGTCGCCAATTACTTACACTAGATTTAACTGTGTCTAATAAGAAGATTAAATTAATCTGGCAGAGTTGTAAAAGAGAAGTGATGAATGGAGAGAACTGTTATAGTGCGCGCACCGTGGGACTGTACAAGACGTGGCGGTTGCAAGGAGAGTGCCAAGAGATGGCGGTGCGGCCTCACGTACAAGGAACCCAGATGACAGTTCAGTTGAACTCGTGGATTATTCATCACGCGGTACAGTCTGGCTGCTCCCAGAGGATCGGACATTCCTCTTCAGTGGCCTTTCAGGGACGCTGCTACTTCAAATGTTAATTAGTATCTTCTCACTTATGCGTCCTATTTCACTTACACTTTATTTTTCTTTTATTATTTATGAAACATAATATCAATTACAAAAAACACACAAAAATATCGCAGTGAATTGAGTTAATAAAATACATTTTGGCAGAAAATGGCAATAGGTACTTGTCTGTGAGTCCCGCGCCGTAACCGAGTGGTTAAGGCCTTGCGCCTTGGCGCAGAGCTACGGGACTTGCGCTGCTTCGAGTCCCCATGGGGGAAGAAATTTTCTCATGGAATTTCGGCCAGTAATGGGACCGGTGCCCACCCTGCATCATGAGGCCATTTGGGTAGCCACAATAAGTAGCGGTTCCAGGTTGAGAAAACCAGCTATGACGGCTGGGGGACTCGACATACTGACCACACGTCACCCCTAGACTGGCTGGATGATCATCTACCTCTGTGATTGACACATGTGGATATGAGACCAACAGCCGGATGGTAGGCTAAGACTATTTATTCTTATGCTTCCCATCCATATTCGTTATATTCAATTAAATCATACAGTATATATTCATTTAACATAAATAGAACTCTCACCTTAACGTTGTTCTGCCTTACAAAAAAAATGTCGTTTTCGTATATTTGATAATATCTCATTGAACTTCGGAATTCATAAAAAAATAGACTTATTCAAATGCTTCTAAATGACATAAAGAGTAGGGTGCGGGTAGGCAAACAGTTTTCAGATGCTTTCGAAATTCAAAAATGAGTTAAAGCAAAAAAATGCACAATCTAAATCAATATTCAGTTTTGTATTAGAGCATGCCATCAGATCTCTAGAGGGTAAAGCAGGCCTATAACTCAACGGTATTAATAAGATATCTGTATAGGTTTATAGTAATGAATATGATATAGTAATTTAGACGATAGCGAGAAGGTACTAAGGGTCAACTCGCACATTCTTTTTAGTAATATTAAGAAATTCAATATCCTTTTGAACTTCGGAATTCGTAAAAAAAATAGTTATACTTATTCGAATGTTTCTAAATGGCACAAAGGGTAAGGTGCGGATAGGCAAACAGTTTTCAGACGCTTTCAAATTTACAATGAGGTAAAGCAAGGAGATGCACTATCTAAATCAATATTCAATTTTGTATTAGAGCATGCCATCAGATCTCTAGAGGGTAAAGCAGGTCTACAACTCAACGGTATTAATAAGATATCGGTATAGGCATATAGTAATGAATATGATATAGTAATTTAGACGATAGCGAGAAGGTACTAAGGCTCAACACTAAGAAATTGAAGCTATAAGTAAACATCAATAATATTAAATATATGGTCACACATATAAATAGGGCTACATTATGTACCGTAATAGAATTTGACAAATAGTAACACACGAAGAAAATTTTGAAGAAGTGGCTGAATTGAATTATCTGGAAACAATAATTGTAAACAGATGTAAGGTGCAAAAAGAATTTAAACATTGGGCCTAGGCTCAATTCTGGAAGTGTAAGCTATTTCGCATTAGGACTACTGTCATCCCAAATTCTCTAAAAAAAACATTAAACTCTATATACATATATATATATATATACACACGTATTCGCAACATTTTAAATATATTTCTGTGATCGCCCTTCTTCAATCTTCTATCCTATAATAATCTTGACTTTTGATTCCAATCACTCTCTTCACTTGGACCGTAAATTTTATTATTGTTTATTAAGATGTGATTTACTAATTTTTATATTACTTACGAGTATAATATATATTACTAGGTTTGGATTCTCAAGTATTTATTATAATTTGATGTTACTTCTCTCCTAAATCTCAAAATGTCCAAAGCTCTTTAAAGTAATAACCTCTCAGAAAGTGCGAAAATTTTCTCCTAAATATAAATATACCCTATAGGCCCTACCTAAGCTTCAAATTTACCTCACGTTTAATTCCTGAATGATAATGTAAATTAGTATTAATTTTTTCAGTCGTATTTCAAAGCTCCACATAAACAAAACCTTAGCCAAGTAAGTCACAGGTACATAGTTACAATGTGTCATGTTTTCCAACGCTTGAGCGCTTTTTCAGAAGTCAAACAACTTATCAAGCCTGATCTAGAATAATTTACGGAAATACAATAATTTGTTTATACAAAAATAATTATTTTGTTGAACGAATTCAAGACATAGCTGCAAAAAGTACTGTAGGTCTAATATTTCCTATCCAAATACCAAATGAACTTTGTAATATTATAATATCTCAACACTGTACAGTGCTCTAAGTACACTAAATGTTGCGTCTTTCTGAGAAGAAGTTTGAAGTTTAAATCAACAAATTTTAATAAACACGTACTAATTTAGTTAAATTTATTAAAATTAGTTAAACTGTAAATAAAATAATATTTACTCTTTTACGATTTAAATAAATTAAATTATTATCGAAAATTCTTGTTATTCGCTGTTGAAGCGTGGTCAGTATAGTCACTAACTTCCCGGATTTGATTTCCGAAAGAAATCTTTATCTTGAATCTGGTTTTAAATGTTATGTTGTCCTGTACTATTTTCGACAGAGGACATGGTATCCTCCCAACCATAAAACAAGGGAGGCCCGCTACTGTATATCTAACTTGTGTATCAGGTTTATCGTTTCTGGTACCTTTCTATTTACCGTCAATCCGGCTTGGGCATTGGATTGTAAGTCCTGTATGAGGTTCAACCCCTACAATATAAGGAAGAGTAAAATACTTAGTAAGAAAAATATATGTTTGTGTTGTAAGTCTGGAGATAATCTATGAACGTTTTTAATTTTCATGTACGACTACATGTAGGAAATCCTCATTATGTAACTGGAGGAAAGATCGTGATTCTAGAGTATGATCTAATTCAATATATTTACAGTAGTTAAAAAAAACTTTTCAGCATTCTAAAACTTAATTTTTGTCCATGGTTAAATTCAATACTTATATTTTAAGTCTACAAAGCACTGTATAGCTTTAGTTAGTGTTGCTAACAAAGTTAAAGTTTCTTCCATTTGTAACATTGAAAAGAGTTGATTTAACTAATTTTAAAACAAACTTAGGTATAGAATAGACTTGGGTTTGGCTTCAATTAGTATGTTTATTGATCTCCGTGCAAACAGATTTAATCTCACGGCCCCATAGAGTTGCTGACAGCAAATTTCCATCTCTCACAAGCGCCGCAAATGACAAATGACTCCAGATGCTGCCATCTATTGATTCAGGCAGCAGGAATCATTTTCTGTCAGCTTTTAAATTGAAAATAATAACCGCACCGTTTGTGTTTAAACATTTTATATCGCATATCTCTTTTACTCCCACAGTAAATCAAGTCCATCGCACCGATCATGGAGTTCGCGCACTCTACCACAATTTTTCTTAATATCCTGTTGATATCCAAGACGGTTACAGTTAATTACATAGTAAACATGACTTTTTTCTCAAAGAAATCTTAATACTAATTCTATTGCAGATTTTTATATAAAATTCAAGCATGTAATCAAAATTTTTCCACAGGCATTGTTTTTTTAGTCACTTTTATGTAGGTGAGCCTATATCATGAAGTGCGAATGAATGATAGACAATACACAAAAATATTGAATTCAAATCCAAGCAACCATAATTATACTTTTTTATTTATATTTTTTTATATACAACTTTCCTCATTAGAGGATTGCCTCAAGGACAAAGTGATACGGACAATTAATTTTCGAAATTCATGAAATACATTATGTAAATACATTAAAAATTTCAAATTGTAATTGAAGTAGGCCCTATACATACTATAAAGTAGAAATTTTGTAAAGATGGTTTACCTTAAAATTGAAATTGATCCTCTAATGGCAGCGATGGCAATTTTAGAAAGATCCACCCTGTCCAAATCTAAGGAATTCCAAAATTTAGCTAAGAATCCTGGTATAGTACCTCTAGCCCCGATCATCAATCCTGTGACAATTATACTATCTAATTGGTATTTATCTTTGTAATAGTCAATTGTTGGCTGATATAATGACTTTATTTTCACAGTCAACTTCCTCAGGTTGGCTACTATGAGTCTCAAACGGATTGTGGGATCTAATATCATACCAATTTTGTAAGATGGTCTAAATGCAATAATTTCTATACGTCTGTTACTTCCATTAATGGCCACACCATAAATTTCCTCATAAATTGTGTATCCATAATCTCGCAAGGCTTCTGCCATCATATTTCGAATAGTGTGGTGCCGAACGTTTCTCAGTGATTTTCCAAACGGACAAGTCCCAAGGACGTGTGCAAGGGTTTCACGCTCTCTGCGACAATGTCTACAGAAGGTATCGTCCCTAGACCTGCCCGGCAAAGAACACACCGCCGATAAATCAGTAATAAACGCAGACTAATATACTCATATTAAACATATTTTCAAGAAGTCATTAGTTATGAGGCGTGCTGTATAGAGAAATATCTAATCGCTTTATATAGGCTGTGTTATATTAATGTTGCTTAATAAAGATGCGCACAATTTATTATGTTCTCTTTGTACTTTAACAGTGTTTATAATTCACCAGTCCACTTTATGATAACAAACAAGTCCAGCCATTTGACTGCAGCGCAATGTAGCACAATTTCATATGGCGTAGGAACTTGGTCTTTAAATATAAGATTCGAAAATAAAATTTGGTTGTGGAATTGTTTCTTTGGATGCTCAGCAATAGTTTCACGAAAAAATGTATAAAACGATGTGTATATATATATATATATATAGGCCTACTATAAAAACGACATTCTGGAAGATGATAAAACCAAACAATTAATATTATAGACCAAATCAGACCAAATCATCATCAGCAGCATCAAGGATTAGACCGTTCCGATCTCATGGTAGAATTGGTCTGTCCATCGTTTACTGGGTCTTCCTACATTTTTTGTCCAAGGCCTTTAGCCTTAGATATATAAGGCTTTTAATCAGGCCCAGCGCTTATATGCAGTTGGGTAACTTTTCACAGGCGCGTTTTCGTCGCGGCGTTAACACTAAGTACTAGTGACAAAGTCCTGTCAAGGACCTAGTCTCTCGGGGTATAAAGAGAGCCCCTGCCCAGGGATACGGGTGAAGACCTCAACGGAGGGTACAACTACGCGGAAGAGGCACCTATTCTTCAAGGGACTAATATGAAGACCCATCTCCGGGATAACAAGGAGAAAATCCTCAACGGTCAGCAGAGCGGAAGAGGTACCCCTTATGTTGGGGTTAATACAACAGACGGCTTGATATCAAGTCGTAGATGGGCAGCCCCATCAGATATCTTATCCTGTGAGACGTCGGTAATGTCTCCAGGGGACATCAATATAGAGGCCTACTTTAGTCTCATGGTAGAAAATTCCGGCAGATTCAACCGTTGACAACCAAAGCAAGATAGACCAAATAAATAAATTAAACGTGTAAAAAAGTGACTCCAAAAATGCGATATGAATAGCCTAACTAACTAACTCACTGGCACTTTCGAACCCGTAGGTTCATGGCCGCGCGCACATAAGCTCTCCATACATCCCTATCCTGAGCTAATGTTTTCCAATCATTCTCTGTATAATCTACTTCCCTCAAATCATAGTTAATGTTATTCTCCCACCTCGTTTTTGGTCTACCAACTGGGCGTTATCCCTTTGGATGAATAGATTTAAGAAAGGAGGAGAGTAGAGGGAAATAAATTAAAACATGAAAAAGGGTATTTTTGAAGCTATGAAGAACAGTTAATTGAATCATATGCTTTTTTGAAGTCTACATATAGTTGATGTACAGTACCATTATATTCCCATTTCTTTTCTAAAATCTGTCTTATACTAAAAATCTGATCTGTTGTTGACCTGTTTCTTCTAAATGCACATTGACGATCTCCTAGAATGTCAGGAGATCATCAATGTGTATTTAGAAGAAACAGGTCTACAACAGATCAGATTTTTAGTATAAGACAGATTTTAGAAAATAAATGGGAATATAATGGTACTGTACATCAACTATATGTAGACTTCAAAAAAGCATATGATTCAATTAAGAGGGAGAAGTTATATAGTATCCTGCTGGAGTTCGGAATTCCTAAAAAGTTAGTTAGACTTATACGAATGTGTTTAAATGGCACAAAGAGTAGGGTGCCTGTAGGCAAACAGTTTTCAGACACTTTTGAAATCCAGAATGGGTTGAAGCAAGGAGATGCACTATCTCCTCTGCTATTTAATTTTGTACTAGACCATGCCATTAAATCTTTAGAGAATGAGGAAGGCTTACAACTCAATGGTATTAATAAGCTGTTAGTTTATGCTGATGATGTACTATTATTGGCCGATAGCGAGGAGATACTAAAGAACAACACGCACACACTATTGAGTAACACTAAGAAATTAGGACTGGAAGTAAATATCAATAAAACTAAATATATGGTCACATGTAGAAATTCATTATATAATGGAAATGGACAGCTAATGACAAATGAGGGAAATTTTGAGGAAGTGGCTGAATTCAAATACCTAGGAACAATAATCACAAATAGGAATGAGATGCACAAAGAAATTAAACATAGACTCAATTCTGGAAATGCGTGCTATTATGAATTGCAGAGACTCTTGATATCCCAACTCCTTTCAAAAAACGTTAAACTGAAAATATATAAAACTATTATTCTACCAGTTATATTATATGGGTGCGAAACATGGACTCTTACTTTAAGGGAGGAAAGGAGATTACAAGTATTTGAGAATAAAGTACTTAGGAACATTTTTGGACCAAAGAGAGATGAACAGACAGGTGAATGGAGAAGACTACATAATAATGAACTACATGGTCTTTATAGGAAGCCAGATATAATAAGAACAGTTAAGTCTCATAGACTGCGATGGGCAGGACATGTTGCACGTATGGGGAATGAAAGACTTGCATGGAAGCTTGTTGTAGGAAAGCCAGAGGGAAAACGCCCAGTTGGTAGACCAAGAATGAGGTGGGATAATAACATTAACTATGATTTGAGGGAGGTGGATTATATGGGGAATGATTGGAAAGTATTAGCTCAGGATAGGGATGTATGGAGAGCGTATGTCCGCGCGGCCATGAACCTACGGGTTCGATAGTGCCAGTGAGTAAGTAAGTATGGAGAGCAGGGAGTTAAGAGAAGGATAATGATTGGATACAGCAGAACAATTTTAACAGTTTCGAAAAAAAAAATTGAATTTATAAAGTATTTAGCTAACAGAACGTTTATATAGGCTTACATTGTAAAACAAAATTCAAAAACAAGTTCCGTCTTTTGACTGCGGCGCTAATACAAGTTGCTTGTATGTGTAGAACTGTGATGCCACAGATATAAATGAGCAATATTTAAATTATTTCAAATAAATCGCTGATATAATTATGTTGTATTTTTTTTTTAATTTCTTATGCGGTGAAAGGCCTAAAAGAATGTTATATGATCAGCTGGCTGCTGCTCTCACATTCACATATCTAACAAGTATAATGTGACACATGATCACTATGTCGAGTTCTACAAACGATTTAGTTGCTTTTCTCAACCTGGAGTATTTACTTATCACACCTATCCTAGTTCTTCAAGATATACAGGTAATTCTATAAACGTACTTGCCAAAATTCCATGAGACCAGCATCCGTCCCATAGCTCTGCGCCAAGGCAGAATATTTAGGTTGGAATATTATAATTGAAGATAGATATTATAGAAATATTGTGCTTGTTGAAAATTATTCTATGTTAGTGGTTTAAGGCATCACCTCATAGTGCAGAGTTACCGATACTTGTGCTTGTTCGAGCCCCCATGGGAGAAGAAATTTTCTCATGAAATTTCGGTTAGTTTGTGACCGATGCCCACCCAGCATCCTGAGGAATTTGGGTAGCAACAATGAGTAGCGGCTCCAGATTGAGAAAACTATTTATAACGACTGGGGGCCTCTGTATGCTGACCACATGCCACCCCTTTACAGGCTCGATGTTCGTGCACCTCTGTTATTAACACATGTGGATGTGAGGCCAGAATTCATTCGTCTGTTATGCTAAGGGCCTTCTAGGCATGTCGCAATATAGTGTTTATATATATATATATATATATATATATATATATAGGCTATAAAAATCATAAGAAATTTAAAAATAAAAATACTCTGAAAATTCATACAGTTCTATAGACGTTCGGAATATTAATTTGTTGATATGTACAGCAATATAAGTCGCACCCAGACGATTGTTATGATATTCTCAGTGGCTCATCAATAATCAATTCAGGCTCTCAAGGTCATGACGGGCGGGGGAGTTTATTCCCACACCAAGTAACACATTCCACTTATATATTTATTCTTGTCTCATAGCTCATGTGTCAGTTTTCCTTTGAAAATGTACATATGCAGACTTCTGCACAGAGACATCGATTTATTTTTAGAAATTCCAATACTTATTTCATTACTGTCAGGGATATTAAGTACAGGAGAATGAGATGAACAGGTAGTGTAGCCTACATCAAGTAGTTGGTAGAATGCTGTAAAACATTTTATTGGTGAATACTCTCCAAGCGCGATAGGCCTGGAAGGCCATTGGCTTACCAGCCGGCTGCTGGCCTCACGTCCACATGTATCAATCACAGAGGTAGACGATCATAAGCCAGTGTAGGGGTGACATGTGGTTAGCATGTTGGATCCTTCAGCCGTTATATCTGGTCTTCTCAACCTGGAGTCGTTACTTATTGTAGCTACCCAAATGCCTCACGAAAGGGTGGGCGCCGGTCCCATACTGGCCGAAATTCCATGAGAAAATCTCTTCCCCCATGGGGACTCGAACCAGCGCAAGTCCCGTAGCTCTGCGCCAAGGCATCTTGCCTTAACCACTCAGCTACAGCGTGAGCTTTTATTGGAGAATACTTGGATAAAAACCAATAGTAAGTCTAAGCGTATATGGAATGATAGGCTAATATTAAGATGGATCTTACGGAAATGGAGATGGGAAATATGAATTGGATCTGTTGGCAGAGAATAAAGACGAGTGAAGGGCATTCGTGAATACGGCACTGAATCTACGAGTTCCATATGTCATTTTTGACTGATGTTTTTCCAACTATTAATAATATTCAAGTACCTAAAATATTTATTTAACTTGTCATAAATATTTTAATAACTATGTCTTCCTAATTCTCGTTTTTTTTGGCAAATTTTTCTTGAAATATTTTTTGTTGTAATTTTTAGATATTCTTGGAATATGCCCGATCCATCTAGTAGATCTACTTCCTGTTTAATTTCGGCTTCAATATTAGGTTAATATAGAAATTATAGTACCTATGTTAAAGATATGCTTGTGAAAATTGGACTCTTAATATATTAGATACAAGGAAAGTTAATTAGCTGAAATGAAATTCCTACGTTCAGTAGCAGGCATTGTTAGGTAAGAAATATAATGAAGAAATAAACATCTTCAGTGTTATAGTTAAAATGGATCCAACATTTAGAAATAATGACACCCAATAGACTCCCACAAATTTTGCTTCACTACCAACCCAAAGGAAGAAGAAATATTGGGCGCCCCATAACTAGATGGAGGGATACGGTCTGTTGACGTGGAAACGAGTCTATGGCCTAATTCCATGACGTAGAAGAAGAAGAAGAAGAAGAAGAAGAAGAAAAGAGATTAATATTTTAATTGTGATATTTAAAACTGTCTTCACGGAATAGCAGCCAGATTACATTTTTAATATGTCTCTATATCTAAGATATTTTATTGTTAGATTGTGAAGAAATTTTAGTTAATAATGGGATTATAAGAATTTTGATGACTACTATTTTGGAATACCCTATACCCTATTTTTATGCAAGTTATAACAAAGGTTCAGATTTTAAAAATATTTTTTGTTGTTGTCTGTGTGGGTGCTTGGCCAGTCTGACCTAATTGTGGGGAAATTTTCCCCCAGAAATTGGATGAATGCCTCCAAGCAAAACACGCTCGCCTAACATAATCTGATTTGCAACTAAAATTTAACTTAATAGCCGGGCCGTTACATCTCCGTTACCGATCAGATCACGTGGGCGGCAGCCCCGGGTTCGAATCTCACTTTCTCTTCCATTGTTGTCGCATTGACTTTATATTTAACCTTTGATATAAAACACTTCAAACTTTCATTTAAACTAGATACATAAAATCGTGATTAAAACTTGAAAATGTTGAGAGTTCTTGCCTCTGGTTCGCAGGTTCATACTCGGCTAGGATCGTTGGATTTTCCAAGGCGAAGGTATCATGGTTATGACTTAAAATAAAGTCCATGTCGCAGATTAAACTTTTAGGCCTGCTTGTTATAGGTGGGTTGTATTTAAATTTTGTCCACTCCTGTGTTCACTGAAAGCAGACAGGTTCACTACTCCCACGTTTAATAGCAAGCTGATTAGAAGTTTATTTAATATTGATAAATAATAATTTATATATATATATATATATTGGACATTGTAAAATAAATTAAATGACAGTATTCGTTATATAAAAATATTAAATTAGTAACACAAAGCCGTCTGAAAAGGGGGGGGGGTAAAATGAGATTTTAAACAATATTGTAAAGAGAAAAGTCAAAAGCAAAAGTCGTAAGACAAAGTCAAAAGACAAAAGCCCACACAAAGTTTGGTATCAGCTGGAGTGTTTAACAAATGAGATTATAGGTAGAATGGGTCAAAAAGGAGGAAAAAAGCTAAATATCTCATATGAGAGAGGGGGAAAAAAACTAAAGAAATTTGCCTCCATTCCTAATTTCAGACAACAAGTGACTCTGATTTATTTCAGAGAGCTCTAATTAGCCATTAAGAAAGTGCAGATATTAAATTCCTAACTCTACTTATTACTTTAAGATATCGTGTTAATTTATGAAAACGCTGATTAGCTGGTCACTTAGCGTCGCCAACTAAACCTCTACTTCTCTAGCCGCAAATGCCACAAGTAAAAATGCTTATTTTGAAAGCATTGAATTCAACCTAACGGCTAAATATTACAAAATACAGGTTCTATCTATACAGAGTGTAAAGGAACTAAACCGGAAGGTGGGGAAGAAGCCTGGATTCAGAAATGATGCAAATAGTTTAAGTTAGAGAACAAAACAAATTTGAATTATTTAACCGTTTTTTACATTTGATTCTCATAATCAAGTATTAAAACTAAATAATATTATAATCGGACAATGCATGCATGCATAGTAATTCTGCCCGAAGGCAGGTCCTTCACTGCAATCATAGCATTTTCATGCTATGCTTGCAGCTTTACTAGGGAATTGTAGGTGTGGTAGCTTCCCGTCGCTTTCCACATCAGTGAAGGATGATGATGATGGCCATATGATTTCGGGGACCCTTTGGGCCTTAAAGTTTTCCTGACATTTGTCTTACAGGTGAGGAAAAACCCCGATAAAAACCTCACCCAGAAAAACTGCCCTGACCAGGGATCGAACCCGGACCCGCTGCGTGACAAGGCAGCACACTTCGAGACCAAAGCGATGGGCTATTCGGACAATAGTGGATAATTATTTAATAATATTCAGATTATATTAAAACCCAGCAATTAAGATGGTATGGGCATGTCCAGCGAATGGGAGAGGATCGGCTACGAAAATGTGTTTTGAAATGGAAACCTGAGGGAAGACGAGGCAGAGGAAGACCTAAAATCCCTTGGAGCCAGGGAATACAATTAAGCATGAAGGAGAAACATCAACAACCAGGGGATTGGATGGACCGACAAAATTGGCTATTAGGAATCGGACGATGTCAAAGACATTAATCAACCGATGATATATCTATCTATCTATCGGATTATATTTTTTTAACAAAATCTTTAGTACGAAATTTCCATGTTGCCCTATGACACCAAAATGAGATTTGAGAAACTACACAGTCTTTTAATAAGTTTTACTAAATGACGATCCTACTATAGTATCATATGCATCAGTACACAATGCTAAATCTTGATTATAGTTCAAGAAACTGCTGTTGGATGATTGAACAGTAAGGAAGAGAGTATATCATTGGATTGTTCTTATAACAGAATCATAAGCGAGAAGTACGAGGTACTATGAGAAGGTGTCATTCTTATAAGAGGCTGGAAAACAATGTTTTATAGCAGCAGTAAAAGCGTTAATTTTTCTTTGGATTCATGAAACGATTGAAGTAATAATCACATAAGTCATGGCTGCCATTAACATTAAACTTTTGTTTGATTTTATTGCTAGGTTCACAGTAAAAAAGTTCATATTACGCTGTATTTTACACCAACTGCAATATTCACAATTTATCTAGCCTATGTAGCAGAATATGGAAACTTACAGCGTGTGCAATATCGAGATATCTAAGCTAAATCGTACTTATTAGTATGCAAAATAAAGTACTATATATGCATGAAAAATGTAAAAAGTATGCACCCTAAATATGGAAAAACATATTGTAATAAAATCAAATAAATTATTTGCTTTATGGGTAAACTCTAACTAACTCACTGGCACTATCGGATCCGTAGGTTCTTGGCCATGCGGACATAAGCTCTCCATACATCCCTATCCTGAGCCAATGTTTTCCAATCATCCCATGTATAATCTACATCCCTCAAATCATAGTTAATGTTATTCTGTCACCTCATTCTTGGTCTACTAATTGGGCGTTTTCCCTCTGGTTTTCCTACAAGAAGCTTCCATGCACTTCTTTCATTTCCCAATCGTGCCACAAGTCCTGCCCATCGCAGTCTACGAGACTTAACTGTTCTCATTTGCTTTATGGGCAATCTTAGCTTATTCCTGGCTGTTACAGTAGATAAGGAAGATTTCATTATGTTTTCTTGTGTGAATCTCCTTCATCTGTCAGTGAAGAAGGTTTTATACAATGAAAATGTCCTTTCTACATCACATGATGTCACAGGCATGTGAAAAAGGTCACTGTTCTTCTTCAGTGAATTCCTCTTCGGTTACAGTTTTTCACTATCACCAGAGAGCATTTTGCCAATTTGACAAATTATATTGTAGCCAGAATTTTTATTTAATACTTCACTAACCTATCAAATGTGATTTTAGCAATATCATAATATTATTTCTCAAGACCCACAGACATTCCCCTCTTACACAGATGTAAATATACACGTTACGCTTATATCCAATAGATTGCAGAGACTTTATTAATTTAAAAAATATTTAAATAGTTAATTACTAGTAATTAGCTGAAGGGAAAATTATAATTTAATACCACATTTAGAAATAAAATATACATTTATGCATTAAAAATCTAAAATAAGCATTTTCCTCCGGTATATAGCCAACATCTCTATGTATTATCAAATACGCTCAAATTGTCTGTGAAGCGACCACTTAACATGTAAATCATTTCCGCATACTTTCTTAATGCGTAAAACAAAACATGCATTTCGCATACAAATCCGGGCTCTACTTATTAGACTTTCATTAAAAACGAATAGGCTTAACAATTAAGCCTAAAGCGTTTAAAATCTAAAATTATATCAATTCAATCAAGATTTTAAATAATTTTATAATAATATAATTTATTTATTTATAGAATATAACATATTATATACTTTAGCTTTCGAGGGTATGAGGCACTAAGAGTAAAAACCCAATTAGAAAGTAAAACAATAGAACAGGTGAGCAATTTTAATCATCTGGGACACAATAGGTCATATGGGAAAAAGTGAAGGCATTGCAAACAAAATAAATAAATTTAATTATTTGTATGGCTCCATGAAACGAACTCTCAAAGGAACTAGAAAGGATAAAAATTTAAAATTGTATAAAACAATAGCAGTTCCAACACTGCTATATGGATCGAAACACTGGGTCTTAACCAAAAATTAGGAGCGAAGAATAAAAACTTCAGATATGAAGTTTTTGTGGAGTATGGCTAGCTGTACATTAGCAGATCGGAAACGAAATGAAAATATACGAAGAGAACTATATATATATATATATATATATATGCAAGCTATTAGATAGAATTACACAATACAGAGATGAATGGATGGACCACATCTATAGAATGGATAACAACAAAATCCCGAAAAAAAGATTATTCACTACAAATCACTAGGACGAAAAAATGTCGAAAGACCCAGTAAAAGATGGACAAACCAATTCTAACATGAGATCCTTGATGCTGCTGTTGATGATAAATAAAACGCGTGAAACTGGCTAGTTGAAAATTCTGCTCTTACCTTTAATACTTTCAACATGTCAATGATCGTATATGCTTAACAAGTTTTATTCTTCTTTATTATAAATTGCAGGTAACAAAACTTTTAATAGCACTAGTCAATCAAATAGTTTTATAATTTCGCAGATCTATTAAAAAACCCAAGATTTTTTATGTAATCTATTATGGCCTATAAGATTTCTCGCTTCGAAATATAAGGTATTGATATATTGCGAATATTTTATGGTGATATGGAAAGCTTAGTTAAAATACTTTTTTTATAAAGTGCACATGTGCTCAAAACTAGTGAATGAATTTTCTTTGGGTTTTCTGGAGGTATTCCAATAAAGCACATGTGCTCAATTTAAAACATTTTATTGTTGATTTATTATTGGTTTTATATAAATAAAATTATTTTTTAAATATGGAAAAGCGATAAAATCATACGTTTGTGTAATGAAACTACATAATAGTTCACATTGTAACCTCGGGTACGTTACCTCAGAAGATGCATAAGTCTGACTTTTATTTCCGATCGATAAACTTTCCTGAGGGTGATTTTATTCTAGGGTCATCCCACATTAAGACAAACATCCGAAAACTTTTAAGGCCTAAGTAGTTCCCGAATACCTTCTGGTCATAATCTTCTTCTTCTTCATCACGGTTTAGGCTTATTTACTAGCCTGTTCCGGCTCCAAATTGCTGCTGTTTCCATCTTTTCTTTGGTCTTCCCAAACTTCTTCTTCCTCGTGGTGAATAGTTGTATGCTGCTTTTGGTATTCTATTCTCAGTCATCCTTGTTAAGTATTCTTTCCAGTTTGTTCTGTATTTCACTATTGTTGTGTTTAATACCTCTACTTATACTTGTTGTCTTATTTCTGTGTTATGTTTTTTTTGTCTATTCTTTGATATCCTGCTATTGGTCTGAGGAATTTCATTTCAGCAGCTTGTATTCTGTCAGATTGTTGTGTTGTCACTGTCCACGTTTGGGATCCATAAGTAATAATAGGCACTGCCACTGTCTTGTACTTCTGGCCATAATAATCATCCAATATACATTCATCTTCTTTAGTATGAATAAATGAATGAATGGTGTCTTGTCTAAGTCCTAAATCTGTATGATTAGTTGATAATCTTCATTTCAAATTGTATAATATCTGAGAATTAAATGAAAGATTGCAAATCTTTTATGGAGTTAATATCTTCTAATAATTTAGTACGGTAGTCTTACATTCAGTAATGAAAATATAATTCTTACTTAAATATACCGTATCAAATCAATATATACAATTAAATAGAGCGAAAGTTTATCTTGGAGGTGGACCCTGTATTCCGCTGATCACTCTGCAAATAGGCCCTCTATATTCGTGTTATAAAAATGTGGGCCTATTTGACCGAGAGTTAAAAAGCTTCTACCGATAGATCGTGTTGCTGTAAGGCCTTGGAACCGTGAGGCATGCATTAGCCCTAGTACCTACAAATGAAGAGATTAAACTAATGGAAAAAATAATCAAACTACTCGTACATTCGGCTTAGAAAACTAAAACAAAGATTGAGGGACTGCACCACACTAACTACATAATTCACTCTGTTGCATTCTGTTGATCAGTGACAGCAACCATTTCAGTTGGCATATACACTTCCGAGTCGTTGAGCCATGGAATCTTATTTTTAACAATGTTGGACGCCCATTTACTAGATGGGAGGATTCATTAAATCCCACTTGATGTGAAAGCAGGTCAAAAGGCCTAATTTCATGAAACAGAAGAAGAAGAAAAACAAACTAAATATTAAAAAAATATCCCTATGTCAAAGCTCTAATAAATTACAAATAAAAGTTGTGTCTCTTACTATTAATAGATCTCAGAAAACATACGCATAAAAATAATTTCAACAGTATGGATAAGAGTTTATCGGATTCTCTCAATCATATAGTCCACCTATTCCTTTCTTCATAACTAATATAAACACGTGTATGTATGTATGTGTGGGTTTATTCGAGATAGTGTGATCCGTCATACCATTTCAAAGAGTGTAAGTTTTTGGAAAAGTCAGTCCCATTTGAGCAGGCCATGACATGTTTTGTTCCTAACGGTTGGTTGTTCTGACATTGACAGATATGGCAGTTCAACAAACCATACTGTTATGTGATCAATTAGCCATTATTAATTTTTTCAAAGACTCGACGCTGACTCGAAATTTCTCCTGCAAAACGTCTATTTTGAAAGGAAAGGAAATGTGTTATTGTGTTGAAATGTCTGACTAGTCTTAAAGCCAAGATTTATTGCTTTAAGTAAACAACCAGTCCTCACGTATGCAGTGCCAGAGAGTCAGGTAGCTCAGTCTGCAAGGTATAGCCCTGTATGAAACGTGGGAATTTTCAAAATCTGTAAGTACAATCTAATTTCTTAGCATTTTTTAATTCATTGTCATATCTGTTTAAAATATGACAGACAATAAATGATACATTACAATATACCTGTGTATTGCTCCACGCGACATTGTAGCTGAAGAGTACCCTTAGAAAAAGAAATAATCTTTTGTTATCACTTCATCGTGAATGTTTCTCAGTTATGTTCTATTGAACCTGTTTCTCTCTCTCAAGACGAGATTGGTTAACCCATCTTAGATTGTCATCTACGTATATGTCCTATTGAGTAATATTGTAATGCTTGCCCTTTGTATTCTCCTATCCAGCATGGTTCAATCATTTCTCTTGGTGTGCTCCCATTTTTTTTTTCAGCCAATGTTTGTAACTTGGAAGTTTTTTTTCCGATTATATTTCCATTATTATTTTCTGCAGCCGTATCTATCTTGTTTAATCGTCCAGTTTTCACTATCATATTTGAGTACCACTAGTAAACATTTTAAGAAATAAAAAGTCTCTTCTAATGTAGCGTAGCAAGAATTTATCTTTCTTACCATGTATTTAGGCGTATTTTATAAATTTAATTGGGGGATATTGTAATTGCATTTTTTATAACGTCCAGTAAATACGATAAAAATTGTATTCTTTAAACAATCCCTTTTTAGTTAGTTTTGGAGATTAATAACTTTTTCATAATAATTGTATCAGCTATCAAATACATTTCGATAAGTTTCGAATCTGTAACATAAATACAGGATGCGATTATAAGCTCATACGTTCCGATTATATCACAAACATTTTATTCGAGAGTTGGGTCTAAAAGTGGGTCTGTTGGGTGTCTTGAAGACGAGTGAATAATTATTAGGTTCAAGAAATAGCGATATCCGATAAAGAGAATTGAATTTAATTTTGATGAATTGAATTATTTAATCACTTCACTCCTTTCATTGTCGTAGTACAGTCAGTCGCAAAAACGATGTATTTAATTTGCCTTTGCTTACCAGAGTTCACATATGGATTTATTATTTATTTGCTTTAAATAAAATGTGGCATTAAATGTCAATAAGGAATAGATAATATTGACAAATACAGTAGCAAGATTGTGATCATGAGAGAAATGAATGAAAGACTTTTTCTTGTAAGCCAAATTTTCTCTTTAAAATAATAATGATCTGTCAAATAATACAACAAAATTAATTTAAAAACACATATATATATATATATATATATATATATATATATATATATGTATATATAGGTCCACCGCTGTGGTCTCGAGGTAGTGTGCTGCCTTGTCACGCAGTTGGCCCGGGTTCGATCCCCGGTCGGGGCAGTTTTTGTGGGCGAGGTTTTTATCGGGTTTTTCCTCGCCTGTAAGACAAATGTCAGGAACATTTTAAGGCCCAAACTGTCCCCGAAATCATATGGCCATCATCATCATCCTTCACTGGTGTGGAAAGCAACGGGAAGCTACCATCCCTGCAATTCCCTAGTAAAGCTGCAAGCATAGCATGAAAAATGCTATGATTGCAGTGAAGGACCTGCCTTCGGGCAGAATTACTATGGATGGATATATTGTGTGAAATAATATAACAATATTTCTTTAGCCAAGCAATTGGCTTCAGACGATAGCATTTGAAACTCGTTTGGGAGGTGTAAATCTGATTTTTTCTCCTTAGTCTTCATGGTAAATGCTAAATCAGAATTTCATTACCAGGGAAGTATATGTAATTACCGTATTCAATATATTTATTTATTTATTTTACCAGATGGAGTTAAGAACGTAAGGTCTTCTCTTCCACTTCATCAGGGTTAAATTATACATACAATAAGAATTATGATTGATACATAATAGAAATAGATTACACAATATAAAGTTGACAAGGGTAAGAAAGAAAAATAATTATTATAACATAAATAATAACCTATGATTAGATTAAGTAAATGGCTTGGTAAAAAAAATTAAAAATATAAAGGAGTAATAAAAGTATATTAATGTAGACTACATACATTTAACTTTTAATAAAAAAAAATCTGTCCTATTCACGAGGTAAATATATCTTATATATTAATAATAGTAACCCTATTTATCCGTTGTTCATGAGACCTCCCTCCTTCGAATCAGGACGTAACCAAACATTTCGTGTGACATTCGTGGAACACTACCTATAGAAGATAAAGTGATGCCACTACAGACCATAGGACACTCTGGTAGCAGGAGGTTAAGGCTCTCACTTTTTGTAGATAATCGGGACTAGATGTCAGTCCTGCGTGACGGATGCCTTTACCCCCAGAACAAGCGTCCGGTACTCATTTCAGTTAGAGGCTGAGTCGATCCCAGGGCCATGATGTCATCAGAAAGTTTGTGTTAGTTTAAAAATACTGATCCAACCGGAACTCGAACCCTCGACTTCCGGTTTGTAGCGCATTGCCTTAAATATCTATGCTACGGCGTTCCTCTATTTTAGGCCTACAGCCAAGTTCAATTGACAGATAAATTATACAACTTATGATAGCAGTATCCCAAATACTTATAGAGTAATTTGGGAAAGATTGCATAAATAACATCATACATTCATTTATTTTAAAATCTTAAAACCACCTTGCATAAATTAATGTTCATATTCCTTCTCGATAAAGCTCTTCAATTGTCCATTCCACAATGTCATTAAAATTAACTCATCTAAAGAAAAATTCTGACAAACACGACAATAATAGAAAAACACACTCTACTGGACACAACTGGATTTTAGATACGATATGATCTTAGATCACAAAGCATCACATATATTTCATTCATAATTCTTATTGGCATGGGTATTGTCTTCTTAACGTACGCGCCCATAAGCTTATTGCGAGAATGCCCGACTGTAAAGTAGGATAACATACATTTGTGCACATCAAGTGCAGTAAATGTTCCCACCCATCACAATTTCTACATGTAATCATTTTTCTCAGGAAATCATGTCGGTATTTCTATTGTTGTATCTGCTACCAAACATATGATATTTTTTCCCTTGACTTGGTCTATCTCCAGGGGGTAAGATGTTCAGAAACATGGAAGAATAATATTTATGGAAGAAGGGTTGATTTAATATGGGGGAGAGAGAGGGTGGAGTCAACGGGGGTAAGTTTGAAATATGGCAGGACAAGATCCAGTCAGCCCTATTCATTCCAACAGCCAAGTATTTGCGAAGGAATGCGAGGACTTTTTTCCCCTAGGCCTGTCGTACACTGACTCATGATGCATTCTGCTATGTCAACGCTCTCTATATTATGTTAAGTGCAATTTTTAATACAAAAATGTATATAACAAACGTCTGGAAATATTTCTTATAATTTAATTTAGTTTGAATTTATTTTTAAAGATAATATCATAATAGAGTTAAATTTATTAATCAATTGTCTACATATAATAATTTTTCAAACAAATTACGGTAAATTAACTTATACACATCAATGAAAAAAATTGCGAGACAATGCCATCACAAGAATTATGCCCTTTTTTCATATACTTATAAAAACATTCTATGATATTTATAGAAATATGGATATGCTTTACTGCACTTGGCACTATATTTAAATATAATATATTATTAAACTTGTTTTACAGTTAATGAGTATAACTCTACCTGTTCAACCAGATAACTCGTATAACATAGGTAGTGATTTATATAATAATATGCAATTATGTACAGTGTTGGAATATTCAACCAATATTTCTTCAACTGAAAATCAATGAACATAGACAATTTTTGTAGATATGCTATAAAAAATTATTAGAAATTAATTAAAATGTATTCCGAATTTAGCTTTTAAAAAACCGTGAGAAATTTGGTATATAATGAACAATACTAAAATTTTATACAAGCTGAATTTTGAAAATGTGACTGGGAATTTCTTAATAATTGGACAAAGTCATTCGTATTTTGTTTAATATTGGAGTATAAAATATTAAATGTAACAAATAAAACTTTTGTCTGTTACTTTGGGTTCTACACTACAGCCACTGTTTCTCCGGCCCTGACATTTTCACGACAGTGTTACCATATGGATATTCAGTGGGAGGGACCGCTTTATGTATGCAGTTAGCAGACATACAGCCGACAACATCTCAGCAATTTGAAACCTTACTAGCGCGCTATAGCTGCGTCAAGAGCAGTGATTGGTTGTGGCAGACGTTAATTCCTATTACAACCATTTCCTTATTGGCAGTAGAGGGCGAGTTCTCTCTTTACCCCTCGTATAACCTAAACTTCAGAGCCGGAGATACGGCGGCTGGGGTATATATATATATATATATATATATATATATATATATATAATTTCTTGTCTGAACTTCCCCTATAGGCCTAACCACTTAAATATCTTCGGGTTAATTGATTTGCACTCTGCATATAGGTCCTAGAAAAACTGATAATTTCGTGTTTCTAGAACGGATCATCTCTTCTTCTTATGGAGTATCCTATCTACATTCTCCTATAAAGATTATTATTCTTATAATCCTATATTTAGGCCCTGTACTCCTATAGGCCTATGTCTATCGGTACCCAAAAATGTCCACAATATTTAGACTTTTTAAATCAATCATTCAACAATAAATAAATCTAACGGAGCAAATTGGCTCAGGCGGTAGCGTTTGACACTCTATTTTGAAGATCCCGATTTCAAACCTCGGTGCCGTTCCTGGAATTTTTCTTGATTTTACTCAGACAAAGGGTCAAAATGCCATGTTTAAATTCTATTACCAGGACTTTTCCCATTACAATTACCGTTTCATATTATCATTCAGAAAATTAAATTATTTAACGTCCACAAGAACACTTAATAAGCCCTACATAAAATACATAAGCCTACATGCTGTCTTCCGGATACAATAAAATAATGATGTGACCTTGGTATTTAAACGTCTGCAAATAATCACGAATTAAAAAATAAATATTAAAAATAAATAACGCTGCAATCTTATTCGCGGGTGCTCATGTAAAGGAGGGCAGGTCTGAAATTAGATACAATGGCGTGAGTAGGCCTACTGATTTACGTCGTTTTTATTTAAAAAACGAATACGCAATTGCAGTCCTCGATTTTTCTACAAAGGGGTTCTAACAATAGGCTATAATTATATAAAATATGAAATGCGCACAACGTTCAAAGAATATTGTTCTTAGTCACTGCATAGTTTCACCAACGATTCTGATCTCATCCTATAGTTTAACACATGATATTTCCGCACTGTTCGCCACATCTTGCACACACGCAGTCTGGGCCGGGCTCATGGAATCTCTGGTTGCTGCACAGCTTGTGGTGAAATCCATGCACAGCAAGTCTGTTTACTGTGTGGCGTAATTCATATCTTCCCTAAGTCCATTCACGATTTGTCATATAGGCTATATATGTCACAGATACAAGTTTTGTTTTTGATCTCCTAAAATTGAGGACCACTTCAATCCAGATGCTTCTCCGAGACAACGAACTTTTAAGACAAAAGTTAGTATTCTAAAAACAGAAAATTATCAGTTTTTACTATTGGCCTATGTAAGGGTAAAGGCATTTATCTGGTTATAGAAGAATTTCAGGCAAGAAATTTGAAATATAGACCAATGTATAAAAGGAGAATCAAACATCAATTGTGTGTTTCATAAAAAAATAAACAATTAAAATGGTATGGTCATGTAAAAAGAATGACAGAAGACAGATTCCCAAGAATAATACTAGAATGGGTGCAACTTGGTAGAAAAAGAAGAAGAATAAGAAGTGGACAGCAAAAAAATGGATTGATGGTGTTTTGAGCAGCATGAGGAAAAAATGATTGGACGATGGAGACTGGAATGACAGAGAGATGTGAAGGAGAATGACGGTAGATTAATTGGGCGCAAGAATATGTTGTGAAACATTGTGAAACCTGATAAATAAATAAATAAAAATAAGAATATTTAAGCGAATAACTTTTAATAAGGCAATGAATTAATAAAACACTGGCGACAAATGTAGAATTCTAATTTATCTTACTATCTTCTTCTCTCTTCATCGTAGTTTAATTTCCCACCTTATAGGTGATTTTACGTTCCTCACACCACTCGGGCCTTCAGTGTTACGACCTGTCGGAAGAGGAATTTTAAACTTTGGATCGCACACATACCTTTTTAACTTACAGAAGGACATGGAGAGCCTCCTCGTATTAATGTGTGAGAGCTCAGTTCAATCCAAGGCATCTTCCGATACAACCCGAACATTTAAAATGAAACACAACATTCAATCACATATTCATACTAAACATGGCGAATATGATAATGATGGCCAGATGATGTTCGGGGAATGTTTGGATCTGACATTTGTCTTAAAGGTGAGGAAAGACCCCGAAAATCAAATCTGAGCCAATTGCATAAAGGTAGTTTCGCTATTCCGTCAAAACACAGAGGTGGTCTATCTTACTACCAAATGCCCAAATGAAGACTTCGCTATTATAATATGTGGGAAACGATTTAAGAATTATTGTTTACTCGAGGCAAATATTGAACAATAAAATATTAATTGCTAGTGACACGTCCTTTTAAGGAAGGGAAAGTTGAATAATTTCAAATAGCTTATAATTCATAAAGCACAGAAACAATAGACAATAGAATACAGCTGTACGATCTTTCTCTTAATTGCAGGACAGTGCTGTCAACTTTCTCTAGAAATTGGAGCTAACCTTTCTGTACTACTACAGAGAATCGTGCAAAATACAATCTTGTTCTTGCGAATGTGGGCAGAAATGTGTTCTAGGCCTCTGTACCGGTAGCATTACTGAAACTATTATTGGATTTCACTTTCACCTTCTCACAAAAAAATCTTAAGTAATTAGTAATCAGTTACATAAATTCTATTCTGACTAACTAACTCACTGGAACTATCAAACCCGGAGATTCATGGGCGCGCGGACATAAGCTCGTTTTCCAATCATCCCCTGTATAATCTACTTCCCTCAAATAATAGTTAATGTTATTCTCCCACCTCATTCTTGGTCTACCAACTCGGCGTTTTCCCATTGGTTTTCCTACAAGAAGCTTCCATGTACCTGTTTCATTCCCCATTCGTGCCACATGTCCTGCCCCGCAGTCTACGAGACTTTACTGTCCTCAATATATCTGGCATGGAATTAAATTTAGAAATATAAATACAACTGTAGCATAATACCTAAAAAGAACCATCTTATGTTTAACATTAACATCAATAAATTCAGTTGGCCTTGAAGGTGTCACATCGTTTGTGTGACATAAGCCTTCGATATTAATTTCAGCTTTCTAATCTGTTTTAGTTTCTCATATCAAGTAGCTACTTACTTGTTCTGACGGGACTAAGTGGACCTATTGCAGACTATACTTAAAGAAGAATTTGTGTGATGTAGCACAATCAAGTCCCGCGCCGTAGCCGAGCGGTTAAGGTAGGAAGCCTTGGCGCAGAGCTACGGGACTTGCTCTGGTTCGAGTCTCCATGGGGGAAGAAATTTTCTCATGGTATTTCAGCCAGTATGGGACCGGTGCCCACCCAGCATCGTGAGGCAATTGGGTAGCTACAATAAGTAGCGGCTCCAGGTTGAGGAACCAGCTATAACGGCTGGGGGACTCGACATGCTAACCACATGTCACCCCTACACTGGCTGTTGATCATCTACCTCTGTGATTGACACATGTGGATGTGAAGGGCCAGCAGCCGGCTGGTAAAAGGGCAACCGCTGAAAAGTGGAAAGACCCTCAATCGGAGCACAATCAAACCCAAAACCCCTGTGATACTAAGCAGATGGGTTAACCGTTGCATAACAAAGATGGACAGACCTAACATTACAGACATATGTAGCGTTTAATATGTCAGACTCGCGTGATGCTGAGTACGATTCCCTGCTATACCATGACAAATTTTTATTTGTTTAAATATATATATGGAACGATCTCAACTCTCGCTCACTAACATTAATCGAACCGGTAGGTTCATAATCGCGCGGATATAATATCTCCATGAATCCATATTCTGAGCTAATGTGTTCCAATCATCCCCTGTGGTCTACTTCCTCAAATCTCCCGTCTCATTTTTGGCCCACACTAGTGAGTAGCTACATGATATGATAAGTTAAAACAACTAAAACGAATGTTGAAAGACAAGGTCGTGCTAACCTTGTGACTCCCTTTACTGACTTCTGCTAGATACTGACAGCAACCACATCGGCAGTACTTGGATCTTCATGCCACAGATTAATTTTTGATTGAATGAGTTGTATTTAGGGAATTTAATGCAAGTATTCCTATTATCATTACTGCTATAGGTGTTATTCAATCATAAAATTATCCACATTTAAGAGTTATGGCTGATAAAGAATGCAAATTTAAAATATAATGTAATATAATTACAAATATACATCTATCCTGTACATAACTTGTATTTTGTTTACAAGGCAACTTACAATATTCTGTGCATCATCTAGAAAATATATTGTGAGAATTGTATTAAAAGTAAACGTTTATAGTCATAGGCCTATATCATTTCCTGGGGACTTTTTTTTCTTTTGCTAATGTCTTTCGACATTCCTGGTGTTCTCTCCTGGCATGGCGTACTTGTAACCCACTTCTGAGGTTGAGGCGCCTGGAAGGCGGGGTTACGTTGCCCGGATGATATGATGGGTGATGATGATGATAGTGGTGTGCCAGGAGAGTCCCTAATCCTAAGCTTAATCTAAGATGAATATGAATGATCAATAATGAAATAATAGAACAAACAGCACAATTTAACTATCTTGGTTCAGATATAACATATAGCTATGATTGGGATATACATAATAAATTAAGCCGATATCAAATGATGTGTGGCACCATAAGAAGAACCCTCCGAAAGACTCGAAGAGAAACTCAGCTCAGGTTTTATAAAATTATGGCTGTTCCTGTTCTTGTATATGGGTCTGAATCTTGGGTACTTAGAAAAATAGATATCTCACACATTTAAGCCGCTGAAATGAAATGTTTAAGATCCGTAAAAGGTTGTACACGCATGTTTAGATTACACAATGAATAAAAAAGAAATGAATGTTCAATATTCGATAAACTAGAAGAGCACAAATACCGATGGAAAGAACATTTAGACGGAATGGACACTACAAGATTACCCAAAACGATCAACACCTACAAATCACAAGGAAAATGATCTTTGGGACGGTCAAGGAAACGATGGACTTGAGACCGGAACAGGTCGCATTGACCTAATCCTGGAAAGGAAGAAGAAGAAGAATATGAATGATGATGATTGCGATGGCCATATGATTTCGGGGACCGTTTGGGCCTTAAATTTTTCCTGACATTTGTCTTACAGGTGAGGAAAAACCCCGATAAAAACCTCACCCAGAAAAACTGTCCCGACCGGGGATCGAACCCGGGCCCGCTGCGTGACAAGGCAGCACGCTACCTCGAGACCACAGCGGTGAACCCTGGGAACTTAATTGTGCTTAATTTCTTGCGGAACTGGTTAAATTAATATTGTCACTCTTCACTTACGATCAAATAAGCCTATTTATACCCTCTCTTGTCAGTTTTCTGTTTTAGATTATTTTAGATTCCAAATTAGCAGTATGCCTGCAGCCACAATGAAATGTCTGATATTTTTAATTAAATTTCCGCATGATTGAAGCGTTCATAGAATTCAGTCAGCTACAATGAGGCATCATGGCTTTTTTACAAGTATTGCTCATCTTCTTTCTCTCCTTGTTCTAGATCATTCTGTAAGCATATTACTGGGATAATTCAAATATTGCGTTGTATGCTCTCATGTTAAAAATATTAGATGCCTACAATAAACTTCAAACACGCTAGAAAGGATTTATATTTAATGCAGATAACACTGATCACCAGGATTAGTGTTTCAATATAAAACCGAAAAACCTAATACAATTATTGAAGTATTTAGTATTTTTACAAATATCCGAAATTATTATGGATTGAATGAGATATTTCATATCACGGCATGTGTAAGTTTCCTCTTAAGTTTATTTAAAGCAAAATTTACTCGGAATACAAACTAAATATAGCTTAAATTTTCAGAATAGTTCCAATTATGTTTGTCTAGTATCTTAGTTAATAATTCCATAAAATAGAGTAATTTTATATTGAAGTAAGATATATTGTAATAAAGTGATTCAATGTAATGGCCATGTTATTTCCTCTGCAGTGAATCAAGTGATATTCTTAAAAATAGTTTCTCACAATCGAGATATCTTTATCTGTGTTCTACCTTTAAATAGAACGTATCAATGATGAGTTCTGAGAACTCACTAATGCAGGGGGAAAATACTTCGGGAAAGTACAAACAGACAAAAGCGAGCTTATGTGTTAAACATGTTTGTAATTCTTTATTATTAGAAAATTGAAAAAAAAATTTGCTTGTTTACTTCTTAACAATTTTTCCCTAATAAATATTGCGAATGAAATTCTCTAAAGCGGACATGGTTGCTTCTACATTACGATGCGCCCTTAAATTCGGAATAACGAAACAAATCGTGGTTAATGTTATTGTCTCACCTCATTTTTGACATATCTTCTAAGCGTTTACGCTCTGGATTTTCTGCAATGTTTCCATGTCCCTTTTTCATTCCCCATTCGTGTATAAATCAAGCCTTAATACATAAGAAAAAACGTATAAATGTTAGTTTTCTGCAAGAAGGTTGCATGTCCTTTTTTCAGTACCCATTCGTGCACATATCCTGTCCTAATACTTAAGAGAAAGTACAATAATGATGAAAAAGAACTAAGCTCCCCAACATCATCTTAAAAACACTGGTCAACATGATTTTTGTCTCATGAATACCAATAGTTGTACTTAATGCAGTTTTTATCGTGTTTTCAAATATGTATTCGGAATTTCTCCATCCCCCACAGTTTTTTTAATTTCAATTTCAATTAATGGATTTAAATAATATTTTTTTTAATAAACGTTTTTTCATCCATTTGTCCATTGAGCGATGAGCACAGGGAACAATTTCATCAGGAGATTTCAGCTAGGGAAAAGATATATCAAGTCAAATGGAATCCTAATATGCTGGCCGATTATTGTTGGACCATTAAGAGGGAAGCTCCACAGGCGAAATATAACAGAAAATCGTCACGTCTTACTTTCTAGGTGAATCCGAATGTTCGAATATTGTGTAGTTACGAATGTAGAACATATTAAAGTGATTGAAATTATAAATGCCTGTCTCTCGGAAACCTTACGTGCTGGAGAAAACCCGATATCATATTTGAATTCTGGAGAAAAAATACTATCAGAATCACATATTTTTCTTTCTGAGACAAAAAAAGGTTTATTTTTTTTTGTTGCTCAGTGCAATTAACACGGTCGGAAAAGTAAAGGCAGGGAACATATAATGAGTAACAAACTCACTGGCACTATCGAAGTCTTAGATTCATGGCCGCACGGACATAAGCTCTCTATAAATCCCTATTCTGAGCTGTTTTCTTATCATCCCCCGTATATTTTAATTGCTTCAAATCATGGTTAATGTTATTCTCCCACCTTATTAGGCCTATCTATCTGCTAGACGCTTTCTCTCTGTTTTTTCTACAAGGTGTTTTCATGTCCTTCTTTAATTCTCCATTCGTGCCACATGTCCTGGCCATCGCAGTCTACATATGAATACTGTATTAATATTAATTTGTAATCACACAAACATTCACTTAAATTGAAACAACAGTAAAAACTAGACTACACAAAGTTTTTTTGTTCAGTACCACCACATTGTCATTTCGACATCCTGGAATTTTCTCCTGGCATGGCGTTTTTGTAACCCACTGCTGAGGTAGGGGCGCCTGGAAGGCGGAGTTACGCTGCCACGATGATATATGATGGGTGGTGATGGTGGTAATGATGCGCCAGGAGAGGCCTTAATACTAAACTTAATGAATGTGTTTATGATGATAATGATGGCCAGATGATGTTCGGCGACCGTTTGGATCTTGAAAGTTTCATGACATATGCCTTGCAGGTGAAGAAAAACCCCGAAAAAAATCACCCAGGAAACTTTGTCCTGACCGGGGATCGAACCCGGGCTCGCTGCGTGACAAGGTAGCACGCTACCTCGAGACCACAGCGGTGGACAAAAAAAAAAATAAATTTGGTAATGCTAATCTTCATCTAGACAGAAATGTTATCCATTGTTCCTTCATGTATTTACGATAAAGGAGTTATAGTTTTGTATTTTTTCATTTAGATTAAACATTTTGAGTTATTGCCTAATTGATTCAACTAGGAATGCCGATATGCTCTAAGAGACCACTTTCCTAGTGAAACAATTAGGCAAGAACTCAAAATGTTTAATCTAAATGAAAAAAATACAGAATTATAAACAAAAATGGCAAGAATATATTTTAAGAATGGACTCTTCTAGGCTAACAAAACAAGCACTGTTGGCTATAGAAATGTGGGACGTTCTAGAAGACGATGGGAAGATGAATTCTGAGAGCGAAACAGGCCGACGGCCTACCATGAAGATGATGATGATGATGATGATGAGTCGAGATCGATTGATAACTACTTTCTTAAACTAAGGTTTTATGATTCTAACGTCTCGAAATGAATGGTATTTATGGAAATAAAAGATCTGTAGCGAAATTACATTAATTTCGATACAGATTCTCATTGCTTATCAACTACATTCCAGTATAGGAGTATAAAAAACTATATTTTTGCAACTGACTGCAAAAGTACGATGAAAATGTTGTTGTTGTGTCGTTGCCCGGAATCGAACATGTCATTGAGTTTAAAAAAATTAACTTGCATTTAATTTGTTTGTGAGAGGCGGAGACCAGCTTTCAAATTAAGATAAACAGCTGTCGGTAGCCAGGGGAGGAGCGGGGTGAACCCCAACTAATCACCAAGGTGAGGAAGCAGGGTGGAAACATGACTACTTCCCTCCTCAAGTTGGCACAAAGTTAACTGTTTCAATCCGTAATCCGATTTATCAGGCGTGGTCCTAAACTCACATATTTGGGAAGCATGCTTCAATTCGAATATATATAGAGTCTACTTTAACCCACAAGCAAAGTTAGTTATTTTATTAAAAAAAACTCTTTTACATCTCAGATCATTAGCATCGCAATTCAAATCTGAGTAAAAGGTCCAACAAATATTGCTTATAGGCCTCTTATTTTAGGACTGAAGGTATTTTCTGTCCCGCTCTGTAGCCAACTGGTTAAGGTAGGATGTCTTGGCGCAGAGCTACGGGACTTGCACTGGTTCGGGTCTCCGTGGGGGAAGGAATTTTCTCATGGAATTTCGACCAGTATGGGACCGGTACCCACTCAGCATCGTGAGAAATTTAGGTAGCTACAATAAATAGCGGTTCCAGGTTCAGAAAACCAGCTACAACGGCTAGGAGACCCGACATGCTGACCATTTGTCACCCCTATAGTAGCTGGATGATTGTCTTCCTCTGTGATGAACACATGTAGATGTGAGGCCAGCACCCGACTGGTAGGTCAATGACCTTCTATGCCTATCACGCCATGGAGTAGGTCTATAAGGTACATTGTATGCCGTAAATCTAGAGCTCCGGATCCATGGTTTGATTTCCCTTTCAAAGATAAGCATGCATAGGAATTACGCCCTTAAATATACATCGACCCGGCTAGGTTTGAACTCGCGAACGTCGGAACTAGAGGATTGTAGATAAACACTTGTTCTCTAGGACCGATACACACAAGATAAAGCTACTTACACTATAATTTATGATTACTGATCTTTATCGTAATTGCCCAAAGCCCTGCTCAAAATTTTGTATTTTCAATGAATTTCTCTAGACTTTTCTTGGCCATCTAATAATGTTTATTATCAGTTTCTTATCTTTCACCATATCCTAGCATAAACCATTTTATCATCTATTGTTAGATATTAATCTCAGTCTAGACTCTTGTGGGTAATTAAAAATACTTAATTCACCTTTCTATGAGTACGTTATTTCTATTCACATAAGCCTTAGCAATTCAATTCTAATTGTGTTTTCTTTTTCTCATTAATATCTAGTATAAAAGTTTTGGGTCAAGACTCACTCTTAATTTGATTTCTATAAAATATATATGTTTGAAGGTGGCATCTTAAATATAAATAAATAAATAAATAAATAAATAAATGTTCTTAGGAACTTTTCGGACCAAAGAGAGACGAACAGACAGGTGAATGAAGAAGGCTACATAACAGTGAACTGTATGGTCTTTATAGGAAGCCAGATATAATAAGAACAGTTAAGACTCGTAGACTGCGATGGGCAGGACTTGTAGTACGAATTGGGAATGAAAGACGTTCATGGAAGCTTCTTGTAGGAAAACCGGAGGAAAAGCGCCCAGTTGGTAGACCAAGAATGAGGTGGGAGAATAACATTAACTATGATTTGAATGAAGTAGATTATACCGGGAATGATAGGAAAACGTTAGCTCAGGGTAGGAATGTATGGAGAGCTTATGTCCGCGCGGCCATGAACCTACGGGTGAGTTAGTTAGTTAGTGTGTCTCGCGCCTTAGCAGAATGGTTAAGGCAAGATGTCTCGGCGCAGAGCTACGGGACTTGCGTTGGTTCGAATCTCCAAGGGAAAGAAATTTTCTCATAGAATTTCGGCCAGTATCAAACTGATGTGCACCCAGCATCGTGAGGAATTTGGGTAGCTACAATAAGTAGCGGCTCCATGTCGAGAAAACTAACTATAACAACTGGGGGACCCCCACATTCTGATTACTTGTCATCCCTACAAGGCTGGATGATCGTCTACTTCTGTGATTAACACATTTATATGTGAGGTCATCAGCTGACTGGTAGGCCTGTAGCACCTTGGAGTTTATGCTAGGATGCTTGAATGGCGCAGTTGGTGGCGCACTAACGTATAAAGTTAGAAGTCTCGGGTTCAAATTCTGGCTCAGGCATGTATTTATTTTCATGTCATATATATGAGAAGGCTATGTATTACAAACTTTTAGGGATAGTAGACAATAATTATGATCAAATTTTATATACAAACCCTTGTCCAGTGATGGTTCATAATGATAATGTTAACATAAACCTTTAACACGTTATTACAAACTTTTAATTATGAAATACTCTTTAAAGTTATAACAATAAAATTAAAACGCTAGTACTCATTATAAAAAATGTTTAAATATTCTCCAATACACGCACCATCGGATGTTGCACCAAGACTTGTACCTATCAAATGAGATGTTCCCATCCCTAACAGTTTGTAATGTAGTCACCCTGTATGGACTATATCATTCTGTTTCCTAAAATCAGCAAAAAAAAAAAAAGCATATTTTATGTTGCAAATACCCCACTCATTTTCTAATCAGTGTCTCAAGACATTTGCAACGTAACATGTCGGAAGTAGAGGGTTCGAATCCCGGTGTGGATCAGAATTTTTATGTTGACCTAAATCTTCTGGAGACGTCATGGTCCTGGGTCCATCCAGCCACTAAAGGAAATGGATACCAGACTATGGGGTAAAGGCGGCCGTCACGCAAGGCTGATATCTCGTGCTAATTATGTAGAAATGTGGAAGTCTTAACCTCTTAATTTCCCAAGGGCCTGCTGAGGCCTATAGTGGGATCACATTATCAGAAATTTACTTTTTTAGGAGTTTTAAGTATAAAAATTTAAAAGAAGTGTTTATAGAAATATCACAGCTACCTGGGCCTGTTGACATAGTAAACTTTATAAAAGTCATATCCATTCATAGTAATTCTACCCGAAGGCAGGTCCTTCACTGCAATCAAGCATTTTCATACTATTCTTGCAGCTTTACTAGGGAATTGTAGGTGTGGTACCTTCCCGTTGCTTTCCACACCGATGAAGGATGATGATGGCCATATGATTTCGGGGACCGTTTGGGCCTTAAAGTTTTCCTGACATTTGTCTTACAGATGAGGAAAACCCCCGATAAAAACCCAGAAAAACTGCCCGCTGCGTGACAAGGCAGCACGCTACCTCGAGACCATAGCGGTGGACAAAAGTCATATAAGGAAAACAAAAAATTGCAAACAGTAGCCCCACCAGTACTATACCAGTGGTAATTTACACTCCTGTAGCACTGTTGGATGTAATATTGTATGCAGCTAAAAAACAAATCGATACTTTAAAGCGTCCGATTGTGTGTATATATATATATATGTGAATTAAATAGATAATAGCTAGAAACGTCATTAGGTAGGAAGACGTAGATTTGAATTCTAGTGTAGGAATTGGATTAAATAAATTATAATCCTTCTGTCACGTACTGATAATTCTTATAAATTTGAATATTAAACTGGATTGATTTCATTTCGTATCTCATTAATAATTATCATGATTTTTAAAAATAGCCTATTGTTAGTATAAGATATGAGGAAGTATGAAATATGGCCGGGGTCGATGGATATTTTCAGAGATGCAAAATTCTGAGTATGGTTTTCTTTGATAGGGAAGTAAAACAATGAGACTCACGCTCTAGATTTACTACACGTAAATATTCGAGGCTAAAATATTATATTCCTCTGTGCAGAATGTATCGGCTCAGTTAATTTCCAGTTTAGAAGAAGCTAACGATCTGAGATGTTCAAGATGTCCTTAAATGAAATTGGCCCTCTTCCAACCCATCCATATGAAAAATAGCATAAAATTTTATGTTAAATGTTAATGAAAATCGACTTGCGTTACGAACAAACAATATAAATTATTTTCTCCAAATTTAATGTTTAAGGTAGGCCTATATGGATTGGAAATAAAGGAAGTGTAATAACAAAAATATCAATAGATACAAATTCTAAACCAAATTTAGAGGCACTTAGAATAGCAAGGACATATTTTTTTATTATTGAATATAAATTTTGAACCGTCTGCTTTCATCCGAATTGTAAACCACTACAGAACACAATATTTAACTTCTTTGCATTGACGGATATGCTACGTCACGCGATATAAAGAAAAAAAGATTTTGAAACTGTAAACGCGTTTTTCTCAAAACTACTCTTTTGCATATACTCCCTTACTATTATAGCGAGGAAAAACTTTAAAGGTAGTAAACTGTTTCATATATATATATTTCATTTAGGAATTAAACCCAACAGGACAACTTGGACACTACACATACCCAGTCCCAAGGTTGAGATTTTAAAAATCCCTTGTCCCGCCGGGAATCGAACCCGGATCGCCGGAGTGGAAGGTAGGGACTCTACTGACTACGCCACAGCGTATAATTTATATGGGAAGTTAAATGTATAAAAAATATAACATTATAATCCAGATTAGCAAAAGAGTAAATTTAAAGTGGTTAAAATTTATAGCTGTAATTGAAAATTTTTCATTGTAACATAAAACAGTAAAGTATAAAACAATAAAGTATAAAGAAGGTCTTTAAGCCAAAACTACTATTAACTTATGGTATTGATAAATGGAAGGAATAAAATACGTAAACAGCACTAAGACAATGGGAATTGGGTTTTAAGAAAAATTTAACAAAAAAGCAAAAGGAGATAAAAGTGAATGAAACATAGAAAATACATTAAAGATAGATGGTCAACAATATTTAAAAAAAAAAGAAAGAAAAAGGGACAACTCAATTAAATGGTATAGACATGTTAGAAGAATGAGGAAATAATAAAGACAGTCTTTGGTTATGAAATTGAAGGACGGAAGTTACAGAAGTAGACACGATATACATGGATGGGCCAAGTTTGGGAGATCACCCAACAAAAAATTACAATTTTAAAGAATCAGAAGAAAACATGTTGGGAGATCGAAACAAATGGAGATTACTGTCCAGAATTCGACTCGATTCCCGGGAACAAAGGCACACAAGGAATGATGATGATGGAACATTTTTTTTCAAAATTCAAATTAGTTAGTTTTAGTATTTTTATTTAACGACATTCTAAACAACTGAGGTAGCGTTGCGAATTCAAATCTGGGAGTGAATGGGACTTTTTTTTTGTGCTTGAGTTTTTTTTTACTTGCCGTAAATCTACGACACCAGACCTAAGTCCTTAATTCCCCTCCCGAATTAACCTATGCTAATACTTTTAAGCCCTTAAACATCCAATGGCCATGACGGGAGGAGCATAGTAGCCTGTAGTTCAAGAGGACCAGAAAATTCAAATTATTTGCTTTAATCAGTATATATTTTTCATAAAAATGAAATTAAAGAGATATAACTGATTCTGCATGACATGACTTCTAGGAATTAAGCTATATTTGCATGTAATGTGCTGTACAGTACTTAAGGCTTGCGTGCTGTCGATCTAATATAACGTCTTAATCCGATAAACCTGTTGAATTACAACCTTCATAAACGTCACCTATGTTATGTTCATCAATTATTCTTCAGCATTGTCTATTTAACATGTAACATTTTTTGCCTATTTATAGTTAATTTTGAAATTAAATATTCAAACAAATGCGTTTGATAGATATATTCTGTTAGATGTGAACTTATCGACGCTATTTGGGAGATTCCCAAAAGTGGGAAGTTTATATCCAGGTCTTATGATAAGCTACGATAAAAAAAGACAATGTCAAACTAGAGAAATAAAAGTAAATAGGCCTATATTAATATGGCCAATGCATGTTTCTTTCTATTTTTCCTTTATTATTTTGGGATGCTTGAACATTTAGATCACATAGAGTTTAGGGTCTCTATATTCTTCTACAGTAGCCTATGTCTTCTGCAAGTTATTATTATTATTTTTACTTAAATGTGTAATTTAGATTTAGGCCTATCAGTAGGATTAAGGCCATAGACCTTTTTTTTCCTCTCAACAGGTTTAATATGATGATATACCTTGGATTTTATGATTTATGCCTATTTATTCCTTCGGGAGAAAACATTGGAACCACTAACGTAAGTAGAAGTTTCAAGAAAAGTTGTAGACCTATAACCTAATAGAATTTAACTGTCCCTAAAAATACATATATTGTCCATTAGTACCTAAATAATCTTTTTTGAGCCTAAATTTGCCTTTTTAAATTCGATTTACATAATTCACCCCACTTTACCATTGCCACTCTAAAAATTTCTGGAAATTTTCAAAATAAAAAATATGTTAAATATACGAGTATGTAAATTATAGAATTGTATAGAAGACTATAAGGAAAGAAAATCAATGTTTGCATTGGGAACCTCAATGGAGTAACTGATAGCTCAGTAATGTATAGAGTTAGACATCTCGGGTTCAAATTCCGGTTCAGGCGTTTCTTTTTCTATGTTAATCAAATAAAAATAAAACTTAAAATTTTTACATGATTGTTAGGCCTATATTTTGTTTTTTCCTTTCATATTATGTATATATATATATATATATATATATATATATATATATATATATATATATATATCATTAACTTATTTTATTAAATTCATAATTCCTATTTCCAGTTTTCTATTAAGGATATATTATAACTTATATGATATCATTTTTAAAAGTCTAAAGTTGACCTAGTAATTTTAAAAACACTTCATCAATATTTGAAAGCCCTTTTTAGGTGTCTAAGTCTACATCTTAAGCCTAAAAATCAAGGTCTAATAATGTAGAAAATATAAAATAAGTTAAGAAAGTTATAAAAATAAATTATATTATCAAATAAGCGTATGCTTAAATATTACTTACTGAACAATTAAAATACATGTGTTAAGATAACTAAATTATAACAAAGTATGCTATTAGATAAACTAAGTTATAACTAATAAAAAGTTGGAGAAAACATCACAACGTTGAACTACATGATCTTTATGGAAACCAGATGTAGTAAGAAAAGTTCTGTAGACTGCAATGGGCAGGACATGTGGCACGAATGGGAAATTAAAGAAAGGCGTGGAGACTTCTTGTAGGAAAACCAGAAGGAAAGCACCCTTGGGCAGGCCAAAAATGAGGTGGGTGAATAATATTAACCATGTTTTGAGGGAGGTAAATTATGCAGTAAATGGAAAATATTAGGTGAGGATCGGAATAAATGGATAGCTTATGTACGTGCGGGAAGAACCTCCGGTTTCTTAGTACCAGTGAGTTGTTACTTTCGGGATTTGAACTCGGGAACTAACAAATTCGAGTCTTAATCGCTATCATCAAAAGCAAGTCGTGTTATAATAAATATAATGTTTAAATAATGTATTTTTATAAAGCTGTTATACATCATTCTTTGTTATTTTATAATTACTAGTAAGCAATCTGAACTATTTCCGGAGGATCATTCCAGGGGTGACTAATGTCAATCCCCCCTTTATGTCGCCTCTGTCAATATGGTGATGTTCCTGCAAAATATTTGAAGGCTTCGTCATCGTTCAGAAATTCGAAGTGTTCAAATAATGATGGAAAATTCTCAAGAAATTTGTCATATGGGATATTATTTAAACATTCAGATTCCTGAACATGTTATTAAAACATGTTAAAAAAATTATATCGGGCCGGTAGTTATGCTTACATCTGTATACTAACTGACTCTGGTTGATGGATATTTCAGGCCTAAAAATCCTGTTATGATTTCGTTTGGAAGGGAAGTGGCCGTGAAGTTCCGTCTTGTAGGATGTGAGGTGAGAAACCGATTGATAGGCCAAGGGCCTTCTAAACCTGTTACGTTGGAGTTTGGTTTCATATATATATATATATATATAACGTGATAAGAAAAATAAATGCCTGGACGAAATTTTAACCCGGATCTCTGGATTGATATTCCAGTGAGCTACCAATTACGGTATCAGCAAATCTAGTACAAACATGTATTTTCTTATATATATGTTTACGAGAAGTAGAGGGAACTCGGTATCTACTGCCATCTAGTTGCTCCTATACCAAGTAAGCAAATTTAAGAGAATGTTTTTACCTTATAGCAGTGACGCTTTTTCGATGATATAATTAAATTTTTGACATTGAGCAATGCAAGCTTAATATGACATGATGAGATAAACTCAAGACATGTTGCTCATATAGGTTTATATCACAAAAGTTGCTGATATATGCCTAGGCTTAGTCCTAGAGTAGGAGTCTATATCGGCTCTAACTTACGTAGACTCTATAGGTCTATATTTGCAGTAGATCTACATATCTTCAAGAGACGATATAAAACTTCATTGATCATTACTCAATAAATAGGCACTTTTTAAAATTTTATTATTTATTTTGGCGGCTCCGTGGCGCAAGCTGTTAGACGCTCGCCCCTCACTGCTGGGGTCTGGAGATGGAGTCTCGCTTTCTCCATGTGGGTTTAGTGGTGGACGAAACGGAGCTTGAGCAGGTTTATATCAGAGTTTCTCCCGTTTTACCCAACCACAAATTTAATTTTACTCTTTCTCCATACGCATTTCATTCATCCACCCTGTTGCGTCAGGCGAGGTCGTCCGACACCCTTGTCGCTCACAAACTTCTATATATATGTAGGGGTTTCATCTCATCTCATCCCTGAGTTGGACACATTTTGAGGATGTTATTTTATAATATATCTATTATTTTGCCTATTTTAACTTAATTATATTTACTTTACTAGATAAGATATTCGAAATGTCTTTCACCGCTAATGTTAAAATACCATTTCCTATAAAATGAAAGTTTTATCACGATCTAATGAATGAATTTGTTTAAAATGTTCATAGGATATTTAACAAAACTCTATGCTCAATTTAAAACAGTAAATCTTTTTACTTATTAAATTGAATTTAAAATGTCTACTTAGACCAGTTAATGAAACAATAAAAAAAAGTAGCCTACCTTTGATAAATTATAATCAAAGCTTTAATAATTAACCATAAAAATCATCCTTGGTTTCTCCGCTTCATAATATTAGCGATAGGCCTAAATGTAGGATTATTTTGGTTTGCTTTACAGTATTACGAATAAATAATAATATAAATACTTATTATTAGTATTAAAGAGAACAAAACGTATTTAGATATTTTGGGGGAAACCTATAGGACTCTCATATACCGGCCCGCGGGGCGTGGGGGGAGTATTATTTACGCCATAGGCGTATGTAGAATTTTTTGTCTTAAAATTATATGTTAATATGTTATGCTAGCAGATAATTGGAAACCTTTATCTTCAAACTGTCAAACTGACATGGAGAAAACAGCGTTCGTGTTATAGTTTAATTAGAGAAGGAGAAAAGTTAAGAAAACTAGTGTAATAATCGTCATTGGCTTCTTCGGAAATCCGATTCATGTTACGGTAACTGTATTATCAAACATGTTCAAAATTTTCGAAGAAAACGGTGACAATATTTTTACACTTGTTTACGTCACTTTTCTCCTTCTCTAAATAAACTAAAATTAGTTTAAACGTAAAAGGAAAATAACGCATCGAGTGAGTTCCGCAGTCTCAAACGACATAATTATAAGTAGGCCTATTAATTAACTAATTCACTGGCACTATCGAACCGGAGGTTAATGGCCGAGGGGACATAAGGTCCTATGCTAATGTTTTCCCAATTATTTCCAGTATAATATTCACCTTCCTCAAAAAAAGATTAATGTTATTCTCTCATCTTATTCTTAGCATACTTATTAAACTCTTTTCTTCTGGTTTTCCTACAAAAAGTTTCCATGTCGTAGCGAAGTATGGACGTTGAAACAGAAGGATATACAGAGACTTAGATCTGCTGAAATGAGATACCTTCGGAGGACTGCAGGATACACACTACTAGATCACAAAAAAAATCAAGATATCTTAGAAGAATTACACATGGAACCTTTAGAAAACAAAATTTCTGATTATAAGTTAAGATGGATGCAATATGTACATCAAATGGAAGATACCCAAACAAATGTTAAGATATCAACCTGCAGGAAGAAGAAGACCAGGACGTCCACTCAAAATACTTCTAGATGGTGTTTCTCTTGAGGCCGAAACAGGTCAACAAATGGCCTAAATTCGTGAATGTACTATGATGATGATGATGATGAAGTTTCCATGTCCTCTTCTATTCCATGTTTGTGTCATACGTCCTGCCTTTCGCAATATACGGGACTAACTTTAACCTTATTATTTATTACACCTGGTTTCGCATGAAGACCACATAGTTCACTGTTACACATGATAGATGTTACGATTTAATAAACACCTTTGGATTAAAATAAACATAAACCTATGTGCTGTACATAGTCTATTGGCAGAGTCAAAACTGAAACTAAGTTTAAAATAAAATTAAGGTAAGGAAGATAAGTAACATTTACGAGTATAAATAACTATTATCGCATTTAACTATTATGGATAGTAACATATCTACATCAGTTAGGAAAAACCGGGTAAGTCTTCAAAGTGATTTTTTACAGGAGAGCAAAAACTAGTTCAATGACTTACATCAAAGAGTGCATACATCGAAAATTCAATGCTTAATAACACCGTCACTGTTCGCTTGACGACTTACCCGTTTTTACCGAACGTGCATCGGACCAAAAGCTATCGGGAGATGTTAATAACTCATTTTCGACCAAAAGTTGACTTACCCGGTTTTTCCTAACTGATGTAATATCTGTCAAATCTAATAGGCACAAAACTTTCCATACTGTACCTTCAAAGTGAATGGAAAATGCCGTATATCTATTAATTTTAATCACCCGCACTTTGGTTTGCCCAGCTATTGAATGCGCGCTGGTTTCTGTCCTAATAAAGAAAGTGATTTTCTCATGGTATATCAGCCAGTGGAAGTAGCTATAGGTGCCCACCCGACATTTCGAGGAATTTGAGTAGCTATGACAACTAAAGGCTCTGCTTAACATTAACGGTTGAGAGATTCTTTACTAGCTATAAGATCCTATGATAGACACATTTGGATGTGAGGCCATCAGTTGGATGGCAGGCAAGAGGCCTTCTAGACATGTGGCGCCATGAACTTATTTAAATGATTAACCTCTGTCCAATTCACAAAGAGAAAATTTGAGAAATTCAATTAAAAGTAATAAATAACTTAGTGTATTATAGAGGAAATGGAAAAGAGAAGAATATAAAAACACGACTTAATCATGTTGGAAGGATGTAGACATAGCCTATAGATTACAGTATGTACAAAAGGGAACGAGAACCAGAGGACACGTTAAAAGAAGAGCACATACAGTATTTAATAAATATTTTATCAAAATAACTAATTTAAATATTCTCTACTACAACATAAATTATATATGGAACGGACAATTACATATTCAGAAAGGCGAAATATTAAATAAAATCTAGACGCAAATTGTTCAAGTGATAATGAAATATATATTTTGTACTAACTTACGTGTTATTAATTTTATTATTGTATATTATAATTGTCTTTGTGAAATTTGTTTCTTAAAGTCTTATATCATCAGGTAAAATAAATAATAATAATAATAATAATAATAATAATAATAATAATAATTCTTATTATTATTATTGTATATATTAGATAAGGACCTATATTATTGCAAGGAAAAATTGGAACAATTGGAGGAAAACACAAAGGTAAGAATGTTTGAATGAGTCCTTTAATCATTGAATGGGTTCTATAAAGTTTTGTAAATTATATTATGTAGAAAAAATCTCTCTAATTATAATTATTGGAATAGTATCAATAATAATAATAACAATAATAATAATAATAATAATAATAATATTATTAAAAGTGGTCGTAAAACTTTTTTCGTAGTTTATCCTCAATCAATAATGCTTAAAGTCAAATCTTAGTTTTTCCTAGTTAAACAAGTTCATATGACATCATGCCATAAATATAAATGTAAGTATGGTTAAAATTAATACTGTGAAATATTATTTTACATTCCGTTATTAAGTAAAACACTGTAAATTTACAAGCAACTTCATGCCTTTTTAATATAACAATTGTGTGAAGTTAAAAGCTATTGTTAAGAGAAAATGTTGATATGTTACCATAGATAATCGTTTGTAAAGAATTAACAGATGGGTCTGCAATGGAATGTATATTTCCTTATAGAGTTTAATAATATGTATTTATTATTTTCATTATTATTACTTCCTCATTGCTACTGCCGATTGTCATGAATATTAACCTCTGACATGAAATCTCTTTTACCTTTCTCTTAGAATTTTATTACAACAATTTTATTTTGGATGTCATTGTATTCATGAATATTGAATATGTATCATCGCCATCGGTTTGAGATTTGTCCTTTCCGTGTCAAAGTAACATATTTAATTATTACTGAAGTGGCAGAAGTTGTCATTTATTTCACTGGAGAATTAAGTCTAATATGATTACATCTTATTTAAGTTACAATTAAAACTTATTTTTCACTAGGCCATAACTAAAAATGCTACACAGCCTACAATTTTAAAAGCTAACGAAACTATAACAAATATTACGTAACATTTATCTGCAGATATATAAACTAACTCACTGGCACTGTAGAACCTATAGGGTCATGGCTATTTATATACTAGATTTTTATCGTTAAAAAAAATCATGCTAGAGGTTGTTTTTGACAGAAAACGTTTAAGTTATTTTACCAAATTAATTATCTTTTTAAAAACTAAATAGGCCTACTAATTCAAGGACATTAATAGAGCTATAGTAATATGAGGAATGTAAGACGTGCATGGAAGCTTCTTGTATGAAAACCAGAGGGAAAACGCCCAGTTGGTACACCAAGAATGAGGTGGGAGAATAGCATTAACCAAGATTTGAAGGAAGTAGATTATACAGGGAATGATAGGAAAAAAGCGCTCAGAATAGCGATGTATGGAGAGCATATGTCCGCGCGACCATGAACCTACGGGTTCGATAGTGCCAGTGAGTTAATTAGTTATAGTAATATCAGTATGCAATGTAAATCTGAAAATGTAAATCGAAAATTTTGGACTATTTTAGTGGAAAACACTGCTGGCAAAAATTGTTTTTACAATAATTATAATTTCCAATAGCTTTGCTATCAAAGCTTACACTGGTATCATCAGTCTGTGAACTAGAGGGAGGATGTAAATTAAATCATAAAATCTGTAAGGAGAGCTTTTGCCAAACATTCTTAATATTATAATTAACCAATTTTACGGAAAATACAATGTAACTAGAATTAAAATGATGTTTGTATTCTGGGAGCGAAAAGATGTAATTTCATAAATCTGAACGTTAAAACACAACACTTTTAACCAGTTCTAGACCGTTCTGGGCCAACTACAGCAATTAATATTACTCATTTAAATAAATTAATTTCCATTTGGGCGAAAAATGGTAATATATTGCTTTTCTTTCTTTATATTTATTACTCCACAAAGATTTCATAAATTAGGTAAATAAGTATTTATCCAGTTCAATCCTATGAGTTCATTTCATAACTAAAAAATCTCAAAGAATGTTTATTATACTTTTTTAATTTATAGAATATTCTTTGTAAGTTTGCAATGAATGGAAACAAGTAAACATAATTAACTGACAACCAAATTAGAAAATGATACTAAAAAATATTGTACCAGTAGCAGGTACAATGAGAAAAAGAGTCGAAGACAGGCCCTTCAGTAGCTGGTACAACTAATTTGAGAACTGGAAAGAGTTGATATATAAAAAGACCCGTTAGATGTCTGTAGTTTAATTTCCTTTGCAACATTTGTATAGACCTTGAAGAGCGGCCACCGAGTTAGATAGAAAAAATTATAAATGATCTGATGTTAGCCCAAATTAGGATGTAGCTGTGTAAGACTGACCAGGCTGAAGTTTGTCGTTTGCTTCTCTTTTCCAGATAGAGACGGAGAGAGAGGGGGAGCGAGAAGGAGAGTTGAAGAGGACAACTAGAGAACTCTGGTGGGAGGAGCCTCAAGTTTTTTTGTGTTTCCCCACCCTTGACATTTTTCCCCCCGTGCCATACCTTGGCTCAGTTGGTCTGTGTGACCAGACGGCACAGTATGTAACATGTTAGGCGGTAGTGTTTACCGGACACTGTGCCTGCTTACCGCGGGCCTAGCCTTTATTCTGGGGCTGGTCGTGGGCGTCATGATCCCCCTCTACGTGCTTCCTAGAGGCGACGGGCCTCTGCTTAGGAACTTGACGGTCAGTGCGAGATCTCGACGCAATACTACCGAGTTTCCCAGCGTATCTTTCGTCGGCGTCGCGGCGCCAACTCTTGAAGATGCAGGTGGCTTCATACAGGGGGGAGTGTACTGGGGACGCAGTGTTGAAGATGCTTTACCTTCAGGATTCGAGGAGATGGAAGCTGAAACTTGGCGACGCTTTGCACGCAAGACGCCGGTTGTCAAAGTGGAGGAAGGCTGTGGCCGCATGCAGAACAGACTGTTGACATTCGAGGACGGTACACGGTCCTGTTGCCGGTATCGGCAGAACACAGATCAGATACAGGGCGAGTTATTCAGCTTCTATTTGGGCCGTCTTCTGGGTCTCAGGAATCTGGCACCCTCGTCCCTGGCCCTGGTACGTCTCAGAGACCCGCTATGGTCCCGGGTCCGACCTCAGCTGTCCCTCGCGCAGTGGAACGAGGAACGTGCCGTAGTGTTGACTCGGTTCGTGCCGGCTCTAGAACCTGCCCATATACCCACGTCCCTGAGAACCTCTGCCCGACGTCTGCATCCTCCGGACATCCGCGACGCATCCGACGTAGTAGAACTAGCGCAGTGGTCAGACCTTATAGTGTTCGACTACTTGACTGCCAATCTGGACAGGGTAGTGAACAATCTATACAACCTACAGTGGAATCCTGCCATGATGGATGCTCCGGCACATAACCTAGCCCGGGAACCGAGCTCCGGTCTCTTGGTATTCTTCGACAACGAGAGCGGTTTGTTGCATGGCTACAGATTGTTGGATAAATACGAACATTACCACGGGACCCTGCTGGAGGCACTCTGTGTTTTCCGCAAGTCTACTTCCGATGTGATCAAGCGTCTTCACAAAGACAAGAACGTGGGCCTTCTGCTTCAGAATCGATTCGAGCAGTCGGACCCTGAATTCCGGGACTTTCTTCCCAGTCTCCCGGACAAGAGCATCAAAATTCTGAACGAGAGGATAGCACGGGTACATGAGCAGATACAACAGTGTGAGCGACTGTACGCGACATAATCGTGGTATAATTCTGTTTAACTTGTAAGTATTACTAATTTATTGAGTTCCTGTGAACGAAATCTTTATACGTCACAATTTTTCTAGTCAACTGTTCTGTTGTGATTTTTCTCATTCTGTCCTCGCACAGTATTAGTTATTGTGAACGTTCAAAGTGACGCAAAGTGAAGTGATGGTGAGCAAACTTATACACGGTGATCAAATATGCACCACAGTTTTTTAATTGACAAGAATAACCAGTTTTTACACACTTGTTAAAATATATCGACGAATTTATTAAAATAATAATAGACTGTACAATGAGTAGTGTCCTGTTGCCATGGAAACACATCAGTGGACGGTAACTATAAACATTTACATTATATCAAATTAATTGTACTTTAGTCTTTCATAGCGATTAGTATTTGTTTTTAATTTTTGATTTGTTTCCATGGAAATGACATAAATAATCTGTCACAGGCCGGCACGATAAAAAATATAAATATATATAGTCTATTGAATTCGTATACATGCAAATTCAGACATTTCCACCTTTTTCTAAATTTTAGAAAATAACAAAATATATTATTGTATTTTCAATTCTTTCAAAAATATAAATAATCAATTTTTGTTCTTATTACCGGTACCTTATGGCCGGAAAGCATGTAAAAAAGGAAATGAAAACACAATTATATTAGGTAAATATAGAGATCATTGTCACCAGGTTTGTGGGGTAAAATCCAATAATGATTTTGAATAATACACTATCTTTTATGTGATTTTTAATTTATGTGCTAGTAATATACTTGAATAAAAATGTGCAATGTAACTGCATGGGTGCTGGATCATATCCATTCAGTAAAATCTCTATTTTATAAGTTATATTTAAACACACATACAGTCAAATGTAGCCCACATATTATAGGTCCTACAGCGATAATTTTAAAATCATAGAAATTCTTACTAGTGCCCATGAAATTAATTTTGATTTTAGATCTGTGAATGAATAAAGAATCAAATTAGTGTCTTATTTGGTGACAACAATCTCTGTAATTGTTATTAAAGCAGTAAAGTTGGTTATAAAATATGAATTTCTAAAAAAGAAAAGACATTTTTTCTTTTGTTTTTTAAAGCCTTATAAAATAATGCTGACAAGTGAGAATAGAATATTTGAAAACATTTTTCATTCTGAAATCTAGAAAAGACTGGAAATGTTTTGATGTATAGACGACATAGGCCTACATAAGACTTAAAATATTTTTGTTGAGAAGGTTGTATTGAGAAGTCGGTAAATTATGAAAGATTAATTAATTTTTAGTGTAAACTATGTAATTAATGTGTATTGTGATTTCAGTACACTATCAAACAAACCAAAGGTACAAATTATATTTCGATATATAAAGTTTTTTACTTATAATATTAAAATTTAAAATAAAGCTACATGTGAACGTTTATATGCATTCTTCTTTCAAATATAAATTCCACCTTCATTAATTTTACATCTTAAATTTTCTTATTCAACATCAGTGAAAAAAAGAAATTAGTTGTTTATTTAACAAACTTGTCCAAGTAGGATCTGTCAAAAGTATACTTGACAATAGAGAAGGAAAACAATAAAAATGTTAGATAATAATACATATAAAAATGGAGATATAGATGTCACTGTTACCAAATATCGGTAAGTGTGATATCAAACCATTAACATACAGCAGTTAGGCCTAATATCAAAATTATTGCAAGGCTTTGTATCAAGTAAATATGGAATTATAACGTAATGTCAGATAACTATTTTATACTATTTATCTTAACAGTTCTATTTCTCTCATTAACAGTGAAATAATGAATAAGCCTAGAATATTTAGCCTAACAATTTTTGCTTTAATAAGCATACCAATGAATTAATATAGGCCCTCGTTATAAATTTAGGCAAAATGTACTAGCATTTGACAATGTTAACATTCAATATAAATATGTATTATATCAGATAAATATATTGTTTTGTTAAATTTGAATTTCATTTATAATTATTATTTTAATTTTTTTTGTAGAAATATGAATCTATTAATTTTTTATTTGGAGTCAACATTAAAAATTTAGGTTTGCATCAAGATTTTAGTATTTTTTACATTTAAAATAGGTATTATATTAATATTTTATTATTGTTTATAATCATAAATTTATTAAATGCATAATGAATTTTAATTAACTGAATTTTGCAATGTCAGAATATTTAACAAATAGTAGCTATACCGGTATATCACATATAGGCCTATATAACCCTCTTTATGTTAAAACTTTATAAGGATGCTGTACTATTCTAATTTTTTTAGTTTAGGCATATTCTTTATTTTTTTAATTAAATTGTCTATGTATTCATTCCTATTTAAATTTAAAAACAGAATTTTTATCAATTAGCATAGGCTGCAAACGTTTAGATTTTTTTTATGAAGAAGAAGATAATTTTATTATAGCATTTGTAACCCAAATATAAGTAAGATTTGAGTTTTTAACTGAATTTCCAAAAATAAGATTGAATTTGGTGTTTTTTATTATTTTAAGTGTAGACTATGTATTAGCCTATATGCTTCAACTAACATGGAAATTCGTGTTAACAAAGATCGTAAAGATAAAATAACTATTAATATAAAAAACTTACTAGAATGAATAATTTATATAATTTAAATTTTTAATGAAAATTTAGCCCTACAATTTGCAACTTGCTTAGTTTAAATAAATGTAGGCTATTACAAAAGTTATCTTGACTTCTACACATATATCTTAGTTCACTTATTGAAAATGGACATGAAACGGTAGGTTGGCATGTTTTTATTGTTGGTGAGGTTGGGCCTGCGCACATGTTCTCTGCTACAGAAACAAGCATCAATTTTGGAAGCCGACTATCCATCTTGACTGGAATTCCCTCTGACATCGGTCTGTACTTTTAGTGTAGTATTTGACAGACTAAATTCCTCCGACAAGACGACATATGCTTTTCCAATCTCCACTTCTTTTCAATTGGTACATGTTTTTATTTGCCAAACCAAAAATAACTAATTTCTTTGATCGTGGTTCCGTGAGAGAGCTAGCAATCCATCAAACTTATTTCCTGTGCAAAACTGTGTTCAGTAATAGATTTGAAGACCAGTCTATGGCTTGTAATTGCAATTTCATGTTATGTACAAATAACAGAAAGACTTCATACATTTTCAAACGCGACTTAGTACTAAAATAAATTTATTGTACTGCACTTAAAAAGGCCTATAAAATGTTATTTTAATTTTATAAGGGACGAATTTAAATACGACAGTTTTGAATTTTACTTTCAAACGTTTGAACATCTTAGGTTGTATAATTTTAGAACTTAGAATATCGGTTAGTTTTGAATGACTATTTTTTGTGTGTGGTGATATTTTTACTAAAATCAAAATTTTGACGATGAAGTGCTTAATCAACGATGAAATGATTCGTAATTTCTCAATTTGAACTCAGGACCTTCAAATACATGGTAAATGTGAGCTGTCTAACCCACTCTCTGCTTAAGCACAAATATTTTAAATAATTTAATTAAAACATTTATATATCTCTTATTAACTTTCCTTCCTATGCATTGAATAAAGGCCTTTGAATTAAATTAATAAATACAACGAAAGTCTACGGATCCGTAATATATTTTATAAACATACTAACTATATCAAGGGAGTATACTATTTGAAAACGATGACTATTTTCCAACTGATCATAAAGATATCGGAACCTTATAAGCTACATTTTTTTTGGAGTAATAATATTTTAACCCCTAAAATAACAAATAATTTAGAGTCGCAGTCTGCTATAGGCCTAGCTCCACATATATTGGATTAAGAGAGTACCTTCTAATGGTTTTCTCTTCCTTCATTACAATTAATAGGCCTAAATTTATTTGTTTAAATTCTTTATAACAATTGTTATAAAAATATTATTAGCCCTATAAATTTGTGAATTGAAAAATAATGAAAAATGTATTAACAATCTTAATATAATATATAATCTCCTAGTGTGTAAACATTAATAACTCCAAAATAAAATAATTTCTTTTTATTAGAGGAAATTTATTATTGTAAAGTGATTCGTTATTCTGGCGACATGTATCTATAAATTTTGTGAAAGTTTTATGTGATCAAATTTTAATTATGGGAAATAAATAAACAATATCAGAAATACGAAGAAAACACATTCAGTCTATTCATCTCGAACGAAAATTTTAAAATGTGAGGAAGAAATACGAAGAAAACACATTCAGTCTATTTATCTCGAACGAAAATTTAAAAATGTGAGCAAAGGTTAACCTTAAAATACGACATGAACCCACTAAAAATTTAATAGGCCTATATTTTTGACAATTTTTACTTAATATTTACAGTTTTAATATTTTTTTTCGAGTTTTAATAAGTTTTTCTGACGTGGAAATTTGCTATTTTAATATTAATGAACGTTTAATAAGTATCTATTTTTTATTAGTAGATATCTTATTATGAACAATAATACAAGTTGATTTGATGAAACAGATGGCAGCTGTTCTATCTTCAGAAGTTGCTTGGTTTTACGACAATATTGCTGTACATAAAACATGTTATGAAACAAAACTTGACGTTTACACCATTTGAGTGTAAAATAACACCATCTAAAATACATTGAAATTGCTTATAAATCGTTCAAATTCCATCAGAAATATTTAAAACGTGACTTCACTATTTTGGTAGACCTACTGAAGAAAATATTTTTAAAAATTCTAAAAAAAATCCACTTAATTATTTAACAAATTATTTATATTCATTCGTGTTATTTCATTGAAGAAATAATCTTTCTGTGACTATTTAAACTCATGCCCCAAATGGGAATCAATGACCAATCACATTCCAATGATTTTTGATTTACAACCAATCACAGTCGTTTTTCACCTTTTTTAATTTTATCACTTTAAAATCAAGCTCGTCCTTTTTAACATTCTGAATAGGTCATAGAATTATGTTGTATATAACCTATTTGGCTACCAGATTATGTATAGTGCACGAATGTCAACACACAGTGCTTGCGGGATATAATATAAAAACATTTGTAGCAATTGATTATACCACAAAAAAAAAAGAGAAACTTCTGTTTGCACTTCCTTAAACGTATTATTTTCCAGAAATAACGTTGCAGAAAAGTATAATTGACATTTTTAGGCCTACATCATAGGGCATCAGAAATCAATTAATATCTATAATGTTGGTTATAAATGTCTCCACTAGGGTGCATTCTTACAATATTAATGATAAGAAGAAAGGTTCGCCCTAATGAACATTGATTATTCTTTAGTTAGTCTTTGCTGTAGTCATTCAGCGATTTCGTGTTTCTTGGGCATTTCGGTATATGATATCAGTCGGACTGTCACACACGCACTTCTCACTAGGTTCGTCATATTTCTTGATTTTGCACACCTTATGAAAAAAAGCCGTGTATCGCATTTGCGATCCTTTGGCAATAAATAATATGATCTGGTTGCAGTGATGAACAAACGAAGCTTAATCGTTTCTCATAACTATATTTAAATAATGATTTGTGAGTAAACAGTTTAATGTTATTCGTTAAATAGTCGTAACAAATGCCACTCTTGATTTCTAAATTATCGATATATTCACGACTCACGAAACCTGGTGTCCCGAGATAGAATCTCGATCATTCCATGAGGGTTTCGTGGTGGACGAAACGGAGCTTGGGTAGGTTTTTCTCGGGGTTTCTCCTGCCACAATTTCATTCCACTATTATTCCATACTCATCTCATCCATTTCGTTTCATTTCATTCATCTGCCCCTGTGATGGTGTGTCAGGTGTGGTCAAGCGGCACCCTTGTCATTTACAGACTTCTATATATAGGGGCTCATCCCCTCGATCCGACACGATTTGAGGAAATTTACTTATATTTTATGGATTTAAAAATACTTCGTTTATGAAATAATATGCTACAAGCCGGAAAGTAGCGTTTTCGGAGACCGGTGGGATCAGAATTTTTAAAATGCACTAAAACTTCTGATGGCACTATTCTCTGTCTCAAATGGAAGTGGGTATCAGATTATGATCTAGCGGTAAATGCGGTCGTCACTCAGGGCTGACAACCCGTGTGACATCCCGTGTTGATAGTCTGAAAGGTGGGAGCCATAACCTCCTAAACCCCAAGGTCCGCCTCAGGAATTTACCCTACTTTGTACAAAGACAGTAGGCCCTATATGATTTTTGTATCATATTCGTGAGTGGTTTGTTAAAATTGGTATTTATAGAATTTAGAAACAACTCAACTTCAAATCTTTAAAGAAAATATATAACATTAAAATAATAGGCCTATGCGAGTGTAACAGTTTGAAATTAAATTACGCTAGTAAATCCCTTAAGTAAGATACCTTGTCGCAGAACTAGAGGACTTGAGCTGGTTTGGGTCTCCATGGGGGAAGAAATTTTCCCATGAAATTTCGGCCACTATGGGACCGGTGCCCACCCATCATAATGAGGAATTTGGGTAGTTACAATAAGTAGCGGCTCCAGTTGAGAAAACCAGCTATAATCGCTGCGGAACCGATATACTGACCACATGTCACCCCTACACTGCCTGGATGCTCATCTACCTCTGTGATGAACATATGTGTATGTGAGGCCAGCAGCTAAGCTGGTAAGCCAAGGGTCTTCTAGGTCTGTCGCGCCATGGAGTTTGTTTGCCTTGAGCTATTTTAAGGTGGAATCTCTCTAGGCATTCAATAAATTTGATATTTCCAGTTAAAACCGAGTAACTATAGCTAATGTTTTAGCACAACATACTTTTTTGGGCCATAGTGCGTTTTGTCGTACTTATAGCAATGGCGACTATGATTGGAAGCTCTTTTTCCGACATTTCGGGTTGCCAACCTAAATAACTAAATTACATATTACAAACCTCGTGCGGGAAGTAAAATCACTGCCCTTTAATGCATACAATGTATATATAAAAATATATCCAAAAGGTAATGTTAATATACATTATACGAAACAATTCACCACATTTTAAATGAATGTTAAATGACTTTGTTTGGAACAGTATAAAACAATAAATACGTACACTTGCCACTATTTTATGACTGATTGGTGTCAGGGCTGCTGTAGTCTCAACTAATAACATTGCCCACACTGTTAACGTTAGTCTGTTATATATAATGAACGCAAATATTTCCAACAAAGATGTTATTATTTTACTATTATTTTGAAAACACCATCGCGAAAAAAATAATGTACAACGCACGATTGTGAAGTGTTTTACAGAATCTCGGAAATTAAAAACCGAGCTGAAAAACCACTTCGCAACCTCGCATCGTAATTGTATGTCACAGCCTGCTGGAAAATATAACAGTATTGTTATTGTTCCTTTATAACCGGAGACCAATTGTTCGTTCCAAGCGTGCTTCTTTATTACACAGATATGGATAATACAAAGACATTTGTATATCCAGACCTTAATGGAATTACAATTTTTGTAAGGAGAAAAATATTTTAGAACACAGACTATCAACCTAATGCCTTTTTCTTGGTAGCCAAGAATGCTGTCCACGAGATTAAGGCGCCTAGACATAGCCGCACCTGTGCAACTATTTGTATTGATTTGTCTTAAATAACGTAAATAATTAATGCATGAATAATACAATTTCAATATTTTTAAACTCATGAATTAGATAATTGTAAAAACCTAACAGTTGCGTTCTAATTCATGAATTAATCCTTTTATTAGAATAATTCTTATAATATGTACGACATTTCACTTATTTTCAGCCATTTAACGATGACTTTTTTGTCGACAAATAAATAAACAGAAATATGGCATTCTATCTTCTGAGCTTGAATGAGGAAATAAATGATAATTATAAAAACAAATCTTCTGTACTCAATTAAGAGTGCCACAATAAACTTCAATAAAAATTTAATTTTGCTAAATTAAATAAACCAGGATAAAGTAAAATTTGAAAATAAGAAAATAAACTTAATAAATTATTTCCATAATTAAGCTAAATCCAAATAAAAGTCAAAATTATAAATATACGGTATCTCTCTTTCTCTCTCTCTCTCTCTCTCTCTCTCTCTCTCTCTCTCTCTCTCTGTATATATATATATATATATATATATATATACCGACTCAATGAGACATCTAGCGGGGAACTAATGTATTACTAGGATATTGAGATCGGTAAATTTTGCTTAGAGGCCTTTTTATTCAGGCTTAAGAAAACTTTTTACGAGCCTGAAAATTTTCAGACTCGGGGCACATGGCTTAAAGTCCCTCGCGGAGGACTTGCTTCTTGGAATGTTCCATCCTGAAAAAACCTATTGACCCCGTTGGGTTTGAACCCGTGACCCTCCGAACGAGAGGCAAGGAGCATAACTACTAGTCCTCCGCGGCCGACAAATATACGCTGCATATATATATATATATATATATACACACACACACACACACACACATACATATAAACATACATAGATTAATTCACTTTGGTCCAAAATATTTCTTAAGAACTATATTCCCAAATACTCGTAATCTTTTCTTCTCCCTTAAAGTAAGAGTCCAATGTTTCGCTTCCATATAATATAACTGGGAGAATAACACTTTTATATATTTTCAGTTTAACATATTTTGAGAGAAGTTGGAATGACAAGAGTACTGTAATGCATAATAACATGCGTTTCTAGATCTGAGTCAATAAATGAGTAAATACTGTGAGTATAGAATACATAAAACATTTAAGGAAATGCTTCCTGATCCACCTGTTTAATTCACGCTCAAAAATAAATGTAGGCCTATTAATTATTTCATTAACAATTATTTAAAATTATTTAAGTTATAGAAATTTGGTCATTTGGATAGTTAAAAATTAAGTTACCATTCCGGGACTTAAGATTTACCATGAAAGAAAACGTTTATTTTTATTTTAAAATTCAGAATTAGGTGTATTCATAGTCTATCAAATAATATTACCAAAAAAATTGAAATAATTTGTATTTCGAAAAATATATGTATGCATATTGAATAAATTGTACCAACATAGGCCAATTAATTTAATTATGGGATATATTTTTAGGTTCGATAAATTGTTTAAAAATGTGCGTTGAGTTATGATATAGAACACAGTGTGCCAATATATAATATAAATAAATTATGGAAGTTCTGAATAAGAACTCTAAAATCATCCTTGGTGTAAACGAGTTATAAAAATGTTATTTCAAAACACTTAAAATTTGTGAAAATTTCGAAATAGTGTGTCTCGAATGTGGATATAAAGATAATGTGAAAATTAGAGATGAACGTATTTATTTGTGAAGTAAAATAAAAAATATATATACTCTTCTATTTTAATAGGATATACTCCGGAAAACAAGTTACTAGTCTATAAATATCCTTCACAGTCCCACATCTTGCATAAATAGTCCGGTAATCAATTTTAGGCTACTTCAAACCGAAGCCACTATTTACCTCATTCACAAAGGACTTCCACAACCACTCGTGTGCTTCTTCCAAGCGAACATTAATACATTCAGATTTAATATACTTAGTATATTGAAATAAACAAAAGGTTGTATTAAAAATTGAATTAGTAGAAACAAACCAGAGCTATTTCACCATAAAAACATAATTAAAAATCAAATTTGAATTGTTTTTAACGTGTAAAACAAAGATATCTCTTAAAGATTCCAAAGAAAGTTGTGGAAATAACTTAAGATGAATACCTTGGGTAAATACATAGAACTACAAGATGGGATTGAGATGTAAAGTAGACCTATAAAGAAAATACTGGGATTAGAATAGTTTTAAAAAAATGGACAGGTACAGTCAAAGGAAGAGTGTTATACCACATACAGTGGAAACGTTATTTGATGACTTTTTTTATAAAAAATAAACAAATTAGTAAATATACAAATAACAGAGTGTCTATGTTCATCAATAGGCCCACGTGTAAACAGTAAAATCTTAAATAAAACATGAGTTAATATTTTTTTTAAAAGCTAGCCCAAGAAATGTTAAAGATTAAACTATATTTTTCATTATCATTATTATTATTATTATTATTATTATTATTATTATTATTATTATTCCTGTCGTTGAATAAAATAAACAATAAGAATTAAATATATATATATATATATCTGATAATATATGGTTATCTTATGATTAAAATTATTATTAATATAACTAAAATAATCTGAATATGTAACGTGATTTAAATATATATGCCAGAAGGAATGAAAGCAACGATTATGGAAACATGAAAATATTCAAATAATATCTGGCATCTTTCCTCTCTCTCTCTCTCTCTCTCTCTCTCTCTCTCTCTCTCTCTCTCTCTCTCTCTCTCTCACTCTTCCTTAGTTTAATATATACCCTTGTATGTATTTTTATGTGCCCCACGTCCCCCGGGCTTACAGGGACACGACCAGTAGGATCTATTTAACAGATCAAAATCATAGGGCTACACAAGAATTACATTACATACCTACTTAAAGCAGACAGTAAATCTATGTTGATATTTAGTTCAGAGCCCCATGAATTCTCGGATTTTGTCAAAGAATCTAAAGATGAACATTTATAAATCGATAACCTTGTCAGTAGGACTCTATATGTGCGAAAGATAGTCTCTTACGTTAGGGGAAGAAAACAAAAGTATTCGAAAATAAGATCCTAAGACAGTGTTCAGTCCAATAAAAGAAGAGAAATAAGAATGGATGAACTTTGAGGAGCTCCGCAAGTTACATATTGTCTTAGTATCTCTAGGGTTAATAAGTCTAGGCGTTTGAGATCGGCAGATCATGCTCGAGAGAGTGACAGAATAAATATTTTAAATTATTTTTATTGGGAAACCCTCTGGGGAAAGGAATCATTAAAGAAGGCCTAGTTTTAGAAGGATAATATTCCATTATATCTTATGGAACTGGATATCGAAATATTAATGAATGTAATTGTATGGGGATAGGGCCTTTTTAATACTTGAATACGGCATTAAACCTGGGAGTTCTATAAGCCATTTATCTAGTAAGTTTAGTTAATCTGAATGTGTCTTTATGTGAAATAGTGAACTTTTACAGAAAACACACGACAACCACAATAGCAAGTCATGGCCTATCACATAGAATCTGAGATTCAATGCCACACATGTTATACCGTATGATGGTTTATTAACAGCTTTATCTAACCTATTTGGAAATTTCACCTTATCGATAGCGATTGCTTGAATTTTGGAAGATTAAACTCTCCGTCTAGTTGAGACCGAAACAGGTCAACTTGGCCTATATTCATAAATGGTAGGTTATGAAGATGATGAAATTGTATTTTTTATTTATATTGTATAATAATAATAATAATAATAATAATAATTCCATGACGCGACAGGCCTAGAAGGCCCTTAGTCAACCAGTCGGCTGCTGGCCTCACATCCACATGTCAATTACATAGGTAGATGATCATCTAACCAGTGTAGGGGTAACGTGTGGTCAGCATGTCGAGTCCCCGAGCCATTATAGCTGGTTTTCTCAACCTGGAACCGCTTCTTATTGTAGCTACCCAATGCCTCACGATGCTGGGTGGGCACCGGTCCCATACTGGGTGAAATACCACGAGGAAAAAATTTCCCCCATGGCGACTCGATTGTATAATATACAGATATGAAATTGGAATAGTTATATTATTGTAATTAAACATTAATAATACTCCAGAACTCGTTTTTAAGAAGATCTGCACGATCCTCCAAAATTCAGACTAGGATCAGGAACACTATTTTCCCAGAAAAAATTAACTTTAAGGAACCAAGTGTCACAGCTTGTGGGAAGGAAATACCAACAATTACCAAGGGTCTTGACACGTGAAGAGGACGAAACGCGCCTTTTGTTGAGATTGCCAAGTGAAGAGTTTGGAGTGAATTTCAAATCGGTGGAAAAGAAGAGGGAGACTCAAGAGGACATGGATAGAGGGAACTATGAATTCGATGGAGGATAGGGGACTGTAGGATGGTGATTGGAAGGATAGAGATGAATGGAGGGAGAGGATCAAAAATTAATACTGGTTCTTTAGCCAATTAATTTTATTTTGCGAGGAGAATGGCTTGTGGAATGAAAAAATAATAGTTTGTCGGCACAGGAAGATGTTATATACATTTAAAACCTGTTTAATAATAATAATAATAATAATAATAATAATAATAATAATAATAATAATAATAATAATAATAATAAAACATGAAGTGTTTAAATATGGATGAAATATTAAAATCATACCTCTATACTCATTTTCGAGTTTTTCTGGGTGAGGTTTTTATCGGGGTTTTTCCTCACCTGTAAGACAAATGTCAGGAAAACTTTAAGGCCCGAACGGTCCCCAAAATCATATGGCCATCGCAATCATCATCATTCATATTCATCTTAGATTAAGCTTAGGATTAGGGACTCTCGTGGCACACCACTATCATCATCATCATCATCACCCATCATACCATCGGGGCAACGTAACCCTGCCTTCCAGGCGCCCCAACCTCAGAAGTGGGTTATAAGTACGCCATGCCAGGAGACAATACCAGGAATGTCAAAAGACAACCTGGGGCAATTGCAAAAAAATGATTAAAACGTACAAGACCCGTAGAAATAACTAAATTTAAAGCATGGTCATCAATACTTTCAATTCTATACATTTTAATTTTAAATTAAAATAATTTTATCACAAGTAATGCCACGAGTGATTTCCAATTTATCTAGAGAATTTGGAAATCAAGAGTGGCATTTGTTAGGACTATTTAACGAATAAAATCAAGATCTTCACTAAAAAATAATTATTTGAATATAGTTACCGGTGTTTTAAAATATTTATATAGTTAATTTAAAACGGCGATGTTTGAAAACAAATTAGAAATGTGAGGTTATGTATATTCACTTCAACTCGATCATATTATTTATTGCCAAATAGGATCGCAATATTGTAAGAATGCACTCTAGTGGAGAAATAATGAAACAGATCAAACTATTATAATCAACATTATAGGTTAATCATTTACATTTTGAATAAACAACTCAGTAAAATCACTGAATCTATTCATTATTTGATATATTCAATGTATTTGTTGGAGAAAAATAATGATCTAAAAATTGAGAATATTAAAAAAGGAGGAGCTTTCTTTATCACAAAAACAGGAGCTGATAAAGAGAAATCGATAAAGAGCGAGGTGAAACACGACTGTCATTGGTGTAAAACAGAATTCATTGAAACGTGATTGGTCATTGACTACCATTTGCGACATGAGTTAAATGGTCTGAAAGAATAGTTTGTTATTATAAAACGACGCAGTTGGAGTTAAAATTAGCTACCATATTTAAAATCTATTGCATAAAGTGAGGTTGAGAGCACTACATTACTAACATTAAACTATTTTCAAGAGACAAAATGTTAAGGCGTTAAAACTAATGTTGCGTGTTGTTACAATAAATAAAACTTTCAACATAATCATATCGGAGGAGCACAACGTCTTTATTATTACCTGCATATTTAACAGCAATAAATTCGGCGTGAAGTGTTGTATGCTGTGATATCTTTCACTGATTTCAATCTGGTTCGTGACTCTGCGAAATGACGTCACTGAGAACGTCTCTCAATGAATTCCTAGCTAGAAACAACACCACAATTGCATTTTCCGTGTCAACGTTACCATAATGTTCGGTGAAACAGATCTTAGTGATAAAATGTTACTACATATTGGACGTAATGCAGACATGATATATATAAATAAAAATAATAAAATACTTAACTAACTCACTTGCACTATCGAACCTGGAGGCTCATGCCCCAGCGGACATAAATTCTCCATACATTCCTAACCTGAGTTAATATTATTTACTATACTATTAATCTTCCACAAATCATGATTTTCCAGTTCACTCTTGGTCTACTTATTGAGCGCTTTTTCCTTCTGGTTTTCTACGAGAAATTTCCATAGGAAAATAAAATAATAACCCCGGAAGATCAACTACTTGAGCGTCAAGGCTCCGACCGTCAAAGCCTAAAATTATATATACAATTGAGTTCATAAGGGACTAATGCATAGATAGTTTCGATAACATTTTACTTATGACCAGGGCTAGGATTTATTTGTAACAAAAAATGGCTAAATCTGCTGAAATGAGATATCTTCGGAGGACTGCAGGATACACACTACTAGATCACCAAAAAAATGAAGACATCTTAGAAGAATTACACATGGAACCTTTAGAAAACAAAATTTCTGATTATAAGTAAAGATGGATGCAACATGTTCATCGAATGGAAGATCACAGAATACCCAAACAAATGTTAAGATATCAACCTGCAGGAAGAAGAAGACCAGGACGTCCACTCAAAAGACTTTTGGATGGTGTTTCTCTTGAGGCCGAAACAGGTCAACAAATGGCCTAAATTCGTGAATGTACTATGATGATGATGAAAAAATGGCTAAATGCGTACATACATGTGGACTAAAGATTCTCAAAATATGGAATAAATTATGGACTAAATTTTTTTATAGAAATGGTACAAACGTTTTCTGGCAGGCATTTTAAAAATGGCTTTACTATTTGTTGAGAGTACTTAATTCAGAAAGTACTTACATACAATCTTAATTTTATACATAACAATTTACTACTTGGTGCTATTTTAATTATTTGAGATACCGAATGAAAAAAAATATATAAACCTCACTGAAGATCCACTCAAACCTCTTACGCAATTTATTGATAAGTTCATGATCTACTGAATAGAACATGTTAACATCTTTTAACTCTGTGACTCTCTTAACATCTTTTAACTTTGTGACTCTGTTCATTGAACTGCTACGGCCAGGAAGGCCTATAAAAATTATATTTTTGCAGAAGTTTATTGACGAGGCTTAACAAAAAAGAAAAGAATGTGCATAAAACACAACTTGTTTTCAAAATTTCATGAATACTATAATCCAGCTCCGAAATACAGATAGGCCTACTGGTGAAATAAATTAAAAACATTCGTCTCACAAAAATAACATTGAAACATAAAATATGGAATATATCTAAAATAAAACGTTCATTTATGTAAAGATATGGAATGTTTTGTGAACTATGTAAACTTATGTAGACCTATTATACTCCGAAATATGGACACATATGGAAAAACAAACGCGTCTTAAACCACTCCAAATATCCTAATTCATAAACCCATAATGAAATTTTAAGTTCAGGTAATGTAAAACAAATATGTATATACACAGAAAACATGCCCTGTTTATGATATTTTAAATTTTTAGTAACCCACCATTCTTAATATTGTCAATTGCTGTGTTTATTTAGATATAGGCCCATACTGCAATATAGTAAATTATCTGCAGGAAGGAAAATGCAATTTCACCTTTGGCTCATACAGAAACGAATATTAGATCAAATTTTTTTATTTCATTCTTATTTATAGACGCTTTCAAAACTAAGATCACATCGAGTTTAGAATCTTATAGGCGAAGGCATCTCCAATAGGCTGCAAAACTAACATCACATCGCGTTTAGGAGCTATAAGTATATATCCAGTTGGCTGTGTTTCTATTGACTAATTAGACATAGAAAATAAATGAAAATAATCGAAAAGACAGAAAAATTAAATAATAAAATTGAGTTCCAATAGGTTTTAATGCACGGGTAGTAAATTCCTATAAAATCTTGTGAGAATTTAAATTGTTATTACCATTTTTAATATTAAATCACCTACAAAAATATGAACATTTAATTTCAATTGTAACTAATACTGAATCGAATATTAGATCAAAATATTATTTAATCCATTATATGAATAGCTTAATTTCAAAACCTGCTATTTTTAAAGTAGTAAATTTACTACTGTGTAAATTACTCCAAAGAGTTTCACATCGTAAGTATAATGATTGTTTAGTTTGATAACAAAATGTATTATTTCACGTTAAATGCTCTCAAAAAGTTGCTTCTTTTCCAAAACCTATTATTTTCTGTGACATGAAATCTAATTTTGTTTCAGTAACATGCTGTTTATTTTTAACTATCTTTACCGCAAGTCAAACAACTACCTAAGTTTGCGAAAGAAAAGCAATAATAATAAAAATAATAAATAATTTTCTTATTAGAACATATTTATTTTCTTATTAGAAGCTTTAAATTATATTAAACTGAAAATAATATTATATTAGTAATTTTGGCCAGCCAATGAGATCAAATTGACTTCTATTAGAGAAGGTTTTCAGAGTGCAGCTGTTTAAATGCCACATTGAATTTGTGAATGCATATTTGTTGTAATGTTTTATTGAATCATTTGAGAATAATTAACATTCATTTCTCGTTGCGTTTGTAACGTTGGTATTTTAAATACAATATTGTAGATTTAACTGTTTCATTTTTTTTTTCCTAAACGAGCATACTATGGTTGGCATAGTGTGCTATTTTCTACTTTATTTCCAAAACGAACTATATGGTTTTTTAATAGTCATTTTAATTATCTGTGGGAATAATATTAAACAAAACCAGAAGGAATTTTCTAAAATATATAATTAATAATTAATTTAAAAATCTATCAGTACAAAGCAAAATGACGGATTTTTTTTTTTTGCATCTTCTCTACAATTTGAAAAAGGCAAAATAATATGTTTTGGAAGCAATAGACGTTTTAACAATTAATATCAAATCGCGTTTAGGTTCTTAAGAAATAGCCATGTTTTCTGTATGCTTTCTTAAGAAACTGGCTGTAATTTTGATTGTGGAAGCTTCTTGTAGGAAAGCCAGAGGGAAAACGCCCAGTTGGTAGACCAAGAATGAGGTGGGAGAATAACATTAACTATGATTTGAGGGAAGTAGATTATACAGGGAATGATTGGAAAGCAATAGCTCAGGATAGGGTTGTATGGAGAGCTTATGTCCGTGCGGCCATGAACCTACGGGTTCGATAGTGCCAGTGAGTAAGTAAGTAAATAAGTATTATGAAACGATGTTTATGATGGAATAGGTCATAGTATTATTGCGTTTGACGAAAACCAGATGAAGATCTAAGTTAGATTCTCGGAGCAGGAGTTTGAATCAGGGAGCTTCCGAATACGAGTCTCTAACATCCGGTCCAAATAATTTACAATGAGCAATGAACCATTATCAGAATTGGATATTGAAATTTTAATTTAAAACACAGAAAAAAACTTTAACAAGCCTGTTAGACAAATGGGGTAGGCTCTAGTAAATTTAGTACATCTTAATAAAATTGTATTTATAATTTTTCTACTTGTTTCATTTTCTTTCCTACAGCAGCTTTATGAATATTCCTTCAAATAAAGTTCAATGGGTTAAATACACCGCGCACACGAATAAATATAGGATATTTCCATCGTAGAAAGATTGGTAAGGATATTGCCAGTATATAGGCCTATAGGCCAGTAAGTTATTTACACATTTACACTTTTTTGTTCTTGGATCACACTCTATATAATAAATAATAATAATAATAATAATAATAATAATAATAATAATAATAATAATAATAATTTTTAATAGGAATATTCCACAATTCAGTGTTTCTCCTTCAACCCAAAGTGATTTGTCTCCTTCCCTCAAATCTCCATCTATCCAACATTATCTAGGTCTACCTCTTCCACTTCTTCCATATTAGCTTTTCAATCAAGTTTGTTCTTTGGTATTCTATCTTCTTCCAATTTTATGAGGTGCCCATACCATTTCAAACGTTTTTCTTCTATTTTTTCTAATATGTTTTTCTCAACTTGCATAATTTCCCTTATTGTGCTGTTTCTGACTTTATCCCTTTTTGAAATTCTTGTCGATCGCCTCCAAAAATCCATTTCAACTGCTAACAACTTGTTGGCTTGTTTTCTACTTACGGTGCAGCTTTCGGTCCCATATAAGAAAGTGATTTGTAACAGACCTTGAAATACAGTTTATTACTATTATATAGTTTATTATTATTATTATTATTATTATTATTTTAAGAAATTTCAAAATATGTCAAATCGCCATATTATTAATCTACACTGCAGATTGATTTTTAGTTACATATGTTTTCATAGATATTAACTCTCCATATTTGTTTCACTAAATTTCATAATTATATTGTTAGGAAATACAATTTAATTTTCCCGCTACAATTAATAATATTGTCTTGGGAATTTGTTGTGACGACTTATAAGCTACGTTTTTTATTACTTTGTGCAATAATGTGTCACGTAGGCCTCCATGATTCGCCAATTTTTATTTTAAGGAATTGCGAAAGGATTATTAGTTATGAACCATCGTAGTATTTGTGCCAAATGAGATATTTTTATTGCAACTCTCCACAACTGACTTTTGTCCCGCGAAGAAGCCGAATGGTTAAGGCAAGAGGCCTTGGCGCAGAGATACGGGACTTGCGGTGGTTCGAGTCACCATGCGGGAAGAAATGTTCTCATGGAATTTCGACCAGTATGGAACTGGTGCTCACCCAGCATCATGAGGAATTTGAGTAGCTACAATAAGAGCGGCTCCAGGTTGAGAAAACAGCTATAACGGCTGGGGGACGCGACAAGCTGACCACATGTCACTCCTACTCCGGCTGAATGATCAACTACTTCTATGATTAACACATGTTAATGGGAGGCCAACAGCCGGCTGGTAGGTGAAGGGCCGTATAGGCCTATCGCGCCATGGAAGAAGCAAAGAAAAACATAGTTTTGGCTAAAAATAATTAGGATAATTTAACATTAATTATCTTAGTTGAAACTGGAAGCATTATTGTATACAATACATTTAATAACTCAGATTGAATAAATCAATATTTTTACGCAGTTCATATGTTAAAATTAACTAACATCCTACAATGTAACAACATGTAATCAATCCCAATTTGTTGTGATGATTGAGAAACGCATGTAAAAATCGTGTTAGCTAGGGCCTATATAAAAACATATTGACTATGCTAGGGATTTGAACTCTGTATTTCCCACGTACGAATTTGAAAAGTTACTTTCTGAGCTATTAGATGTGCATTAATATAGGCTTTATCAGATTTATTGCCACTTGATTTTCCAATTTAGCAAACATTAAAAATTAAAATTACACATTCACATCAGGAAATATATCAGTCCTTGATTATAAGCCTATTTAATTTATATGTAGTTTATAAATGCATGTTACATAGCATATAATTGCACATTGAAGTAATAATATTAATTTATTAGCTTCAATCCATATTAAAATAGGCCTATTTATCATCTGTTTTTTATTCAGTATTTTAAAATAAATTATTTATTTCCATGAATTATTTTGTTATTAATGTAAAAAGTAATTGGTTTCCACAAATTATTGCTTAACCTTAGTAACGACGATGTTAATGATAGAAATAAACTAATGAAATTAAAAAAAATCAATGTCATTCTTTAATTGACAACTAATTTATATAATCAATAAACTTCAACGCATAAGCTAGATGCAGTTATGTTATTAATATAAAATTTAATTATATTATTAGTGAATTATACGTAAAAATTTGACATGACACTTGAAAATTTAAAATGTTTCCTGTTTCCCAAAGTGGTATACGTACTATTAAAAATATTTTCAAGTACCTACATCCCAAAATGCTGTAGAATAAGAACCAACACATTATTACTATGAAAAGGGTCCTGGTAATACAATTACATTCCAGCATTTATCTTAACGACCAACAAAAATCAGAGAAAAGCCTTTAGATTGTTCGGCACGATACCCATTGAATATGACTCTCAAACGCCTGAGCCATTTGGTTCGTTAAAATAAGTTTTGTAGTTAGGATACCCAGCTTCTATCAAAAAGCACTACAATAAAAGTAGGCCTATACGATTTAATTACTAATTGAAATATTTCTCTTGGGGAAATTATCATTACTATTATTGTTTCTTATATAGGTATAGTAGTATATTCTTGTTTTAAATGTTAGTATTGTCTCAAAGTTTCTCCTAGCATTGAGCTGATAATTCATCCAAGGAGAATCTCCAGGCCATTGTGAGGTCAAAAAAATATGTGTGTAAGCAAGAGTTAAATCCGATCCCGACAGGTCGTGTCCCTGTAAGGTTTGAGTGGCGGTGGGGGATGTAAAAGTACCTTCAAAGGCAGATGTTAAACTAGGATATTATTATTATTATTATTATTATTATTAATATTAATATTATTATTATTCATCCAGGGATTAAGCCTGTTGGCTCGTTCCAGTTTTATGAAAGCTAGAATTGTTAAAATTGTTCAGACCATCTTGTGTGTGGGCGTTCAACATTTCTCCTTCCGTGCGGTTTATAATTTAGCAATAATTTGGAAATCTTCCTTCTGGCATTCTATCAATATGTTCTTTCCAGTCGTTCCTATATTTAATTATTCGGTCTGTAAGTTTGAAAATATTTAGTTCCTTTCTTATATCTTCATTTCTTTTCTTACCCAGCAGACTATATTTCTTAAAAATCTCATCTCAGCTGCTTCCAATCTGTGTTTCTTGTCTTTTAGTGATCGTCCAACATTCTGTTCCATACATCTATACAGGAACAGCCATTACTTTATAAATTTCATTTTTGTTTCTTTTCTTGTGTTTTTATGGGTTCTCTTAATAGTGCCACACATTATATTAAATTTATTTATTTTCTCACTAATATCTTCAATTTTAACATATAAATTGAAACCTAGATATTATTATTATTATTATTATTATTATTATTATTATTATTATATTTTAAATATTCAAATAGGCCTACTTATATTTCTTATCATTTAAATTATTTGTTGTTATTATAGAGGATCTACAGTCCTAATATTGTATACATATAAAAATAGCTATATTTTATGTAGGCCTATAGCCTGTTATTGATTTATATAAAATTCGGCTCGGATAAAACAAACAGAAGTTAAAATATATATACAGTCAATATGCCCATTTCACCAATAAATATTTAAAATGGTCAACTAGTTTCTACAGCCAAGCTGTCATTCTCAAGACCAGATATTGAGTCAATATCTGGTCTTGAGAATGACAGCTTGGCTGTAGAAACTAGTTGACCATTTTAAATATTTATTGGTGAAATGGGCATATTGACTGTATATATATTTTAATATTGTATCACCAAGAAGATCAATTGTGTACTAAACAGAAGTTATATTAATGGATGAACTGTATGGTATATGGTCTGAAGATGGTTAAAGCTTTACTTATTTAATAAATATCCATACGTCTCTGTGTGAAATAACTAGATGAGCAAATAACCTACTCATTCTTGGCTAAGTTTTGGTATGATATAAGGAGAATTTAATAAATTTTGTCGAAATTTGTAAATAAGGACATTTGAAAAACATTCCTAAAGCACGAAAAGAATTGTCTTAAGTGAGCTATTTAGACCTATGTGAAAAGTATATACTATAGGCACTCTTGTTTTTATTTTTCTAGTATATAATAAGTACCGAAGCGTGAACGAGAAGTTTAAGGTATATTGTCTTACTCCAGATTAAGAAAATCGGCTATAACGGCTGGAGGACCCGACATGATGAGCACATGTCACCCTTACATTGGTTAGATGATCGACCACCTTTAACATTGTCATATGTGGATGTGAATGCAGCATCGCTGGAATGTCAATCATCTTCTAGGCCAGTAGCGTCATGCATTTTGGAGTATATAATAATGTCTAAATTGTATAAAATTAAAAGTAATTTTCTTTGAATAACAAGTATTTTAAATCCGCAATTTTTATGTTGCACGTGAGACTTATCATAACAATGTTAATAATGATAATCGTATCTCCTAATCACATACCAATTATGTATTCCTGGGTTTTTGTCTTGTGCTTTTTAAAACGAAACATTGAAAACTTATTAGTCATTGCATTTTATTTAATCAATTATTATATAGCCTATACCGTAGACAAATACTCCATCAAAATATAAAACTTATCTACCGATAATTAAATATCTCGTCCGAATATGGTTGCATTTAGTAAAAGTCTTTCTAAGAAAAATAAATAATACATATCGTGATTATAACATTATTCCATGCTAGTTAGTACAGAAACACAGAGAGCGGAATGACATTAATTAAAAATATAGTAAATATGTGGCGCCATGTGAAAGAATGCTGTATATTTTCATCACATTTAATATAAATTAGTTATAAATTTGCATTAATATTTCTCGTAGGGAATAAATTTAAATTAAAGAAGCAGAGCGCAGGTATTTGAAAATCTAAATCATTATAATCAGCTTCTACTAATCACGTATTAGGTTATGACGCGTATTGTGGTCTTAACCCTTCTGCTCCCTTCCTTGGATATCTAGGCCTCTATATATTCGAACTCTTGGTTTTGCTGATACATCTGTAAAATTTTTATTCTGATTTCTTCCCTAATACAATCAGGTGGAAACAATATGCAATATTATTTCAATATATCGATGGCCTAGAACCATATTGTTCTAAGTCCATCTTGTAGAATAATTATTCCTGTTATGAAATGAGTATTTTATGTTCCATGTCCATGTGCATTGTGAGAATAAAACAGGTATATGATATTTTGTATAGCATTTTTAACCGAAATGTCGAATTCAAATTCATTTTCACAATTCACTTGGACACGGGACATGAAACGTAAGAAACGCAACAAGAATTCTAGAAAATGGACTTAGAACAGTATGGTTCTGGACCATCGATATGTCTAATAAAATCTATCTATGATGTTATTGTGATGTGGCCAATCTTTGTTGTATAAACATCGTCGGTTTATTTTAATAATTTCATGCATTACAACCTTATGCCAAAATTGGTAAAGTTTTGTAAATTTGTATTATGCGTTTTTAAATCAATGGCTATTGCAGTACTGTATTTTTGGTGCCCATAATTTCAACAACTTTAATAATTTTACAAAATATGTCTATATTCTTATAATCTAAATATTTATTTATTTATTTAGCCTGGTGGAGTTGAGACCATATGTCCTTCTCTTCCACTCACCAGGACAAACATGTTACATTCAAATACAGAAGTCACAGTAATATTAGATACTAAACTACTATTTGGCCAACCTGAACAATATAAAAAATAAGATCTAATGGCACGACAAAGTTAATGTTAATTAAAATGAAAAAACTAATAAAAATATATGCGAGAGATATACTGTACACGAAAAAAAATACATAGAAAATAATAAAATGTAATTAACTAAACTATTGCTTATATAGCCCATATTAGATATTAAGTTGAAATATTGAAAAATCTTAATACTATATTCATTACATAAAGAAAATAAATTATTGATTGTTAAAACAATACTATTAGTAAGATGTTTCTGTCAGTTAAATTTTCTTCTGTTTGTTTCTGAAAGACGTTTGGTAATATCTGACATATGTGGAAGAGAATTTCACGTTCTAGCAAGAGATACTGTAAAATATTTTGATAAATAGGTAGTATGATGGGGAGGGATATAAAGGGCAATGTGCTGATGGGATCGGGTGCCTAATTTATGTCTATCAGAGACTAAGGAAGCCGGAATAATAAATAATTAGGTGATGATGTGTAGTATTTTAAAGAGAACAGGCAGAGAATGGACGGTTCTACAATTTCGTAGACGAAACCATCATAGTTTTTTCCAGGATCGATGTAACGTGACCAAATCTGCGAATACCACCAATAAAACGTATACAGCATTATAAACACGCCGAAGTCTTTGGATAAAATAGTATTTAGGTCTGTAGAAAAAGAGTATCACTATAATCAAAATATGACATAGCAAGTGTTTATACTAACGTTTTCATTAGAATAAATGGTAAACAATTTTTAGCGATATAATGAATGTATTATTGAGAAGATTGTTTTACAATTTTTATTTGTTTATTCCAAATTAAAGTTTTTTCCATAAATACCTCTAGGTTTTGGCCAAACTGAACAATATAAAAAATAAGATCTAATGGCACGACAAAGTTAATGTTAATTAAAATGAAAAAAAACTAATAATATATGCGAGAGATATACTGTACACGAAAAAAATACATACTCTCTTAGTATAAGGGATGTCAAGCCTATTTTAATTGACACAAGCGATATTTGTTTTAATTGAACATAATAGCCTCTGATGACTCATAATGAATGCTTGTGACTTTTTAGAATGTAGTTGAAGTCCATATTTCTCTGTCCAAGTCATTAGCGAGTTAAGATGTTCATTAATTTTGTAACAGCGTCATTTAAATAATATTGACTGAGTGAACATCGATCTGCATGTAGTCCGCGAATAAATTATGTTCGAAATGCTTTAGGGAGTTGGATATGTCATTTATATGGTTTAAATAAAGCAATGGACCGAGCATCGTACCCTGTGGAACTCCAGCACTTACAGTAGGACCAAGAAGAACGTAAAGTAGAATTTCCTACAACGGATTTCTGGAGCTCACGAAGGTAGGAGTTGAACCATTTCGTGGTACTGTCGGAAAGTGAGAGGTTTTTATTTCTATTTTATGCAATAGTAAGTCCAGGTATGCCGTGTCAAATGCTTTACTAAAGTCAGATACTAATGTAAGAATGGCAATTTTCATGTTATCAGATGCTTCGCGTATGTCTTCACATATGCCTATACTAAGTAGAGAGTATTTGTATGTGTCCTGACCTGAAGCTTGACTGAAATTAATCTAAAAGATCATATCCATGTAGGTAATGAGTTTGTTTATGTACTAACCGTTCCAAAGCTTTTCAAATGGTAGGTAAAATACACTAATGGTTCGAAAATCGTTCGGAGTTGAGGGAGTTTTAACTTTTGGAGTGAGCGTAGAAGTGCTTGCTTCCACAATGTGGATATGTAGAGGTTTGTAGTGAGGAGTTAAAACAAGAGTTATAGTAGATAACATAGGCTAACGCAATTGTTTTGCTCAGTAGAGTGATATAAGATCAGTCCCTTCTGCTTCGGTTTTTATTTGTTTGATAGCTTTCCTTGTAATTTTTGTAACATATGAGAAATGGAAAGTTCCTTACATGGTGGATTTATTTAGATATATGATGTTCCACTACATTTTCCTGTACCAATTAATCTATAATGATGATGATGATGATGATAATAATAATAATAATAATAATATTGTTATTTAAACTACTAGAATTAGGTGCATAACGACCATAGCTTCTACTCAACCGATACTATACAGTAGAGATTGTACACAGAAAACACAGATATTTGATTGTAATTTTATGAGATTCCATTTTATCAAAATGTCTTGAGTTAAGATTGTCACAGCTGTTTGTGATTTAAGGTTCTTGGTTATTACACCATGACACATTTTAATGTTCTGTCGTTTCCGAGCACTTACTCGTAACATTAAGGAAATAATTCTAAAATGTTGTTGAATGTAATAACTGAAAATAACAAATGTTATTTCTTTATTAGTATTTTATAGCCAATTAAGGTTTTTCTTTCTATCCTAAAGGAAGTGCCAGCAAGATCTTGGGAATGTCGCGTCTGGTGGCTCATCAGAATACACTATAAACTTAAATCACAGAGTGAAATAGGGTACACTGTACAAATATGAAAGGTACGGTAACATAAAGTAATTCTATCCAAACGCGCAAAATTTTCTAACTGGAATTTCTACCTAAATTAAAATACAATTAACATAGGATAGTGTCTTTCACATAGACCCAGTAGACTGTTGATCTTAAACTTGTGTTAAAAATTGCTTTCCTCCATATAGGCTTATTTATTTCTTTACAGTATAGTATATTCTTATATCATAATTTCTTTATACTAGTTTTCAACTCTTTAATTTTTGGAGATATTCTTGAGAGTGTACAAACCAAATTAAACCATTTTTAAATAGTAAATTCGTTAGATAGATTTAAACTTTAGTATACACACACACACACACACACACACACACACACACACACACACACACACACACACTCGTATTTATAGATTTATTTGAAATTCACATGTAATATTCAGCATTGTATGAATATTATAGGCCTATAGACCTATATCTTTTTTTATGGTAAAATTTCCGAGATTTGTGGAGGTCATCATAGTTTTATGCTATTTGTTATTGAGTTTTGTGCTAATAATTCGGATGTAGGCCTAACCACCGAGATAAATTAGTCAATAAATCAATTGATTTAGGCAATGTTTTATTTGGTATAGTTGTTTAGTGTAGAACAAACAATATTTAATATGCAATTGACGAATACATAATATTTATAAATATGGAAAAGAATATAATTAAATTTGTCCTAAGACACACCACTACACCGATATGAATATGTTTTTGATATTATTATAATGTTAATGTTAAAATTGCACTTGTAGTTTGTTATATTAAACATTTAATACTTATTAAAATAATCTCAACTTCTTAACTACATACTATTTTAAACTTACATTTTAAAAATAAATATATCCCATCATCGACAATAGGCATTTTGAATTTAATTAGGAAAAGAATCCAACTAATCTGGTTTTGTAGATAGTTTAATATTTCAATTGTTTCGAAAAAATGGGGCAAATCGTCATAATACTGTGTTAATGTTGTAATTTCGCTTTAATGGGAAAAATAGGCGACATTAAACTAATTAATTAATAAATAAAAAAAACTTTAATAAAATAAAAACAAAAGAAAATAAATACTCTCCACAAATTTAAATGAAATTATTCACTCTAGGTCACGCGGGAGAAAATTTTCTTTTTTGAATAATAGTTTTACATGTAATATTAAAAATGAATTTGTTTTAAAGTCCACACGACTGGGTTTTGCACTCCACTGCAAGTAATCCTGATAATAACAAATGCATGATATTAAAACTATTTATAATGTTTCAAGAATAATGAGGTAATTATTAAATTATGGAACAAAAATCCGCAGACATGCAATTCGGGGCTATGGATTTGCATTATTTACACGGGTAAAGATTTATTTGTATTTATAATTAACATTGCAACAAGTTTAATGCTCCTAATCTTGTACTAGTAATTTATACTAGTACTTTATTTTGAGATCTAAATCTGATATAAAAACCAGGCCTACAGTTTTGCTACATAAAAAAATATGATATTCTGATTTAGGCCTATATAAGAAAAGAGAAAATTGCTATAAATAAATAATAATTCTTCTGCTCTGTTAAGAGAGCTATTCTCTTTCGAAAAGGAGAATATAGAGGAACTATTGTAGCTTCCAAATTCCTTCACAATGCTGGGTGGGCACCGGTGCCGAAATCCCATGAGAAAATTTATTTCCCCGTAGAGATTCGAACCAACGCAAGTCCCGTAAACTCTATGCCATAGCATCTTGCCTTAACTAACGCGCGGCCTTGGCTTCTAAGCGTCTCAATTTTGATCATGCTCATTTTCTGTGTCTACTAGATAGCCTAGTAGTCTATCGGTGAATATCCATATATTTTTTTAAACTATTCTCTTTCGAAAATGAGAATATAGAGGAACATTGGGTAATGTGGACCCCTGTTTTGAATTTGTTTTTCTTCTTTTAATTAAGGGATTTGAATTTAATTTCATTAAAGTGATTATCATTAGTGTTATAACTATGAAATAGCATTGTTATTTTATTCAAATATGGAAATATGTCCATAATTTATAAATGTTTTTACATTACAAGAAAGGTTAACTTTAACCTCCATATTCGGGTAAAGTGGACCTCAGAGTCCACCCTAGCTGTCAGTCTATTTTTAAGTTTATTTACTCTATTAATTTATACAGAGAGGCACAAATAAATCTGAAAATATTTATGGCTGATCGTAATTAAAAAGCGTTGATATTTATTTAATGTTTTGAAAAAATTATTGTTGATTATGTTATAACATTCCCACGTCATTCATCTGCAGACAGCGACGGTTTTTGGGTTTAATAAAATTGCAAAGATATTAAATACAATTAATTAAGTGCATGATGTTTACAGATAGCATCCTCATTGATAAAATATACGTATTCGTGAACCGCCTTGTGGAGAGTCCACATTAGCCGAATTTCTTTGTTATGTTTCATTATTTTATACAGCCGCCATGACACATAATATCTAACCAAACACGTCACTACATTAAAACAGCATCTATATATTATAACATATTTAGGAGATTTTTGAATATTTATAATATTCAATACCAGAAATTAAGACTTAATTCTTAGCTTGAAAAAAAAAATAAAATGGTATTTTCATAAATATCACAAATAAACCCATCGCCGCACGAAGAATAAAATAAACTGGTCTTGAACACGTCAAAATTATTGAGGGGAAGAAGTTAAAATATTTTCTGTTTGAGGGCAGCACCAATTAAAGAAGACATTAACAGGGTCCACATTACCCGAACTTCCTATACTATTCATTCCTAGCTATGGTGAACATAATTTTATGTATAATTAATTTCTACATAATAATTGACTATGGCTAGAATTTTTTAAGATCTTCCTTATTTTTAACGAATGATATACATTCACTGTTTATTTTTTCTTTCGTTTCCTTAGTTAATCTTTCCATTTATAAGTATTTTTACCTTTCGAACCTTACAGAGGAATGTTAACTTTTATTTATAAAATTACAATTAAACAACTAAATCAATTAGCATTCAAAATATTGTACTAAAACTTAAATATTAAATTAAATATAACGACATGTAGAAAATATAATATCAGAGCTTCTGATTACAATTAATAAAGTCCCACGTTTGATTCCAGCGAAGACCACATGAACTTTTCATTATAGGGAACTATTTCTTTGATCGCCCAATTTTCCGGAATTTAAATCAAGTTTTGGTTTAAGGACTCACCCGGTGTTATGTTTTCAATTAGCCTATCAGTTTATCACCCATCATACCATAGTTGTAATTTAACTCCGCCTTCCAGACACCCCAACCTGAGAAGTGGATTACAATTCTGTCAGTACTAGAATAGAATACCACAAATATCGTGAGACAACATGGTGATATTGGACAAAAAGTAATATATTATATTCTAGTGTTTATTAGAATTGTAATTATATTTAGGTAATAAAATATATGAGTAAGTTTACTCTATGATGAGAGTATAAAAAATAGTTTTCAATCAAGATTAAAACAAAAAGTTAATTTAAATTTAAATAAATCTGCAGTGGAAATGTATGATCAACTAAAGGAAAGTATACATTCAGCAGCTTTAGAAGCACTTGGGACAGAAAATCTAGAAGTAAAAAGAAATAATGAATGGTTTAATCAAGATATTAAAAAATTAGTAGAGGAAAAAAAGAAAGCACGGATGAAATGGTTATCAGATCACTCAACAACATCTCGAAATGAATATATCACTTTAAAACATAAAACAAAGGCGGAAGTGAGAAGAACAAAAAATGAGTACTGGGATAATGTATGCTCGAATGTAGATCATTCGATTGGATATGCTAGATCCAAAGAAGCATGGAAAGCATTACAACATATCAGGAAATCAGAAAGAAAGAAGATAAATATTCAGTTGATAAGACCATCAGAATGGATGCAACATTATAAAGGTTTACTTCAAGAAAATAGAAATGAGTTCCAACTTCAAGATATGGATGTAGAATATAAATTTGACACTCCAGAGATAACAGAAGATGAAGTTAAAAGAGCTTTGAAAGAGGCAAAAAGTGGGAGAGCACCAGGACCAGGAAATATTCAGACGGAACTCCTAAAATATGGGGGAGATATTTTAGTAATATTTTTAACAAAACTTTTTAATAAAATTGAAATTGGAGACGATATCCCAGAAGACTGGAATTATCGTACATTACTTCTATTTTTTAAAAAGGTGATAAAAAACTGTGTTCCAATTACAGAGGTATAAGCGTTATACCTTCAACAGCTAGGATTTTTAGTAAAATTATAAATTTTAAACTTAAAGAGATAAAAGATAACTTAAGAGAAGAACAATGTGGATTCCGGAGTGGAAGATCACGTATTGATAATATTTTCTGTATTAGACAATTACAAGAGAAAATCCTAGCAAAAAATAAAGAACTACATATGACCTTTATTGATTTAGAGATGGCATATGATAGTGTACCTCGACAATTGTTATGGATGGCAATGAGAAATATGAATATCTGTGATAAATGGATTAATATTGTTAGGAGGATATATAGTAATACAAAAGCTAAAGTAAAAATACAGAATAATTTAACAGAGGAATTCACAGTGAATAAAAGCCTTAAGCAGGGATGCAGTTTGTCACCAATCCTTTTTAATATTTATTTAGACCAGGCTCTTAACTTGTGGTATAAAAAATGTTCTGAAATAGGTATTCCTATAGGAGGAAAAGTACTGCATTCATTGTTGTTTGCAGATGATCAAATAATTTTTGCAGGGGATGAAGATGATATGAAATATATGATAAATAAATTAATGGAAGAATATAAAAAATGGGGACTGAATATAAATTTACAGAAAACAGAATATATGTGTTTGGGAAAGGATGTGGATGACCTCATACTTGAAACAGGGAAAATAAAAAAATGTGAATTTTTTTAAATATCTTGGGTCAATAATTACAAGTTTCGGTACCTGTGAGAGAGATGTACAGGCTAAAATTGCAATGGCAAAAAATGCAACTAAGACATTACATGGAGTAATTTGGAACAAAAATATTACAAAGGAAACTAAAATGAAAATTTATAAGAGCATAATACAGAATATTTTGTCATATGGAAGCGAAACTTGGTCTTTGACGGAATTACAAAAAACAAGACAGGATAAAATAAGAAATGAATTCCTTTGGAGAGAAATGAAGGTCACCACATCTGTTAAGAGGATTTAAAATCAAACGCTTAAATGGTATGGCCATGTACAAAGAATGGAAAATGAAAGATGGCCAAAAAATATATACCAATGATCACCCCCTGGAAGAAATAAACGTGGTAGACCAAGATGGAAATGGAAAACCTACGTCAGAAAAATAATGGAGGATAGGAATTTGGAAGAGGGAGGTTGGAATGATAGAGATAAATGGAAACTGAAGACGGCAAACCTATAAGTGGGGGAAAGCCGAAGAAGAAGAAGAAGAAATATATGAAAAACACCAAAACTATACTCCGGTCGGATACATTTTGGATCCTCCACATTTTAAACGCACCGAGGCCAAATTGAGAAAGTTTATCTTGAAAAGAATTCCAAATGTGAGCCGAATGTCCTATATACGTATTAAGAGCTCTTACAAACAGAGGGGATATAGAAGCCAACAACGGTCTGATTTAGTCGGTGCAAGGGACACCATAACAAAACATTTTGCCTCATTCTACAAAACATTTAAAATGCCGTCAACCATTATTAAAGACGTGGCTCTAGAAACATTGAGAGAATTATCTGCATTACAAAAATTATTACAAATAAATATTAGCACTATCTATTTTAGACATTTAGAAACAAAAAGTTATATGCTTTTGTTTTTATTTTATTGTTTCCGATCCTATTTTTTTAAAGCAGTAACTGTAAATGCCCTCTATGTCGAAAAGTAAACTCCAATTTGTCAGATTTGTATTATAATGTAATAAATAAATAAATAAATATATATATATATATATATGGGTTGAAAATTATTTTGACGACGAAGCTTAAAATATTCTTGGAGCCTATAACTTACAATAGAATTTTGAGCGACAAAACTATGAATGCGTTTGCCGATGAATGATTCGATTGATATTTACGTGTTGTCGTAGTGAGTACATAGTTATACATAATTTATAACAGATGATTGCTGATTGAAAACCGTGATTTATTTCAAGTTGTTATTTTCGAATCGACAATAGTTTGTGAAGTTCATTAGATTATGCTTGGACGCAAACAGCCCAATTTTCATAGAAGTTTTATCGAATGTAATGTTTGGAGAGATTCGATGCATGAGAGGCTTCTAATAAAACTTTATTGCATATTAAATCTCGGAAAATTGTATAGTGAAGTTTTTCTTGGAAATTTTTTATGAGGAGGAAAGTTTAATGTAGGTTTTATAAACTAAATTTTTTTGGAAATTTCTTCGAGATAAGTAAGTTTTACTTGATTTGACTATTCTTTGAAATGACAACTACTTTATATTAAAAACTGAATTAGTTTAGCCTATAGGCCTACATACTGATGTGATTTATTTCAGCAACATTGATGAAGTGTCTTAGGTTTGTAAACTTTTTTTTATATATATTTGCATTATGTTCGTTTTGATTTGTTTCAACAATAGCTGCCGCATTTAATGGACCTATATATATCTATTTTATTTTGCTTTTTTATATTTTTGTTACTCAGCTATAATTTCAGCAAATTATTTTCGTTATACGTATCATATTCAGAAAAATAAAACTTAGACACAGAAAGATGTGTAAAAATTAAAAATCTGTAAATAAATAAATAAACAATACTAATACTAATAATAATAATAATAATTATTATTATTATTATTATTATTATTATTATTATTATTATTATTATTATTATTATTATTATTATTATTATTATTATGGTTCAACAAAAGTCTTTATAGGAAGCCAGATATAATAAGAACAGTTAAGTCTCGTAGATTGCGATGGGCAGGACATGTTGCACGTATGGTGAATGAAAGACTTGCATGGAAGTTTCTTGTAGGAAAGCCAGAGGCAAAACGCCCAGTAGTAGACCAAGAATGAGGTGGGAGAATAACATTAACAATGATTTGAGGGAAGTAGATTATACAGGGAATGATTGGAAAGCGTTGGCTCAGGATAGGGATGTATGGAGAGCTTATGTCCGCGCGGCCATGAACCTACGGGTTCGATAGTGCCAGTGAATAAGTAAGTAAGTAAGTAAGTATACGTATCATATTCTGTTTTAATTGTGTTTTAGAGCATTATATTAACAGAATTAAACTTCGAAAAGTACTAAATTAAATCGTATTATCTAACTTCACTCATTATTTACTTTCCAAATATCACGATTTTTTAAAAATTTCCTGCATAATTCTTGCATGTCAAGCAATTTTATCCTGAAACTTTGTGTATGCAAATCGGTAAAAATTCCCATTAATTCCAGATTATATACAATTATTAAGTATTCCTTTTGTTGTTTTACATATTACAAAACATATTCTTTTTGCCATTTTCTGAACCTTCAGAAGTTTAAATTATAATTTTAACTTATAACTACCAAGCGAACATTATAATAAACTAATAAAACATATGGTAAAAGCTTAAATGATGAAACTGTATTGTATTCATTTAAACAAGCGAAACCAAAACTTTCATAGAGTTTTTTTGAAAGTGTACAACCACAGTAAAAACAACTAATTCCTAACTATACTGTTATGACTATATTGTTATGTAATTTACATAAATTTAAATAATTTATATAAATAATTTTATTTCGTTTTATTAAAATATCAAATAAATATATATATATATATATATATATATATATATATATATATATAATGCAGCAAATATCATAATAAAATGTGGATATAATAAAATAAACATGTAAAATAATTAAGTGAGGCCTTCAATTAAAATGTAGTAACTTGCCGTTAAGAAAATTATTTTAGTGAACTATTTGGTTACAAAATTATCTATCCCAGGAAGAAAACAATGATAAATGGAACCTCGAAAGTATTACAAGTAATATAAAGGGTGTTTCTAAATTATATCGACAAAGTTTGGGACCAGATAGATAACCGTCGTTGAAGCATATTTTGTTAAGGAACCTATGGTCTGCGACACTTCGTTTCAGTGCTAGAGGGATCTTACAGGAAGGGATTGAAGGAAACGGATAAACACTCCTTTCAGTCCAAGAGGGTTTGTCATTACTGCTATCGCTTAGTTTGTTTACTTCCGGAGCTCAGTAGCATTCGGTATCAATTACAGCAAATTTGTTTAAATCCATTGGTACGATCTGTTGGCCATCTGACAGCTACATTTTGCTCTCGTTGGATAGGCATTGGTGGGCCCATTGCCTGGCCGGCACGCTAGCCTGACATGACCTGCCTAGACTTCTTTTTGTGGGGTTACATGAAGGCAACGGTTTATGAAACCGATATTGACTCTGAAGAAGATCTTGTAGCACGCATTATCAGCGCAGCAGCTGAAATAAGGGAAAACCCCTGGCAACTTTGGAAGGGTAGGTCAAAATATGGCACATCGATGCACTGTTTGTCTGGATGTCAATGGACGTGTGTTCCAGCACTTGTTGTGATGGGACAATATACTGGATCCATCCTGACAACGCAACATTGGAGTGAGTTTTTCTTTTTCTTTTTTTTTATAATTAAGTAGGCCTACATTTTGTTTCTGCTTGTCTGTAAAGTATCTGGATTAACACACAGAATAATGTGACAGAAATGACTTGTTATTTGCACGTACCTACTTCCTTCCATCCCTTCCTCCAAGACCCCTCTCGCACTGAAAAGAAGCGTCACAGCCTATAGGTTCCTTAACAAAATATGCTTCAATGAGGTTAACTATGTGCTCCCAAAGTTTATCGGTCTAATTTAGAAACACTTTATAGAATTGGCTTTGTTTCCTTTAAAGACTGGGCTTACTTTTTTTGAAGAATATAAAAATATTAACAATACATCTAGTATCGAATCCATTACATGACAGTGATTCTAAATATGAACAGAATTTCAAATTAATTGTAATTATTCATTTTCACTGTGATGAAAGAAAGTCTAAGAGTTTGTTGGCCGTAGTCACGAAGATTTGAAAAATAGGGAAGATCAACAGCAACCTTCTAACTTCAATCTTACATAGTTCTTTCAATCAGACCTTAACAACAGAATTTTTACCATACGGAAAGAAATCTAATGCAATAATGTCCGGTGATATTGGTGTCCAATGTGCCTGATAACATCATCGAAGAAGTAGTAACGTGAATAAAGTATGGTTCATAAATGGCGCTTATTCGGAACGTATTGCGCCTTTCTTTGGAAATAAGAAAATTTTGAAGCAAAGCCAGAAGATACAGGACTTTTTCATCGGTTCTTTCCCAAAAAAACATAAACATATAAATTTAAATAAGTAAACAATTAAATTCATAATTATATTAGGGTATAAAAATTACTTTTATTGTCTTGCCATTAAGGGAAATAGGGTATCGCCTCTATTTTTTTTAAATTACCTGGACACTGTTGGAGAATGTTGGAATGGATGTTTCTTGTTTGTTAATATTATTGGAAACTTATCTATCATGCAAGCTGCACAATGTCATCATAGTATAAAAGAACGGAAATTACTCTTGGCATTGACAGCTGGATGAACTTGGAGTGGGGGGAAGTGATCAATCCTAATTATGACGAGCAAGGTATGCGTAAGAAACATCTCGGTTATGATTGGTCACGGATCGGTTGCCTTGGAAACGAAAGACCATAGTCTACTCCCTTGCAATAGCCGGTTCATTCAACTGTAAATAACTAGGAATCAACTATAAAACAGACATTCCACTAGGTTTTGAAGAAGATATGCTAATACACAGGGTGGAAGAATGACATGAAAAAATAGTTGTCTACATTGTGTCTACATTCTGATATCGATTAATTTTTATCTGTAGTTTATTGTTGATGACATATTTAATTACATTGTATGGAATGTAAACAGTTGAGTACTGCAAAGGGAATGTTTTTCATATATGAATCGATACAAAATCTTAATTGTTTGTGTTATATTAACCCAAGGAAAGATTTAATCCAAGTAAAGCTTTGCAGCTGTTGAAGAAATAAAATAAGATAAATATTAATAGATTTAATAGAAGATATAAGAAAGGAACTAAATATTTTCAAATTTACAGACGGAATAATTAAATATAGGAACGACTGGAAAGAACATATTGATAGAATGCCAGAAGGAAGATTTCCATAATTATTGCTAAATTATAACCGCACGGAAGGAGAAATGTTGGTCGCCCACACAGAAGATGGTCTGAACAATTTTAACAATTCTAGCTTTCATGAAACCGGAACGAGCCAATAGGCTTAATCCCTGGATGGTGATGATGATGATGCTTAATAGATTTTTTGGAGGGTATATTCAGTCTTCAAGATGAATGAATACTTGAAATTTCGTTACCGCAGCGAGTATCATCATAAATCCCAATTTTATAATCCAATAAAATATATACCAGTTGCATTTACGATAGATAACTATAGATGTAGGCCTATACATTGCAATGATATAGGCTAAATTGAAAGATAATTTACGGAATATGACCAAAGATGTTCAGATATTCAACCGTCTCAAAATAAAAATCAACTGAAGAACTGTTAGTAATTGTACATTAATTTCAAGTCGGACATACATTTATTGTCATAAAAATATATCTTTGAATTTCTAACTGATTTAATATCCTGTATGGCTACATATAAACCTCTTTGTTAGTCATAATTGACCAGAAAGAAAATAAGTTCAATTTATACTTACAAGATAGATCAGAACTGTACGGATAAACTTCCCAAGGTTGTTTAGAGAAGTGATATTCATTTTATTCACTTTTTATTAAATTACTAAAAATAACACATATAAATATAATTCATAAAAAAATTAAACGCCTATTTCAGGTGATGATTAATTGATTATTTTTTTTTGTAATCTCTCAGAACTCATCTAATGACGGTAAAGAGGACATGACAACATGTATCTGCATTAAGACGATCAGACATGGGATCATTAGGCCTTCATCAAAATACAGGCAGTATCCCTAAAAAATGTGTGAAAGTTTGTTGATAGAATTCTGTTCCACTTTGTACAATGACTGTAAGCTTATATAAATATTTCTGTTGCCTAGTATTATGGTTTACAATATTTAGTTTGAATGATTTGCGTTGAAAGATTTACGTACTTTTTGTATAAGTAGAGTAGTCCTAATAATTTTTTAAAGAGTTTATGTGATTCCAGTCTATATTGAGAATACTAGCCCCAATGATAATAATAACAACAACAACAACAATAATAATAATAATAATAATAATAATAATAATAATAATAATAACAATAATAGTCTACATTAATAAAATTCATGATAAAGTTCCGCTTATGTATTACTGAAAATTAAAATATAAAATTATGAAATATTTACCTAAAAGGTCGGTCACCTCAACTTAAAGGTTATTTATCTGTAGTTATGCAAAACACGTTATTCATGAAGGACGTCATATGTTATATATTGAAAACACCCTAACAATAATGTCCATAGAAAATAATCCAGCTAGGATAAACGTACTCGAGGAGATGGACATTTTGAAGGCAGTTAACAACAACGACCATCTGAAAAATGAAAACGCACCCAGTAAGTGTAACCCCCTCTACCAGATTCAGTGGAACACCAGTATTGAATCCTGCTGATGATGGTACTAGTCCCGAAAGCGCCACAGAGAAATAATCTTTAAGTTGAGGAGACGAATCTTTTAGGTAAATATTTAATAATTTTAATTTTATAATGATATTAATAATAATAACAATAATGATAATAAAATTATTTATTTATTCTGGCAGAGTTAAGGCCATAAGGCCTTCTCTTCCACTCAACTAGCACATATTTGACAATATAGATTATATATACACTATACTAATTATAAAGAATTAAAAATATAGGCTATTAAATGCTGCAATAGAAATTTCATGTACAAACAACTTTTTATACGATGATAATAATAACAATAGCAATACTTATTATTATTATTATTATTATTATTATTATTATTATTATAGTATCCATCCATAGTAATTCTGCCCGAAGGCAGGTAGTTCACTGCAATCATAGCATTTTCATGCTATACTTGCAGCTTTACTAGGGAATTATAGGTGTGGTAGCTTCCCGTTGCTTTCCACACCTGTGAAGGATGATGATGATGATGATAATGATGGCCATATGATTTTCGGGACCGTTTGGGCCTTAAAGTTTTCCTGACATTTGTCTTACAGGTGAGGAAAAACCCCGATAAAAACTTCACCCAGAAAAACTGCCCGGACCGCGGATCGAACCCGGGCCCGCTGCGTGGCAAGGCAGCACGCTACCTCGAGACCACAGCGGTGGACTATTATAGTATAAATATGAGAAACACGAATTAATATATGTACCTTACACTGGGTAATGATGAAGTCGAGGTTAGAGCAAATATAAATTTGGATCTCTTTTAAAAGATGCCAATGTTCGGCAGCCCTTTATTTCTTGTGGTAGGGAATTCCAGTTGCGAGAAGTGAAGATAGTCTTTGACACGGTTACTACATAGTTAATGAAAACTGTTGCATTCGATAAAGGCAGTTTTCACAAAATATGAATAAAATGTATCCATACTTTAAATAATTGTTATGTTATTAATTTTTTCGATTCTTTTTTTTTTTTTTTTTTTTTTTTTTTTTTTTATCCCCACTCAATTGGTAACGTTTTCCCTCTAGTGTGTAATGTCTTTAAAGTTTATTGCCAACAATAAATTCGATCCAACGAATTGAAAACTACAAAATCTAACTATAAACTCATGTAGGCCTAGAAAATGTCCACATGTAAAGCAATTGGGTTTCATTAGTCTAACTATATTACAGTGACATTTCTTTCCGAGGCGATATTGATAATGTAATAGGCCTACAGTTATTTGTCATTGTTCTGGACATCCCTGTTTGGAAAACAAGGAAGATAGTCGATATCAAGTTGTAAGACGACCCGAACAACCCTGTTTGTAATTATAACCCTCGGGAAGACGCTTGACAAATGAGAGGCAACATCCTAGCTTGTAGCTGGATTGTCAGTGTTTGGCGGGTAGTCATCAACACGCGTGTCATTTGCATTTCCTTCACTTCTCATTAATTCAAACATATCAACAGAAAAACACGAAAAATTTACTTCAAATTCACACGTTTATTTAGAGACTTGAGATTAAATGACACTCTTTAACAGCTAAGGTTATTAGCATTGCAATTCAAATCTTGGAGTAAACCAGACGAAACATTTTGCTCAGAGGCTTCCTTTTTCACGCATGAGGTTATTTTATGGCCGTTAAATCTAAGAGACGGAATCCACGGCCATAGTTCTTTTCCGAAAGAACCTACATTCAGGATTTTTACGCTCTGGATTGACACTGGCCGGGTTTGACCCCGCGAACCTTGGAACAAGAAACGAGCGTAGGTCCAACACACACTTGTTTAGAAAACACGTAACATTAGAAATTAACTTTGAACTCTACATTTCAAAGTTACAACAAATGAAATTACCATCCACGCTTTTTTTAATAATTATTGCTCACATTATTTCTTACTCTCATGGAGTTTCTATCTATAGATCTATAGATCGGTAACAGTATAGGCCTACATACAACCATTTCGAAATATTGAAAAGATGCCAGATATCATAGTTGTTAATGAAGTTTAAGTTTAATATTTTCGGAAAACAAAAGTTGCATACAAGGAATTGAAAGTGATATGATATTTGGAAGATGTGCTCAAATTCCGACGCCCGTTATATTGGACTATTTTTGTTTTGTGGTAGACCTATTCCGTAAATGCCAAGGTAAGTGATGGGCTGAAATTTAATTACCACAATTCATTTATCATTGATTGTTTAATAAATAATTGAAATTAACATTCAAACATTTTATACTTCAGACCCACTATAATATTCAACAATACTCATAGCCTGTAAGTAGTGCAGGTTTTATGAATCCAAAGATTCTAGATATGATATATGTATTCAGCGCAATTCATTTTATTCTCATGAAAGCAACCGGACTGACCATATGAAGACACAGAAGATGGTCTGAACAATTTGAACAATTCTAGCTTTCATGAAACCGGAACGAACCAACAGGCTTAATCCCTGGATGATGATGATGATGATGATATATATACCACTATGGTCTCGTACGCATCGGGTCTGGATGTGACAAGTTTCCTGGGTGATGAGATTTTTGGGTTTTTTTTCTCACATGTAGAACATGTCAGGAAATTTTAAGGCCCAAACGGTCCCTACATCATGTATCATCATTATCATATTCTTCATGTTAAATATGAATGTGTGTGTGTGTGTGTGTGAATGGTATGTTGTCTCAGAGAAGGCCCTGACATTGATCTTATCTCTCATTCGAGGAGGCCTTCCATGTCTTGGATGATCAAAAAACTATGCGTGTGTTCTTCAGTTTAAAATCCCTCTCTCGACAGGCCTGGGTTCATGTGGTATATAAAAAGAGTCTATAAGCTGAGAGGTTAAACTAAGTTAATGGAAATTACATTTTTTTTAGAAGATACAGAGAATGTAAAAAGAGGTTCGAATTAAGCCATCAAAAGACTATTGAAATATTCAAATTATTTTTACATGCCACTTCACGGCTCATTTTATACAGCTTAGTTTAGAAATATCGTTATTTCATTATATATTTAAAAAATATAATAGGAGTTACTTAGCCAATTTGTAAGTTCTGTCACAATTTCAATGAATAATTCCGTGGTTAAAAGAAACCACTAAGGGTCAGTTTCACCAACAGAGGTAACTCTATTACGCCAGTTTTCCCTATGTATAAAGCATAGCTTAAAATGGCGTAATACAGTTACCTCTGTTGGTGAAACCGACCCTAACTGAAGTTTAATATCCCAATTAACAGAGTGAATTACTCTTAATATTTTTCACAAATTTAGCCTTCACACTTCAGATATTTTTTTTAGACTTCTTCAAGATTACGGTGTCTTATTAAATAGGCCTTGGTCTCCAAATGGCCCAATGTTTCTAAGCAAAAGGATTGAAATCATGGCTGGATGACGAACAATACATACTGTATATCTGATAAACTCGGTTCCTTTCCTGGGAGCTACTGCTGATCTTTCCAGTTCTATGGGCTGGAGCACTGTCCTACTGGAAGATCTAGTGAACCCTCTTGAACACTAACTGATTGAAAAGTTTCATAACTATCTCCAGGAGTTACTAAGAACCTTTGGCGCCTATATTGGCTCCCTTTTCACATAGCCTAAATAAATTTCGATGGTCATGTTGTAGAAGATACCCTATCAAATAACTAAATTATGACTGATGCCGGATGTTAGCCACGCAGACTTCAGGGAGAAAGCTGGTGAGACTCTTCACGGCTCCGACCATACACTCTTATCATTTTACCGATTTAAGTTCTGCTCTATAGTGAAAACTTTTTCATCGGACTATTTAACTCATGCCCCAAATGGGAGTCAATGACCAATCACATTTCAATGATTCTTGATTTACAACCAATCACAGTCGCTTTTCACCTCGATTTCATCAGTTTAATTTTATCGCTGTAAAATCAACTCACTGTAACATTCTAAATAGGTCATAGCATTATTTTGCAGTGACACCATGTGGCTACCAGATAGTATATATACTGCACAAATGTAACCTTATTGTGGTTGCGGGAGATAATATAAAAACATTTGTAGCAATTGATTATACCACAAAAAAAAAACACTGTTTGCAATTTCTTAAACGTATTTTTTCCCAGGTAATAACGTTCCAGAAAAATATAATTGACATATTTACATCATAGGACATCAGAAATTAATCAATATACAGTTTGATATGTTTCATTTTTTTCTCCACTAGGGTGCATCCTTACAATATTGCGATCTTTTGGCAATAAATAATATGATCTGGTTGCAGTGTTAAGTGAAACAACGTTTCTCATTTGTTTTCAATCATCGCCGTTTACATTAACTATATAATATCCATCCATTGTAATTCTGCCCAAAGGCAGGTCCTTCACTGCATTTTCATGCTATGCTTGCAGCTTTACTAGGGAATTGTAGGTGTGGTAGCTTCTCATTGCTTTCCACACCAGTCAAGGATGATGATGATGATGATGATAAGGATGATGATGATGGCCATATGATTTCGGGGACCGTTTGGGCCTTAAAGTTTTCCTGACATTTGTCTTACAGGTGAGGAAAAACCCCGATAAAAACCTCACCCAGAAAAACTGCCCCGACCGGGGATCGAGAGGTTATATATTTAAAATAACTATATTTAAATAATGATTTGTGAGTAAACAGCTTAATTTTATTCGTTAAATAGTCCTAACAAATACCACTCTTGATTTCCAAATTCTCTAGATAAATTCACTCGTGGCATTACTTATGATAAATCCATTCTCTGGTGTTTCCTGCATGCCGCCGAAGAAGGTTATGCGTTCTTTCCCGTCTTGTCTTTTTTAAACTAGCGGTAACTAGGTAAACATGCAATCTCGGATCATGTAATCTAATATTCTGGAGATGCTCGTTTTCTTACATTTGATGCTTGGCCTATTATTATTATTATTATTATTATTATTATTATTATTATTATTATTATTATTATTATTATTATATTATTTTCTGACAGGATTTCTTCTGATTCGTTCACAATCTTTTTATTGATTCCGGAGACCGATCCTAGCGAGGACGACAGATATGGTTCTGTCATGAGACCAAATTTCGAAACTCTTAATGGTTCGGTATACGAGTATTTGTACGGGTCCACCGTAATGGCCTCGAGGTAGCGTGCTGCCTTGTCACGCAGCGGGCCCGGGTTCGATTCCTAGTCGGGACAGGCTCCTGGATGAGGTTTTTCAGGGTTTTTCCTCACCTGTAAGGCATGTCAGGAAGCTTAGGGCCCAACGGTCCCCGAAAATCATCCGGCCATCATGATCATCCTTCACCGGTGTGGAGACAACGGGAAGCTACCACACCTATAATTCCCTAGTAAAAGCTGCAAAGCATAGCATGAAAATGTTAGAATTACAGTGAAAGACCTGCCTTCGGGCAGAATTACTATAGAACAGAATAGAATATTTGTACGGATCTCAGTGAAATTCCTAGCGGTTTTAACTAATCTAAAAGTTGTTTTTTGGTTTGTTTTTGCACTTGTGCAAAGGTATTACAGTTATACGATTTTCTTTCACCGACCATTGTATCTTGAAACAAAGAAGAATAATACTAACTGCTGACAGGTCAATTTAAAATTACTAAGTTGGATGTTTATTCAAGATAAATCATTAGTAGCCTCTGCTCAGTTACTGATAAACGCCCCTAGCAGTATAATTATATATTTGTAAGACTACAATTAAAAAATAAATAAAAACTGCATGGCGCGACAGACAAAGAAAGCCCTGGCTACCAGCTGACTGCTGGCCTCACATCCTCTTGTGCCATTTACAATGGTAGATGATTATCCAGTTAGTATAGTGTCAGCATGACAAGCCCCCAGCGTTATAGCTAGTTTCCTTGACTTATTCTGGATACCCATATTTGTCATGATGCTGGGTGGGGATCAGTCCCATACCAGTCGAAATTTCATAAGAAAATTTCTTCCACAAATATATAGGACCAAGTATATACGTAAACTTTTCTCACGTGTCCAATTATAAACATAATAATAAGCGTTTTTTCTGATAGTCTAATTTAAAGTTAATTTCATAAAGGCCAACACGCACACACAACTGAGTAACACTAAGAAATTGGGACTGGAAGTAAATATCAATAAAACTAAATATATGGTCACACATAAAAATACATTATATAATGGAAATGGACAGCTAATGACAAATGAGGGAAAATTTGAGGAAGTGGCTGAATTCAAATACCTAGGAACAATAATCACAAACAGGAATGAGATGCACAAGGAAATTAAACATAGGCTCAATTCTGGAAATGCGTGTTATTATGCATTACAGAGACTCTTGACTTCCCAACTCCTTTCAAAAAACGTTAAACTGAAAACATATAAAACTATTATTCACCAGTTATAGGCCCTATTAAGTGGATGCGAAACATGGACTTTTACTTTAAGGGAGGAAAGGAAATTACGAGTATTTGAGAATAAATTTCTTAGGAAAATTTTTGGACCAAATAGAGATGAAAAAACAGGTGAATGGAGAAGACTGCATAACAGTGAATTACATGGTGTTTATAGGAAGTCAGATATAATGAGAACAGTTAAGTCTCGTAGACTGCGATAAGGAGGACATATGGGGAAGAATGGGGAATGAAATACGTGCATGGAAGCTTCTTGTAGGAAAACCAGAGGGAAACGGCCAATTGGTGGACCAAGAATGAGGTGGGAGATTAACATAAACTATGATTTGAGGGAAGTAGATTATACAGGGGATGATTGGAAAACATTGGCCCACGATAGCGATATATGGAGAGCTTATGTCCGCGTAGCCATGAACCTACGGTTTCGATAGTGCCAGTGAGTTAGTTTTGGAATTAAATTTTTATTATTTCAAATAATTCAGAAGTTGTGAATATTCGCATCACTATGTTGGAAGTCAGTTTTACTGTGATAAGTGCCTGAAACTGATATGTTTAGCTCACCTCTTGCTAATGTATGTAAATGTTATGTTGGAAGACTATTACAGCAGTAAAGCCTTTTAAATATTCAGAATCTTAATATGATAAAACAGTGTAGGAAAACTTGCCGTAAGACGTGTTATTAATGACATTCATAAAACGTATTGGTCAAGTCAAAAAAATTGTCCAATCTTGACTATAACAAATATATCGACGTCATTCTTCCATCTTCTGATTCTAACATCTTTACCTATAGTCTCTGAATCGGTTGTCACAGTAACATACCTGGCAGATTAACCAATTTCATGGACAATTTTCTCTGGAATTTGCACCCGTGCCAGGAGATAATGGATCACTGATTACTTGAATGGACTCTATAATTTCTATTATCTCAATATTCAACTTAAGTGTGTTGAACTTTGAAAACTTACATTAATCCTACACCCAACTTTATAAACAGTGAGTAATTTTATTTTCGTTAGACCTAGATAGATTATTGAAATGCCAAAAAATATAATTTATCTTCCAAGAAAAGAAAATTATAGTCAAATATCCATAAAACGTGCGCTCGTAATAATCGTTTTTTTTCTTCGGTCTCTGCACGTCAAATAACCCTATATGAAAAAAAAAACTCCTGGCGCGACAGGCCTAGAAGGCCCTTAGCCTACCAGCCGGCTGCTGGCCTCACATCCACATGTGTCAATCACAGAGGTAGATGATCAACCAGCCAGTTTAGTGTTGACATGTGATCAGCATATCGAGTTCCCCAGCCGTTATAGCTGGTTTTCTCAACATGGAGCCGCTACTTATTGTAGCTACCCAAATGCCTCACGATGCTGGGTGGGCACCGGTCCCATACTGGCCGAAATACCATGAGAAAATTTCTTCCCCCATGGACACTCGAACCAGCGCAAGTCCCATAGCTCTGCGCCAAGGGTTTCTGCCTTAACCACTCGGCTACGGCACGGGATTATACCCTATACAAGCGATGGAGAAAAGTACCAAAGTGTGTTCCCTTCCCCTCAATCATATTTGAAGCTCGCCCACTGTTGCAGGAAAAGTAGTTGCATTCTATTTATCCTTTGTAATTACTCATTTGATCAATTTTTTAAAACTTTTTTTAATGTTAATATAAATACCTTTTTAGATCAGCCTTCCTCAATTAAAATGGATTTTTCTTTTAAAAAAACTTCGTTAATTAGTTACAAGCATATAGGCCTTTCAGAACATATTCCATCTTCGGCATATCATTTAGTACTAAAATGGAATATGTTCAGAAATTTCTACATGCTTTTAACTAATTGTTTAAACAAAAATCCATTTTATTTGAGGAAAATTGATATAAAATGGCACTTGTATTAATATATTTTTTAAAATTACTACATAATCTCAATTGTGATTACAATGAATTTTATAAATATTGATCATTTTATCTGTTTACCGAATGAAGTAACACACCATTATTTATTTTTTTTATAGGAAATAAACCCAATGGGTAGAACTTTGACACTACACACACCCAGTCCCAAGGTTGAGATTTTAAAAATCCCTTACCCCGCCGGGAATCGAACCCGAGTCGCCGGAGTGGAAGGTAGGGACTCTACCAACTACGCCACAACGACGGACTAACACATAGTTTTTTTCGTTCTATATAATATGTAAATACATGTTAAATGCCAACATGTAAACGCTTGTTTCTTTATATTAACATTTATCTACACCCTACTAATTCCACCGCTGTTGTCTCGAGGTAGCGTGCTGCCTTGTCACGCAGCGGGCCCGGGTTCGATCCCCGGTCGGGGCAGATTTTCTAGGTGAGGTTTTTATCGGGGTTTTTCCTCACCTATAAGACAAATGTCAGGAAAACTTTAAGGCCCAAACGGTCCCCGAAATCACATGGCCATCATCATCATTATCATCTTTATCATTATCATCATCCTTCACCGGTGTGGAAAGCAACGGGAAGCTACCACACCTACACAATTCCTTAAGTAAAGCTGCAAGCATAGCATGAAAATGCTATGATTGCAGTGAAGGACCTGCCTTCGGGCAGATTACTACGGACGGACACCCTATTAACTAAGAGGTCAAGAGTATAACAACATAATAACCATTAATTACATCACATTGCTACTGGAATACGCCGCTGAACAGCTTTGATCTCGTCTTGTATACAATCGAACACTGAAAAGAAGAAATACGCCTGACCTTGCTGTGGTAGATATCAAGTGAGTATAGATTAAGTTCGTTTCACCCCTATTCCCCATTACTCCCCTTATACAATGCCATAAAAAGGCCCGATTTATTGCACTCAAATCACCCACGATACAATTTTTTATGGAGTAGCATACTATAAATTCATTTATAGTATATGAACCCAAATTATTTTATAAACAGCTGAGGCACATCTTAACATTTGTAATAAATTATTCAACAGACCAACGATTTTAATTCATCTTCTCTCCCTCTATTTATCTATCTCTCTCTTTCTTTGCCTCTCCTTTTGTGATAACTTTTTGGTTTCCCATATTTCCCAGAGAGAGGTCTTGATCACTTATGAGTTGATTAGCCAAATAGTATGAAGATTACTTCATTCCCTAATAATATTTAGTTATTTTCTGTTAGATTGAATTAATAATTGACAACTTAAACTCTTCTCACTTACGTTAAATATGTCAATTGTAATTAATTTTGTAATCGTTTATGTTGTTGATAGATTACATTCTCATTAACTTCTCTCAGTATTCGTTTCCATTTCTGTATGTTTCTAGAGACATTCCAACTGCTCTGTATTTTAAGCTTTATCAAATCTTCAATTAAATCTTTATACTTTGACTAAGGTCTTAGAACATTTCTTCTTGCAACTGAATTAGTTTAAATTATACTTTTACTTATTTACTACAAATTATACATTTTCTGAATGTATCCTAGCTATCTCAATCTAGCTACCTAATATCACTAATAATATGTGGCGAATTGTAAGTATCCATTGTTGTTGCCTTTCTTCTTAGATGTTTTCATATATTTTCCTTAACTTTTTTATACAGTGAATTGGTTGAACGGTAAAATCCAGGTCTAATTTTTTATGTAGGCCTAATTGTGGAAAATCTAGTGTTGCTCTTTCAGAATGGAAGCTAGACTGGTATTAAATAACACTGAGCAAAAAAAAAAAAAAAAAAAAAAAAAAATTGTCTCAAAAAGAAAAATATGCGATTCTGATAGTATTTTTTCTCCTGAATTCAAATATGATATCGGTTTTTCTCCATCACGCAAGGTTTCCGAGAGACAGGAATTTATAATTCCAAACACTTTAATATTTTCTACATTCGTAACTATTTATTTATTTATTTTTTTATTTAGATTTATTTAGCCTGGTGGAGTTAAGGCCATGTGGCCTTCTCTTCCACTCACCAGGACAAACATATATTACATAAGAATATAACAATCTTAATTAACTCTAATATTAAACACTAAGTAAAAATTTGATCAAAAGAAACTACACACTATTCGAACATTCGGACTCACCTAGAAAGTAAGAAATGACGATTTTCTGCTATATTTCGCCTGTGGAACATCCCTCTTGATGGTCCAACAATAATCGGCCAGCATATCAGTATTCCATTTGCCTTGATATCTCTTTTCCATAGTTGAAACCATTTGAGTTAGCTCATTTGGTTTTATTTTACAATGGATAACTGGACGAAAAAACGTTTATTAAAAAATAATTTTAAGTCCATTAGCTAATTGAAATTGAAATAAAAAAGAACTGTGGGTGATGGAGAAATTCCGAATACATATTTAAAAACACGATAAAAGACTGCATTAAGTACAACTATTGGTATTCCTGAGACAAAAATCATGTTGACCAGTGTAATTAAATACATTACATTTTTATATTGACTCTGAGGAAAGTAAATCTGAGGGATTTGCAAATAATTTTGAAATAATTTGATGGTATGCACATGGAGGTTGTTCAACTGTCATGTGTTGTGTATTTTGGCCGCACACAACATATTCATATAATAGGATTTGATTGTAAGTTGTAATGAATAAGCTTGTTTGAATTAACTTTACGATTATTGTCATTAGGAGGAATGCCGCTCATTTCTAGTTTTTATGCGTAATTACCTCTACCTTGTAAGAAAAAAAAGTCATTCATTTGTAACAGGACCAGTTTTATTATTACAGGAAATGTAAACCGTCTCAGAACAAATCTAATTTATAAGACAGTTCTAAATATGTGCAGATGGAACAGAAAGACACATTTTCCTTCATTCAAATATTTCCCAGTTTTTCACTTAAAAATTCTACAACATATCTATTGTGCACATGGTTCGTAACTTTTGAAATCCAATAAAGCATTGATTTTTATTTTCAATTTGAATACAAGGAAAAACAAATCTGAGAGGTTTTATAAGTTTAAACTATGAATATGAATATAAACTTATCTGAGTTGTTTAAATAAAATGTAGGCCTATGGTTTGTTATATTCAACAAGATAATTTGCGGGAAAGCTGAAAGCTGCCTTTAACCCTTAAATTCGTAACATTTGGATACATCAGTTGGTTCAATTAATTTAATATTTTAAATAAATCAGAAGAAAACGAACACAAAGAAACTACTTAAATGTGTGTCCAATTATAAAATATACATATTAATAACAGTTACACAAGATTCCGTTTTCACTGCGGTCCGCCGCATTCAAATAATAAACAGACGAAATTTGTGTATTGCCAATTATTTTTGAGAAAATAAAATAACCACGTAATTTGGCTGTAAATACTTTATTTTGAGACTTCGAACTCAAAAACATGAATTTTTATGTGGTTAGAAAAACAAAGCACGAAACTACTTTACCTTGTAATAATAACACCAACAATAATAATAATCTGTTATGTGAAATTACAGAATCATTAATATATACTGCAATTTTAGAGTTTAGATTTTCAAACACACACATATATATATCATCATCATCATCCGGTATCATGGCAGCTGCTGCCGTCTTCCGGAAACCAAACGCCATTCCTCTCTATCCATCCATTGATCTTCCTCCATTCCTCTGATATTCATAGCTGCTTGTACCCCTTCTATCCAAGTTTTCTTCGGTCTTCCTCTCTTCCTCCTTCCCATTGGGATCCATTCCATAACAATTTTTTGGCAATCTTTGCTCTGGCATTCGTTTGACATGACCATACCACTGCAATCTTTTCTTTTCTATGATGTCTATGATGTCCGGCTCCTCTTGTACACCCATAATTTCCCTTATTATGTCTTTATTTATTTCGTATTCTATCCATTCTAGATTTTCCAGCTGATCTTCTTAAAACATCCATTTCTGTACTTAAAATTTTTTCATTTCCCTGGTAGGAATTTGCCAGACTTCAGCACCATATGTTAAAATGCTCTGAATTATGGTTTGATATATTTGTAATTTTCTATTTTTTGTAATATTTTTGCTCCACCAAACAGAGTTTAAAGCATTTATTGCTTGTTTTGTTTGTGCGATTCTATTTTTAATTTCCACTGTGTTATCGCCTGAATGGTCTAATTTTGTTCCTAAATAAGTGCATTCAATACTAGGTTTTAGTTCTTCTCCATTGTTGAAATTTATATATTCCATTTCTTCTCCTATACACAGATATTTAGTTTTCTCAATGTTTATATAAAGTCCCCATTTTTCATATTCTTCTTTTAGTTTTTTAGCCATATATTCTATGTCATCGCGGTCCTGTGCTATTAATACCTGGTCGTCTGTAAAACTGAGTGATTATACATGCGTATTTTGGATTGGTGTGCCCATTTTTTGACATTTTTTCCTCCAGTCTCTTAGTACTCTTTCGAGATAAATTTTAAATAGAGTTGGAGATAAACTGCAACCTTGCCTTAAACCTTTTTGTAATAGTAAATCCTTTTGTTGTATGATTTCCAACTTTTATTTTCGAAATAGATCCTTTGTATAATGCTTTTATAGCTTCTACTAATTTTTGGTAATGTTGGAATCATATATATATATATATATATATATAGATTATATGACTATTTGAGTTAATATCTGAAGTAGCGATGCACATTGACAAATACACTAAAATAAAGTTTTTTTTATATAAACGGAGACAAGAAAACTGTGCTCAGGACTTCATTTCTAAAAAAAAGATATTCATTCAAAAAAGCAATATCTTTCAAAAGTATAATACATTTTGGATGTAAAAAGTATATGCCTATATAATAAAAGTAGTTTTAAACAATACAATTATCTCTTGTCAAAAAATAGGCTCTCGCGCCTCCATTAGACATTAATAGGTTATTCTGTGCAAGGAATCCATCTACACCCATTTTTATTTTGTTAGGTGAGAAAAATGGGCAAGTTAGGGTGAGAAAATGGGCAAGTTAATGTACACCACATTGTTTCCAGTTTATTGAATAGTCTTGCGCACCACGAGGAAAAGTTGAGCATTCTGTTCGAACAGTGAATAATATAGGCCGTGATGAACTCCAGTCGTAGAATTCCCCATAATTATTTGATTACTATTTATAACAATTATAATTTATTTTTGTTATGGGGAAAATAATCATTATTTTATTTTTACTTCGCCTTCAATAAGTTGCAGTTAACACAGATTAAGAACTTTCATGTCTAGATATTCTTTTAAAAAATGTATTTCTTCTGTATATTATAATTTAATAGTATTTTCATTCCAGCTAAGGGTAAATCCATGTTATGTCATATTAGATTAGATTAGGTAACCGGTAATTTGACTGATTATGTCCAAATTTCCGGATGGATCAATTTCATATAACTTATAAAGCATATGATAATATTCCTCAAAAAATGTTAATGGAAACTTCAGATAATTTTAACATTACCAAAAACAGTACTAAGAGACTGGAGGAAAAAATGTCAAAAAATGGGCACACCAATCCAAAATACGCATGTATAATCACTCAGTTTTACAGACGACCAGGTATTAATAGCACAAGACCACGATCACATAGAATATTTGGCAAAGGAATTAAAAGAAGAATATGAAAAATGGGGACTTTATATAAATATAGAGAAAACCAAATATCTGTGTACAGGAGAAGAAATGGAATATATAAATTTCAACGATGGAGAAGAACTAAACCCTAGTACTGAATGCACTTATTTAAGAACAAAGTTAGACCATTCAGGCGATAACACAGTGGTAATTAAAAATAGAATCGCACAAACAAAACAAGCAATAAATGCTTTAAACTCTGTTTGGTGGAGCAAGAATATTACAAAAAATAGAAAATTACAAATATATCAAACCATAATCCAGAGCATTTTAACATGTGGAATTTTAAGTACAGAAATTTATGTTTTAAGAAGATCAGGAGGAAAATCTAGAATGGATTGAATACGAAATAAAGAAATAAGGGAAATTATAGGTGTACTAGAGGAGCCGGACATTATAGACATAGAAAAGAAAATATTACAGTGGTATGGCCAAGTCAAAAGAATGCCAGAGCAAAGACTGCCTAAAATTATTATGGAATGGATGCCAATGGAAAGGGGGAAGAGAGGTAACCGAAGAAAATTGGATAAAAAGGGTATAAGCGGCTATGGATATCAGAGGATTGGAGGAAGATCAATGGATGGGCAGAGAGGAATGGCGTTTGCTTTCCGGAAGACGGCGCCAGCTGCCATGATACCGGATGATGATGATTAAATGCATATAAGTCATACCTCTCCGACATGAGAAATGTTTCCATATACCGGTGTGTGTGTGTGTGTATATATATATATATATATATATATATATATATATTAAATTGGGCCTAAGACCAAGAACGAATTTGTGCACGAAAATAGTAAGAAGAGGACTATGTTTTTGGAATGAAATTAAAATATGGTGTCCACCTGCACTAATGCCGTCTCTGCTACATATTTAAGATACGGTATTTAGATATCGCAGCCCCTTGCCCAGGGACTGCAGTGAGTATGCTTCCCAGCTACAATACATGGAGTAGGGTTTTCCTCAAGGTCATTTACTAAATGACACTGTCTATGCGTGCAAAAAATAACTACTGATCTCACTATACAAACCCTCAAAATTCAACACTAGCCATGTAAGAAGTTCAACTACTGTAGAGAGTTTTTGTGTTCCAACTGGGAACACAGTACTTATATTAGTTTGTAATCGTATCAGATTTCTATAATAAACTAAATGAAGTAGATCTTTAAATATCTTACCTGTAAAACGTTTCGCACACAAACCAATGGGAAAGTGAATAATTAACACACACATCACATGAAATCCATTTCGAATAAAATAACTTCACTTTATTATTTGTAAACTAGTTTTATCGTTCACGTCTAAGATTTTGATTCCGATGTTAATATTCTGATATTTTAAAGAACGTCGTTAAGTACAATACTAAATTTTATATTTCTAAAAAAAAAAAACGTTTGTAAATTCCGTACAAGTAATCCCCGCCATTACTATCGTATCAGTTGATCATATCGGCATCTATAAACTGTTCTAAAATTGACGTAGTCAACTAATGCGCCATCTATGATTTACTTGGTATATTATATTTTAATATACTTGTGGGCATTTTCGTTTATTATTATTATTATTATTATTATTATTATTATTATTATTATTATTATTATTATTATTAAAAATACTATTAAGTCTGAAATAACTCGGATTGTTACCTTATAAACTATTTCCATAAATTAACAAGGAAGGATTATGACGATTTGTTTGGTGGTTTAGATCAACAATCCATAAGTTACAATAACAAGATACCAAACAACAATATACGCAGTGCAATAACAAAACTGGCTGTGCATGGATATCACTACAAACTCTGCAAAATTTCAAACTGTCATGATCCGTCAATGGACTGCGTGTGTAAGCTCTGTGATAGATCGTGTGCAAGATACCATGTCTGTTTACAGAGAACAAAATCGTTGCTGGCATATAGCAGAGACCAAATGTAACGCACATTAGTGCGCGCTTCTTCCTATTATAAGTTACATAGGTCAATTTGATATTTTATGGTTGTTTTTATTCTGGATTTAAGTGATATCGTTCCGTTGCAGGTTAATTTAGTATTGTGTAGTTGTCAGCTCTGTATTGCATCAGTTTTGCCGCAGTTTTCTTTGATTAATGGAGTGTTCCCTCGTTTTGCTAATAAACGCCATGTTAAAGTTCGTACTTGAATATCCAAGATTTCTGTTGTAAGTGAAAAAAGTGTGATTAAGTGATTAAAGTAGACTCTTATGAAGTGTTATTTTCTACTGACGACGTTCGGTTGAGATCAAGGTGAGTACAGAAGCTCTTATTAAAACTTAGCTAACGCAACCGCCAAAAGTGTAGTACCCAAACTACCGGTGCATGACACCTAGCCAAATGCAACTTTTGTACTTATCACCACGACACTTTTTGTTAATTGCTTAATAGAGATTGTAGCGATTATGTTTTTAAATCCCAGACCATCTGAAAACAAAAATATAGGCTATAAGTTTCAAAAATTACAACAAATTGCCTTATGTAAAAATTTAATACCTTTAGTTTGAAAACAATATCTCCATGGCATATATTTTTCCATGCTAATATGGCATAGATACTAAACTACATTTATAACTGATTACAGTATTATTATTATTATTATTATTATTATTATTATTATTATTATTAATATATTATTCGTAGGGTAGGGTGTAATGGGACATGTAAAAGTTGCCTACCTATAAGGAAAATGTTAAATTAAGATAAAGAGGGATATCATGACCATCATAATCAAAATTACAAATGATATTTTTGATAAAAAATCAAGTATGAGAATATCACCTCATAATAATAGTAATAATAATAATAATAATATTTATTATTATTACCTATAAGGAAAATGTTAAATTATGATAAAGAGAGATATCATGACCATCATAATCAAAATTACAAATGATATTTTTGATAAAAAATCAAGTAGGCTATGAGAATATCAGCTCATAATAATAATAATAATAATAATAATAATAATAATAATAATAATAATTATTATTATTATTATTATTATTATTATTATTATTATTATTATTATTATTATTATTATATTCACAATCAGTGTAGGCGCGGCCTTCTTTGTGTACAGCTTTCGATCCCTTAGTTCCATACATAAACGGCATCAAGTATAATAATGATACTAATAATTATTATTGTTATTATTATTATTATTATTATTATTATTATTATTATTATTATTATATGACCCTGGATTGAGCTAATTACTCATCTGGGAGGCCCTCCGTGTCCTTGTGGTAAAAAAAGTGTGTGATCCAGAGATTTAAATCCTCATCCAAAAGGCCATGTCTCTATAAAGCCCGGGTGGCATAGGGTACGTAAAAATTACAGTAAGGGAGAAGTTAAACTAAAGTAAAGGGAGAGGTTATTATTATATATTGTTGGCTCAATACAATTATTGTATTGCGAGTTATTCAGATAAAAAAATGTCAGTAGATTAGGACATTACAATTAGTAATAATAGACCAGGCCCGGGTGTCTAGATACTTAGTGTGAACACGCCTCTCTTTGTGTACAGTTTTCGATTCCATAGTTGCATACAAAAATAATCTGATCTGTGGGGTACAATGCTTTTTATGTCACCAGTACATTTCTACTACGCATTTTGAATTACACAGCACTGAACTAGTTTATATTTTATCTTATCTGTAGTCAGTATGGCAATGCTTGTGTGAGCGCACCAGCTGCGCTCTGAAAGTACGTAACACACAACCCTGGAAAAGAAAGCGTGCCTGCCTAATTCTAATATCACATGGGTATCGATTTCGATTCTCGTCTTATCTTAGATTGTTTTCGTGTTTATTTAACGTCGTAAAAAACTTAACAGTTCTGTCTATTTGAGAATTAATTAAGTCCGCTAAGAAAAATTAAAGTAGGGATGAGGGATATCTTCATGCTATCCATGTGACCACTTGTACTGTCATCGGCTCACCATTAACAGGTTGAGTCTTGTCCTGTCATGAATTTATCCAAAGGACACATGGGGCTGTGTTAAAATTAAAACTTATAGGCCTATGTTCCATCATGGAATAGTTGAAAAATGAAGAAATGTGAATTTTTCAGAGAGCAATAAATCATATTGATTTCAAAATTGTATTACAACTTATGTGTTTTTTGATAAATGAAAGTTACAATGTATTGATCTAGCCAAAGAAGATGTACTTCAAAAAATTTTCAAGAGTCCGCCGCTATGGTCTCGAGGTAGCGTGCTGCCATGTCACGCAGCGGGCCCGGGTTCGATCCCCGGTCGGGACAGTTTTTATGGATGAGGTTTTTATCGGGGTTTTTTCCTCACCTGTAAGACAAATGTCAGGAAAACTTTAAGGCCCAAATGGTCCCCGAAATCATATGGCCATCGCAATCATCATTCATATTCATCTTAGATGAAGCTTAGGATTAGGGACTCTCCTGGCGCACCACTATCGTCATCACCCATCATATCATTGGGGCAATGTAATCCCGCCTTCCAGGCGCCCCAACCTCAGAAGTGGGTTAAAAATACGCCATGCCTGGAGAGAAACCAGGAATGTCGAAAGACAACCTTGGGGCATTTGCAAAAAAAAAAAATTAAAGAACAAACATTTTTCACAGTGAACGAACTTCATAAATTACAATGTTCATTTTCATCACTTAATGGTAACATTAAAAATATAAATCAGTGATTTTATTTGTAACACAATATGAACATCTGGCTACAAAATGCATCTAAAGTTCATCATCCAGGGGTTAAGCCTGTTGGATCGTTCCGGTTTCATGAAAGCTAAAACAGTTAAAATTGTTCAGACCATCTTCTGTGTGGGCGTCCAACATTTCTCCATCCGTGCGGTTTATAATTTAGCAATAATTTTGGAAATCTTCCTTCTGGCATTCTATCAATATGTTCTTTTCAGTCGTTCCTATATTTAATTATTCGATCTGTAAGTTTGAAAATATCTAGTTCCTTTCTTATATATTCATTTTTTTCTTATACAGCAGAGTATATCCTGCTATATTTCTTAAAAATCTCATCTCAGCTGCTTCTAAATCTTTGCTCTTGTCTTTTAGTGATCGTCCAACATTCTGATCTATACATCAATACAGGAGCAGCCATTACTTTATAAATTTTCATTTTTGTTTCTTTTCTTGTATTTTTAAGGGTTCTTTTAATAGTGCCACACATTAGATTAAATTTATTTATTTTGTCATTAAGAAAGATCCTAAGCGCGAATTTCATTATATTTGATTTCACATATTTTACATATACAGTATTACGAGGGTTTTCTTGATTCAGATATCAACTTTTGGAACAGATATTATTTTCTGCACTTGCTATCGTTTCAGTTTTTGGCCCTACGTTTTAGAAATCTGATTTTGTATTAATCGGCTATTTATCCGAGAGGCCTACATCGTTCGAAACATTCTCAGAAAAAGTTTCCAACATGTTATCTCCGAAATATGAAACACAAATAGTATTAATTTTATTTAGCTGTAAGCTACTTACACTTAGCTACTGTAGATAGGAAATTGTAGCATTACTTCAACATAACACAAATTAATTGGTTTGTTCAATTCTGTCGTGATTGTACTTATTTTTTATTTTTAAAATTCCACTTTAAGAACATCCAATAACATTTTAAATAAACAGAATAAAAACGATCCACACAACCGCATATAGAAGGCGTAACTACAATATTACACCAGAGGTAACATCGCGTTGCTCGAGGGAGTGAGTTAGAATTGCTCTGCTCTCGTAGACAATATATATGCCCCTCTTTCATTCCCTATTTATGCCACATGTCCTGCACTTAGCAGTTTACAAGACTTAACTGTTCTTATTATATCTGGTTTCCCATAAATATCATTTAGCTCTCCATTTCGTCTCTCTTTGATCCAAAAAATTTCCTAAGAACTTTATTCCCAAATACTCGTAATTTTTTCTCCTCCTTTAAAGTAAGAAACCATGTTTCGCATCCATATAATATAACTGGATGAGTCACTTATACAGGGTGATTCGAAAGGTTGCGCACAAATTTCAAGAGCTTGAAGAGGGGTAGAAATACAACTTTTGATTAGTAACGTATGTTCTGGAAAGTAATCCTCGGTTAGTACAAGCCCTAGAATGTCTGGAAGGACAAGAAATTATTTTGTGCACACACTTAAACAAATGTAAATTTATTCACCAATTTGGTTTTACAACACTAGGTGTTTAAAATGTCTACCACCACATTGAATACAGGCATGTTCTTCCAAGTAAGCAAGAACTTCCTTTTCCATGGCGACTGTTCGAATCGTACGTGGCCGGCCTACATGCCGCCATGAACGTAAGGAACCTGTCTCCCCGAGTCGGTGGTGAACGTTATAAAACGTTCGAGGATGCGGTTGACGTCTGTTCGGATATTGTGCACTATACAGGCGTTCAGCTTCGCGTGCATTACCATTTGCTTTATCATACATGAAATGCATGTCTCGATGTTCTGACAACGTGTATTCCATTTCACAAAAATCACAAATCATCAAAAGTATGCTGTAGTGGACCTCTACAATTACACTGCAGATACCGTATTGGAATTAAAACAACCTACAGAGCGCACGAACGACTATCAGATGTGAACGGAAGAGTACACAAGTACTGTACTGCATCTCTACTCTATTTTTATACAATCTAAACAATAAATAAAATTTCATCTCCCAAAATATATAGTATGACAACGGACGGAGCTTCTTCATAAATCCAAAAAGTAGTGTATTGAACCCAGCGCCTCTCTGAAAAGTAAGCTCAGACCCGCATTGAAGTTTCCGACTCTCCCAGGCTTGTACTGACCGAGGATTACTTTCCAGACCATAAGTTACCAATCAAAAGTTGTATTTCGACCCCTCTATAAGCTCCTGAAATTTTTGTGCAAATGGTGTATATTAGTATAATAATAATAATAATAATAATAATAATAATAATAATAATAATAATAATAATATGCGTGGATCTCCAAAAACTGACTACATGGGACGAGGACAATATTATCATAGGAAGATAAATTAATTTCATTAGTTCTTTTTTTAATTAACTTTTGTAGGAATTAATCACTATGAGGTTTAATTTATGGTGAAATTAAATGTTTCTTACCTCTCCTCATATAAATTTATATATATATATATATATATATATATATATATATATATATATATAAAGTAAAAGTAAAGTAAACCCACTACAGGCCTCAGGAGGCCCTTCGGGTAGTAGGAGGTTAAGGCTCCCACTTATATATAGTATGATAATATTCATAAATCCAAACAGTAGTGTATCGAACCCAGCGCCTCTCTGAAAAGTAAGCTCACACCCGCATTGAAGTTTCCGACTCTCCCAGGCTTGTATTGACCCAGGAGTACTTTCCAGATCATAAGTTACTAATCAAAAGAAAGTGCTGAAGATGAGACCGTTCTGGTCTCGAAATCGCGATCTACTTAGAAAATTTATATGAGGAGAGGTAAGAAACGTTTAATTTCACCATTCATTAGTTCTACTTAATATTTTCTTAAGCGTATGGGGAATGAAAGACGTGCATGGAAGCTTCTTGTAGGAAAGCCAGAGGGAAAACGCCCAGTTGGTAGACCTAGAATGAGGTGGGAGAACAACATTAACTATGATTTGAGGGAAGTAGATTATACAGGGAATGATTGGAAAGCATTAGCTCAGGATAGGGATGTATGGAGAGCTTATGTCCGCGCGGCCATGAATCTTCGGGTTCGATAGTGCCAGTGAGTAAGTAAGTAAGTAATATTTTCTTAAACATATTTACATTGGATTACGTTTACGAATTAGGAACTAGGGCGATTACACTGATAGCAGTATCTTTAACAAAAATTCTATTTATAAAATTATTTCATATTTTTAGCATGTTTTTTATAATGAAAACTTAACAAAATATAAATAATAATAATAATATTAATAATAATGATAATAATAATAATAATAATACATTTAAAAGTAATACATCTTATTACAAATTAAACTCTTTACAGCATTATCTTAATTTATAATAAAATATATTTCCTTCCATGGAGTCTATGAGGTACCGGTATCTGGTTACACTGAATATGAACTATGAACAACCACTGGGCTGTCGAGCGAGGAATGGTAATATGACGTCAACTGTTCCCCTCATGTAAGTGCTCTCTCATTCCGCAACTATTGAAGAATCATGTTCCGAATCGAGTTACCAGTTCATGATGGCTGCTCTTGCTGTTTATTAATAACAAAAAATCCTTATTTTCCGAATAGTAGAAATATTATGCAATAAATGCTAAGTATGAATGTTAAATCTGGGTAACGCTGTAGAATACTTTTATCGTACGCTACAAACCGGAAGCTCGATGGTTCGATTCTCGAGGATCAGATTTTTTAAACTTATCTAAACTTTACGGCAGCATAAGTACCTTGAAGTCACATCTGCATCTAATAGAAATGAGTACAAGATGTATGTTCTGGAGATAGAGGAGGTCATCATGCAAGGGTGACAACCCTGCTGAGATCAGATTGTCTGCAAAGAAGGGGACCTTAAACATCATACTGCCGCAAGGACCTTCAAAAAGATTACATAAGTTCAAAATTGAAATTTTATTTTGTGATTCTAGTTCTATTGTATTGTATTGTAAGCCCATATTTTCCCTTTACAGAGATTTAGGCACTCTCCCCCTACAGGGAAGAATTTGAACCATACTAATTTAGTTACACTTGTTTTCGTATAGATGCCATTTTTGAGTGGTCCGTGGTCAGCGTTCCGCCTCATACTGACATCAAGGAAACCAAGGTAGTACTAGGACGGGAAAATTCGGTAAATTTTGCTTAGAGGCATTTTCATTCAGGCTTAAGGATTTTTTTACGAGCCTGAAAATCTTCAGACTCGGGACCCACGGCTTAAAGTCCCTCCCGGAGGACTTGCTCCTTGGATTTTTCCATCCTAAAAATCCATCGATAAGGAATTAAAAACTTTAAATCTTGAATCATAATGATTTTTATTAAGATTAAATCTGATTTACGTGAACCACAATTTTGAAAATGTCCGGTTTTTGTTTGAGAATTGAGTCACTCTACTCATAACTAATATTTATGTAAAAATAGAGGCTGGGCCAAGATTGTGAACCTTGAGACAATCGTGAACATAGACTACTTATTGTGAATGTGGGATTATAATGCTAATACATATTCTAATTGATGACATCGCAAGAATGCAAAATTCTTGAATAGAAAATATAAAATTTGGAAACGAAAAAGTGTTGTGGTAATATGAATTCCATTCTCGTATATTCACCATGTTGGCACGGAATAACCGATACGCATGTAGTATACTAATTCAAATACATTCACTATTTATACTGTCTTTTCTGAATTCGACAGATCGCTATCGATTTCAGCTTCTTGTGCCAAGTGTGATCCGATTTAAAATATAAAACTTTCCCATGACGTCTTGTTTATTGCACTTTACACCTGGGAACGCGATTTCAGAAAACAAAAAACATGGGAAAATCTGTCTGTCTATCTATGTATATATAGTATATTTCCATTTGTGGGTAATTTCCGGTATCTCACAACAAAGATACGACCTGTTGAGATAAGATTTTTAATCCTGGCCATATACCTATGATAATACACGAACCTCCAAAATTAGTGAGGGGAATTGTTCTAATTATTGATAATATTCACATTGCCTAAAACTAAATTCATGGTTTTTAATTAGGCCTACATAAGATGACAAAACCTATTTGGAACAAATGCCTAGTTTCAATTACTAGGTTGTTACATTACTAGAGCTCGGAAATTGAGGACGTAAAAAAGACCTTAAGATATCCCCAAAAAAGTCTAAAAACTGAAGAAAAGGAGTAAAAAAGCAATTCAAATTAAACAATAATTTTAGTTTTAACTGCATTTTAATAAATATAATAAGATTTTTATGTTTAAAAAGTACAACATTATAGTCAAGTTCAACACACATTGCAGAAAAAAATATATATTAATGTTAAAAAAACTGAAAATACTTATTTTTTCATATTTTATATGTTTTTAATTTAACATTAGTTTGAAAAGGAATTCTATTTTCGATGTAGTTATTTAAATTAACATTTTCCAATCCTGGGTAGAATCTAATTTAAGAAACAAAAATTAACATTTGAACCGGGATTTGAAATCTGGGCCTCTCGTTTTCCGTTGTTGCGGAAAACGAGAGGTCCAGGGTTCAAATCCAGGTTCAAATGTTGATTTTTCTTTCTTAAAAAGGGAATTCTGTGTGCATTAAAAATAAAGTTTTTGAAGAATTTAGAATGAACGATTTTTTCAGCATAGAATGAATTCAGCGAACCCGCAATGGATATCCTGCAGAAAGAAATTTAAATATAAATTGGTATAACTATAAGCTGCCTTCCGTTTCCCCTGCCACAATTTCATTCCACCATTTCACCATACTCATCTCATCCATTTCGTTTCATTTCATTCATCTGCCCCTGTGATGGTGCGTCAGGCACTCTTGTCATTCACAGACGTCTATATATAGGGGCTCATCTCATCTAATCCATCGACCCGACCTTGAGTTGGACACGAGTGGATGATATTTTATTTATAACTAGTAGATATTTGACTTAATTACACTAGAATAACAAAAATTGAACTTCCGAAAACTTATCTCAGTTGGCAATTATCACAATAGTCATCTCCAGTCATCTCATTGTCACAAAGTGGCAAACTTCTAAGAAAATTTGAAGCCGAAATACAATAGTTCTGGCAGTCAGTAGGCTGGTTAAAAATAACGAGATGTTTTCGAGGGTTCAGTAGTTTCTCGTGGAACAAAAGGGTTTGGAATGTGAAAAGTCTTTGAAAATTAAAACTAGATAGTGTTTTTAAAATAAGTTTGAATTAAGACTAGACTCTGCGCATTCTTGAATTAGGTCTATACAAATGGTACAAATGTAGTCAAAAGAAGGTAAATTTACAAAAAAAGTCGTAAGGACCTAAAAAAGGACCAATAAACTCAAAAAGTCGAAAAAGGACAAAAATATCGAATAAAACCCACCACATTCTGGCCTACAATGACCCAGAGTGTATGTATATTATGTTGGGCCTTGTTTTAGACAAAAAATAAAAAATGATTTTTCCTCAATTTCCTAGCCCTACACATTACATATGACAAAGATAAAAATATACTAATAAGCTAGCACACTATCATAAAATCACTGGAATTATAACTTCTTCTTCTTCGGCTTTCCCCCACTTATAGGTTTGCCGTCTTCAGTTTCCATTTATCTCTATCATTCCAATCTCCCTCTTCCAAATTCCTATTCTCCATTATTGTTCTGACGTAGGTTTTCCATTTTCATCTTGGTCTGCCACGTTTATTTCTTCCAGGGGGTGACCACTGGTATATCTTTTTTGGCCATCTTTCATTTTCCATTCTTTGCACATGGCCATACCATTTAAGCATTTGATTTTCAATCCTCTTAACAACAGATATGGTGACCTTCATTTCTCTCCAAAGGAATTCATTTCTTATTTTATCCTGTCTTGTTTTTTGGAGGCTTCTTCTAAAATAATCGAATTCAACTGTCCTAATTTTATTATTTTATAATTCCGTCGAAGACCAAGTTTCGCTTCCATATGATAAAACATTCTGTATTATGCTCTTATAAATTTTCATTTTAGTTTCCTTTGTAATATTTTTGTTCCAAATTACTCCATGTAATGTCTTAGTTGCATTTTTTGCCATTGCGATTTTAGCCTGTACATCTCTCTCACAGGTACCTGAACTTGTAATTATTGACCCAATATATTAAAAAAATCACATTTTTTTATTTTCGCTGCTTCAAGTATGAGATCATCCACATCCTTTCCCAAACACATATATTCTGTTTTCTGTAAATTTATATTCAGTCCCCATTTTTTATATTCTTCCATTAATTTATTTATCATATATTTCATATCATCTTCATCCCCTGCAAAAATTGGAATTATAACTAGAACTTTAAAGAAGAAGACCAGAAAAGTACAAGTTAAAAATTTTACAAGGTTACTTTATATGGGAGTGAAACTTGTACACTACGAAAGGGAGATGAGAATAAAATACAATCAGCAGAAATAAATTGTTTAAGATCGATTAAAGGGATGTTCTAAATTAGGTAAATTAAGAAATGAAGATATTAGCAACGATCTCAACATCTTCCCCCTCCATAAAAAATGGATTATAAAGTAGATGGAATTCTCATGTTTTGAGGATGCCGATATTCCGCATTCCAAGACAAGTTTTAGGACTACAAAGCAATAGGAAGACGGAATTTGAGACGACCAAGGAAGCGTTGGAAAGAGTCCATTTAACTGTAATATAGGTCGGAACAGGAGATTCTCCTAAACCCCGATGTGATGATGATGATGATGATGAATATTCACATCTTAGACATTGCACATAGTTTTTGAGAATCGTATGTAAGAGTAAATTTCAAATCTCAATGAATCTCACTGGGATTTTTTTTTCTCGGTCAGGCAAATTTAGTATTAGCCATTTATTATTAGAATGAATTTGTTATGTCAAGCCGCTAGCTGTCTCTTTACTTCGGTACTTCTGTTTTTTTCTTCTTTTCTGCTTCTTACCTTTATTTTCAGTCAGTTCTGGCGTACTAGTGATTTACAATATTTACTTTTGGTTTCCAAGTTCGCGGATACAAACCCTGGTCGGGTTTGATGAATTTATCAACTTATGGATTTATCAAGAATTAGGCCTAATTATTTGAGTGTAGCTTCCATCTGAAGGGAGTAAATTTTGAGTGTTGTATATTTACTGCACATAAAGAAACATCAATCCAGAAATAAAACTGCAATATTTATCGTATTTTCTGCGCTCAGATAATCACCTGAGTTGATAAGAGCGTCATACTATAAAATACTGTGACTATCACTATTACTACTACCTTTACTTTTCCTTTTTATCATATATTTTCCCTCTTTGTTATTAACAAACACACACACACACATTTCTCTATCCTGATGGAATAGCCCATGGGTAGAAGAAATCACCATATCCATCCCAGAAAATCAAAGCAGATGCTTTTGATCCTTAGCCAGGGATATTGACTAGGAGTCATGGACAAAAGTGTCTATCAGCAAAATATGTCTCACTTAAGTAATTAACTTCAATTTTAGTACGAGTTCGTGTAATTTTAATGTGCTACCATTATCTATTCTAGAAATGTACTCATTCATTAATATAATTAACTTGAACTCCTTTATATAAATTGATCTGTCTGGTATATGTAAATGTCTTCAGTTGACAGTTTCAATTAGTAGTCCTGTCATCCACTTTACACTTCTCCTATTAGGAGTTCGACCTATATCATAGCAGGTGTAGAGTTTCAGCCTATTCTATAATCCACGGGAAGCCATTAGTCTCACTAACTGTTGTTTGTTGTCATGTATTTATATAATTTTCATTAATAATTAATTTATATACAAGCCTGATATTATTATAAGTAATTGGGAGGTTCATGGCTGCACGATCATAAGCTGTCCATACATCCCTATCCTGAGCTAATGTTTTCCAATCATCCCCTGTATAATCTACTTCCCTCAGATTATGGTTAATGTTATTCTCCCACCTCATTCTTGGCCGACCTACTGGGCGCTTTTCCTGTGGTTTCCTATAAGAAGTTTTCATGCGCCTCTTTCATTCCCCATTTCTGCCAAATGACCCGCCCATTGCAAGTCTACGAGACTTAGCTCTTCTTATTACATTCCGTAAAGATCATAGGCCTATAGTTTACTGTTATGTAGTCTTCTACATTCACCAGCCTGTTCGTCCCTCTTTGATCCAAAAGTTTTCCTGAGAACTTTATTCTCAAACACTCGTAAATGTTCCTCTTTCCTTAAAGTAAGATTCCATATTTCATATCCATATAACGGTAGGTTAATCGTTTTAAATAATAATAAATTATTATTTTTAATAATAATAACATTATTATTATTATTATTATTATTATTATTATTATTATTATTATTATTATTATTGAATTATTTAATATTCTCCAAAAAACAAGACAGGATAAAATAAAAAAATTAATTCCTTTGGAGAGAAATGAATGTCCCCACATCTGTTGTTAAGAGGATTGAAAATCAAACGCTTAAATGGTATGGCCATGTACAAAGAATGGAAAATGAGAGATGGCCAAAAAATATATATCAATGGTCATCCCCTGGAAGAAATAAACGTGGCAGACCAAGATGGAAATGGAAAACTTACGTCAGAATTATAATGGATGATAGGAATTTGGAAGAGGGAGATTGGAATGATAGAAGTAAATGGAAACTGAAGACGGCAAACCTATAAGTGGGGGAAAGCCGAAGAAGAAGAATTATTTAATATAATTACGAAATAGTACTCTTCTTAAGTATGATAACGAAAATCCAACATAGCATTTTTCTTGAGGACCGTGGAAAGCTGAAGAAGTCTTGAATGAGGTTGACTGGATCCGGTATCTGAACAGAGCACGTTCTAAGGATTATTATATCAAAATATAAATTCCAAGCTTGCATTTTTTTTTCATTTGGCCTATATGAGGCTTGTATATTTTGAAACATCGTCTTTGTAAAATTTTTCTAGAATTGGACCTGTCGTTATACCCTTAATCTTCTTTTTCGTCTTTCTATAGGTCATTAAGAGTCAGGACCTGTCTTGTGTTTTTTAATTCTACATTTGTTCTATTTTTTTGTTCTGACTTCTCTTCCATTATTCATTTTTGCGATGGCCTTTCCTACAGACCAGATTTCAAATTATCCGCTTCCTGAACTAACCAACTTCAACACAATTGTAGCTGACGAAAATTAACTCTTGAAACATTTAATCATATTGAATTACTTAATATAGGCCTATATATTATAACCTAATTCAAATTGAAAGTATCCTCTTAACAGGTAGGGTAACGGTGGGTTAGATCACGCACTTTAAAAAAAAAAACATAAATAATTTAAAAATCAGGTGTGTCATACTGTATTTAATTTAAAAAAATATACTTTACATACATTTGGTAAACGAGTGTAACCATTTTGCAACAAATTCTACATTTTATTTGAGGAAAAAGAAAACTTTGAAAAATATGGAGCGCTGTGCACTTGGACCAGGGTGGGTTAGATCACGTACTTCATAATAGCGAATTCTTTCTTTTTTCCTGGTCTTTGATTTTTCTCTTTTCGTTCCTGCCACATAGGGAACATAAATTAGCATGAATGGAACATGTTTCATGTAACCATTTGGAACATTAGATGTATTTAATCCAATCTACTTTTTATGAATAATGATAGACTCCATGGCGCGACAGACCTAGAAGGCCCTTGGCCTATCAGCCAGCTGTTGGCCTCACATCCAATACTATATTGATCATGGAAGAGAACTATCATCTAGCCTGTATACGGACGACAAGTAGTCAGCACGTCGGGTCCCCAGCCTTTATAGCTGGTTTTATCAATCTGAAGCCTCTACTTACAATACTGGGTTAGGAACCTGTCTTATACTGGCTGAAATTATATGAGAAATGTATTTTCAAAATTTACTATAGGCCTATTCTGTGTATTAATTGTTTAATAGACAATTTATCATAAGTAATGCCACGAGTGATTTCCAAATTCTCTAGATAAATTCACTCCTCACTTCGTGAGTCGTGAATTTATCGATAATTTGGAAATCACTCGTGGCATTTGTTAGGACTATTTAACGAATAAAATTAAGCTGTTTACTCACAAATCATTATTTAACTGTAGTTATTTTAAAATATTTATATATCTAATGTAAACGGCGATGTTTGAAAACAAATGAGAAACGATAGGTACGCTTCATCTGCTTCTTTTGTTTATCACTGCAACTAGATCATACTATTTCAGAATATTAAAAAGGAGGAGCTTTCTTTAATATGGTAATTATAACACTGATAAATATTTCGTGAAACACGACTCTGATTGGTTGTAAAACAGAAATCATTGAAACGTGATTGGTCATTGACTCCCATTTGGGGCATGAGTTAAATAGTCAGGTTAATCGTGTTACTAAAACAAATAATATTTAATAAACATTAACCCTTAAATTCGTAATGTGTCCTTTTGGATACATCAGTTGATTCAATTAATTTAATATTTTAAATAAATCAGAAGAAAACGAACAAAAAGAAACCATTTCAATGTGTGTCTAATTACAAAATGTATCTAATAATAACAGTTACACAAGATTCCGTTTTCACTGCGGTCCGCCACAATTAAATAACTAACAGAAGAAATTTGTGTTTTGCCAATTTAAGGGTTAATGATTATATATAAAGTTGGTACATTTCGTTTTAATTTGCATTACTTTATTCTCATTCCATATTTGAAATATAGTTTAATATATAGTTTTTAAGCTGGAATTAATTTAGGCCTTGCCAATTAAATTTCATTAATAATAATAATAATTTGCAACTAAAATTAAACAGATTTTTGTATTAATGTATTTTTATATCATTTCGACCCCAAACATTTCATTCAGACACAAAACGTACAAGAAAATATAAAGTCTGAGATGGAACTGAAAGTGTCTGGTCGCGCAATCTCAACCCCTTTCCAGTGCGCGAACTCACCCCTTTTGCACAAATATTTTTGTGAATTGTTTAGACACTGAAATTTTAGTAAGAGCGCAATGAACTCTGGTATTATGGACAAGGATAAGTTGCTTTGTATACAGAAAAGATAAGTATCTACCTAACGGTATTCAATCCCTTAGAAACGAACAGGCAAAATAACCCTTTACAAATTGTTTCATTTACCAAAATTATGACTTTTCACAAAAAAAAATGTTTTTCCTCTTGCTGGTGATACAGCCACTAAAATTTAATAAGTGAGCCTTCTCTGTTGACTACATAAGCATGAATAGCAAAAACCGAGTTTTTTCTGTGAATACAGGGTAAATCATGAGGTGCGTGAACTCTCCCACTGCGCGAACTCTACCAATCTTACTCTATATAGCGAGGTTTAAATACAAGATCCATATTTTGTAAGATAGTTGTTCTAGCCTCGAATTTACTCCGAGCACAATCCAATACTCACTGAGGTTGAATTGACAAAATTATTTTTTATTCATGATGCATATGTATCTAAAACTAACTCCATTATGCGACAGGCCTAGAAGACCCTTGGCCTATGAGTCGGCTTCTGGCCTCATATCTATATGTGTTAATGGCAGTGGCGGACGATTTAGTCAATATAGGGGTGACATGTGGTCAGCCTATTGGGTCACCTAATCATTTTAGCTGGTTTTGTAATCCTTGCGCCGCTACTTACTGATGAAGGGTGGGCATCGGTCCCATACAGGCTGAAATTCCATTAGATATTTTCTCTCCTCTGGGGAGAGCAAGTCCCATAGTTTTGTACCAAGGCATGATAGCCTATCTTAAATCGCTCAGCTACGGCACGGATTCTTAATGTATCAAATAGGTAAACATACAGGATATTCCTGAGTGTTAATTTTTTATTCTATTATTTATTTATTGTTATGATTGATATTGTTATGAATTTGTTCTATGTAAATAAAGTAGGCCTACTTTAATTACACAAAATTCTATTAACTAAACAGGATAGTTGCATAAACGTGGCAATAAATAGAAATGTGTTACAGTAAAGAGGGTTTTCATGACAGATGATAAAATCTAAGTGTACAAACTTTAATTACACATATTAAATTAAAAGAGTTTCAAACAGTGAACACAAATATGCATATTATACCGACCAGAGAGAAATAGAGATAGATAAAGAGAAAAAAGACAGAGAAGTTTAACATATGTAGCACTGTATGTAGCCCATTGAGGACTAAGGCTTCCCTCAAAATTCTACACTTTTCCATCTGTAATGATTCTGGTGCATCTCTCCGACACCCAACCTTTTCAAAATCTTCTTTGGTGAATCTAACCATTTAAGTCTTGATTTTCCCCTACTTTTTCTACCTGGCTTTTAATTATTTTAATTCGTCTTATTTCTCTCCTTTTTGTACATTCTTATTTTCAACTAACTAACTATCTATCTTACTGGCATTATCAAACACATTGTTCATGGCCGCGCAGATATAAGCTCTCCATACATCCCTGTCATGAGCTTAATGTCTTTTCGTATTTTCAATTCTTAGTTATTTTACATTTAAAAGTAGATATTGTAACTAGATATTTAAACAAATTAAATATTTCTGAATTTGTACGAATAATTATCATAATCATCATCCAGGGATTAAGCCTGTTGGCTTGTTCCGGTTTCATGAAAGCTAGAATTGTTAAAATTGTTCAGACCATCTTCTATGTGGTCGTCCAACATTTCTCCTTCCATGCGGTTTATAATTTAGCAATACTTTTGGAAATCTTCCTTCTGGTATTCTATCAATATGTTCTTTCCAGTCGTTCCTATATTTAATTATTTGGTCTGTAAGTTTGAAAATATTTAGTTCCTTTCTTATATCTTCATTTCTTTTCTTATCCAGCAGAATATATCCTGTCATATTTCTTAAAAATCTCATCTCAGCTGCTTCCAATCTTTGTTCTGTCTTTTAGTGATCGTCAAACATTCTGATCCATACATCAATACAGGAACAGCCATTACTTTATAAAATTTCATTTTTGTCGAATAATTAATTTCTCATTTTCATACTTGGCTTATAGGCCTATATTATATTCTAAGTAATATATTCCTTTCCCAAATTGCTAGCTTATTCTCATCTCCCCTAATTGAATGTATGTATTTAAATAAACAGATACATTATTCGTTAAAAAACACTCTCCAATCACAAAAACAGTTAAAAACAACAAGTCTACGCGTTTCGGCTACTACGTAGCCATTATCAAGAGTGAGCCCAGTGGAAGACTAAGTATTAAATGCCCGTACAAAAGTATATATATCTTATGTATTACGTCACTTAACGTAATTACATAGTTAAAACATGTACGGGCATTTAATACTTAGTCTTCCACTATGCTCAGTCTTGATAATGGCTACGTAGTGGCCGAAACGCGTAGACTTGTTATTTTTTACTGTTTTGGAGATTGTAGAGTGTTTTTAACTGAATAATGTTTATCATATGTAATGCCACGAGTGATTTCCAATTTATCTAGAGAATTTGGAAATCAAGAGTGGCATTTGTTGAGACTATTTAACGAATAAAATTAAGCTCTTTACTAAAAAAATTATTATTTGAATATAGTTACCGGTCTTTAAATATATATATATATATATATATATATATATATATATATATAGTCAATGTAAACGGCGATGTTTGAAAACAAATTAGAAATCTGAGGTTAGGTATATGCACTGCAACTCGATCATATTATTTATTGCCAAATAGGATCGCAATATTGTAAGAATGCACTCTAGTGGAGAAATAATGAAACACGTCAAACTATTATAATCAACATTATAGGTTAATCATTTATATTTTGAATAAACAACTCAGTAAAATCACTGAATCTGTTCATTATTTGCTATATTCAATGTATTTGTTGGAGAAAAATAATGGTCTAACCTGTTCAGAATATTAAAAAAGGAAGAGCTTTCTTTATCATAAAAGCAGGAGCTGATAAAGAGAAATCGATAAAGAGCGAGGTGAAACACGACTGTCATTGGTGTAAAACAGAATTCATTGAAACGTGATTGGTCATTGACTGTCATTTGCGACATGAGTTAAATAGTCACCAAGAAGATCTATCATTTTAATTTTTAAACAGATACATGATTGGAAATACCAATTCTGTCCACATTTCAGTTTTCAAAATATGGCATAGGATATCTACTGAAGTTGCTAGAATAACTGTTTTATACAAGTAAAATGTGATATCGTGGTTGGTAACACTGACATGAACAGCTGGATTATAATATTGCTGCAGGCTAAGAAAATGCGTTTGCATTTTACATAGGCCGGTGCATAGCTAGTGTGGGGGGGGAGTGGAGTTGTTAATCTCAGATCATCCAGCGTTACAAGACTTTCAGGAATAATTACGGAAACCTTGACAATGTAATAGCTCATTGATATAAAGTACAACATCCTTCCGGAAGATACTTTCTCGTTCTCAGACTTCCATCAAAATTTAAACATTCTTAACTTGTCGTAAAATAAAATAATGTTGAGAAATTAGGTACTGCAGCAGAGATATAATCACAAGCCACATTTACACTCAACATTTTCATGATGTTCCAAAGATCTCCCATCGACGTGACTAAAAATATACAAAAGAATTTACAATTTAGGCAATGTTCGATGACACTAAAGTTAAAAGGGTGCTTATAAAGTGGATATTTTCTCACAATGAATTCATAGTATACAATAATTAAACTTTTTTGATCATTTATGTAAGTTTTGACTTTATTTTATCACAGATTTTTCATAGTTGTGGCTTCATTACCGTATATAAAGTTTTTTCTAGCTACACATAATTTTGCTGATTTTTTAAACATAATTATTTATGCAAATGCAACATAAAAGCTTCTATAGGAACCTTGGTTATATTGTGCATAAGATTTGTTAAATATCTCATCAAATTTAAACCAAATTCTTTCAGTAGATTACGAGTTTATAACCAGTATGTTAACCATAATGATACAGGGCAGTCTGAAATTCTTAACTGTGTGCATTGGAATTTTAAATTAATTTAAATAACATATAATTTTATGGGGGGAAATATAGGCTATCTATTAATAGATATCTTAAGTCCTGAATTGTAAGAAGCAGACAGAAAATTAAGATTTGTTAAATATTAAGTAGGCGTATTAATATATTAGTATTTAGATAATATTATATAAAGCACAATAGGCGTATACTTTAATATCATAAAGTACAAATGCTAATGGAAGATTAGAAAGCAATAGAGAGTGGACGTAATTGATTAAGGGAAACTATACAGATTTAAATTTTAATGATAAAAATTCAACATTGACAAACTATTAATTTCGAGTTATCAATACTTTTTTTTTGCGCGATAGTGCGTTCTGTCGTACTTACAGCAATGGCGACCATGATTGGAAGTTCAATTTCCTAAATTTCGGGGTTACCAATCTAAATAAAACATGAAAATGCTATGATTGCAGTGAAGGACCTGCCTTCGGGCAGAATTCCTATGGATGGAATCTAAATAACTATACTGTAATATTACATATTTCCTACCTCGTGCGGGAAGTAAAAGCACTGCCCTTTATGTACAATGTATATACAAAAATAGGCTATATACATTATACGAAACAAATCACTGCATTTTAAATGAACTGAACCTTATTTGAAACTATATAAAACAATAAGTTCGTACTTGCCGCCATTTTATGTCTGATTGGTATCACGGCCTGCTGTATCTCAACTAAATTATTTTCGGCATTTATCGTATATACATGGGCCAGACTGCTAACGTTAGTCAGTTGTTTATAATGAACGCAAATGTTTCGAACAAATATGCTATTATTTAACTATTATTTAATATTTTGAAAAGACCATCGCACAAAAAATAATGTACAACGCACGTTTGTGAAGTGTTTTACAGAATTTCGGAAATTAAAAACCTCGCTATCGCTCGGGTTTTAATCATATCCTCGCTTCTGTAAAAACCACTTCCCAACCTCGCATTGTAATATATTTATTCATGAAAATATATTATTAGTCATGTTTAGTCATGTTATATGAATTGTTTATCTGAAAAAAAAAACTTATGTAGGGGTAATTGTCAAATTCTCGTAAATGGTCCGTTAGAGTGTTTGATGCCAGAAAATGTTTAGGGCCTATCAGATATATTCTGACGTAAGAGATTTCAAGTATTCTACATAGATTATAGGTTACGTTACAACCCCTAAATAACGTGTGCATGCAGTGAAATAATAAAATAAAGATACAACTGAGTCAGTACTGTTAAAATTCAGTACGAAACTTCTTTGAGGTTACTATTTAAAAGTTAAAAATTTTAAAATTGGTCGTACTCAACTGAATAATATACTGTAAAGTATTCTGGAGGTCTTTCGGAAACATTTGTTCCATCTTCTGGAGTAGGCCTACTAGTCCAGAAGCATATGTTTCCAAAGGCCTCCAGAATATTTTACAGCATATTAGGCTATATAGTTGAGGACCAGGTACCAATTTTATATTTTTAATTTCTATACAACTGAGAGCAATAAAAAAGCAACCCTACCATTTCATTGATTAGCAGCTATTCATTTCCACTTAAGTGATGTAAAAACCCAAGAACAATACTTACGACATTTGGAATTCATTATCTTCTGGGTTAACATATGAGGTTAGCAATAAAATTACACCTTCAATGCTAATACCTTATGATTGTAATTTAACTTTTCGTAATAAACTGAAGATGGTTTTTACGATGTAGGTTAGGAATATGCTACAACGCAGTTTCTCAAAATACCTGTAACCTACAAGTTTACAAATAGTCTAACTCTGAATTATAAGCCTACTTTAATATAAAGTGATCAAATTAGTCAAATTTCAACATTTTGCGCAAAAAAAAATAGGCCTACCTAATCGGCTATCCTCTGGCTAGTAGGGCAATCTTGGTATGTTAATTTAATACTAGTGGTCGCCCAGCGGTCGAAATTCGATCACAATTCATTAAATTTTGTAATTTGTCACAAATACGTAATTATGAATTAATTTTCGATTTATTTTAAAAATACGAACGATAGGAAACATGTGGCATAGATTGGCTAAGCCATATTAAAAAAAAACGCGTCATTTGATATTTGTAAACTATTTATACTATTTAAATTTGCATTTGGCCTAGTATTATGTATAAGGGAAAATAATATCCCTTCTTCTTTGTCTCTCACTCCGACCCATCAATGTTCTATGTCGAGGCACAATGGAAATAGTTGCAAATATCTAAATATAAAAAAATAGCCTATAATGAAATTACTGAAACCAAGATTAGACAGGGTTTAATTTAAATTTAAATTTAAATAATAATATGTACTCACTTTCTTAAACCAGTAATAATAAATACGCGAGAGTAAGTCAATTCACATTGCTGCTGCACAATTTTCTTTTGCAACAATGTACTTTTAGTATGAACGTGAACAAATGAATGCGTACACAAATGAATGAGTAATACACATAAATTCCTTAGAGACAGCATTTACTTTATTTTGTTTAATTTAATTTATTTGTAACACATTATACATAAAATTTATTTTTCTGCACTCCTTCTCTATATGAACTTTAATTATTCCAAATATCACACTCCTCCGTGCACGCAATGTGCTTAAAAAGGATACAAAGTTTTTTCTTCGCGTATTAATATATAAGAATAGATTAGTGGAAAAAATAATTATCTTTTGTTTAATTTTTTATTTAAGAAAAATATATTCGTTTCAATAGAGTTTTTTGTATTAGGCCTATTTATTCTTTCCATAAAAAAAGATAGATGTATGAATGGAATTTATATAGGCCTACACGAAAACAGGAATATTTTAATTTGTAGACCATTGACAGTTTAATGGAGGAATATCAAATTAAGGCCTATAACAACAAATAATTTATATTCCCTTGAATGGAATTGTGTTTACTTATATGGAATTGCTGCACGTTTATGCATTTAATAAGTTTAAAACCAAAGAAACTACATGATTTTATGATTATTTTAGTTCATAACATGGAATTAGCCCGAGTGACGTGGGGCATATAAAAGTCGCTACAAAAGGAGATATCAGAATAAGGTAAAAAAGAAAGTAATCAAGAATTATATTTTTTTTTAATATTACTGACTTCTCAATGCAAAATATCCTTCAAATGGACTGACTTAGTGCTATGGATTAAAATATTTAAACATTTAAAACTACATACAACATATTATTACTATCTTCGCTCCAGATTCTGAATCATGCGGGTAAGTCAATATGGTTTGTTTTAGGTAGTAGGCCTAGTTATCGACGATACACTGTTCCGCAATGAACAAAACAAAATCACAGTTCGGTACTCTACCTTTTAACTAACGGAACAATTCTTATATGTAACTTGGAGGATGTGGAGAACCAATATGTCTAAATGTGTAAATTCTACCATGTTTTCATCTAATTCAATATTGGCAGTGATATAATTGGGAATTTACTAATCTGGATATCTGTTATAAGCATATGTTAATATACTTTGTATCCAAATTGTAAAAATTGGTTTTTATGTTATATCTTCAGAAAATCCACACTAGTGGATATTTCAGGATAATAGTAATAATTTATTTTACATTTAGTTATTTTGAAGATAAAGTGGAAAAAATGCTTCATGTCACATGTCGACTAAAGATTAATGGAAATCAATGCATCAATCTATTTGTACGCCTACAACTAAAATATTCACGTAAGAATTGGGTTCGCGAAAAATATAATCCAGTCTAATAAAAAAAACATTTATTATTCATTTAAATGAAAGAAAGTGCCTTTGCAACCGAAAGTTGATATGGAGCATTTATTCTATATTTAATATTCACCACTACAAGAGTTTTAAATCTTGTAATTAAAATTATTGTAATGAACTCTTAAACTTTTGGCCTAGTATAGTTCATCAAATACGTTGATCGTTTAAATAATGGTCATTCGCGTTCGTCGCTGTGCAACTAACAAATTAATACATTTACTATATTAATTTCAACAAATATCGCTAACTATGTTGAAACCTGATTTAAAATAAATTTTAGTGCCAACAGTTATTAATATTTTGTTTCCATGGAAACATATCTTTTTCAGGTAATCATTGCGCTATCAAAGTTTTTATCAAAATTATCTTATTGCATTTTGTGTATAGCCTTTTTATTAACTTTTTGTAAAAAAATAATATTTTTATCAAAACTTCGATCGAAATGCTTTGTTAAAAAATGATGTTATTTTTAAGTCTATAGTCGGTTTTCTTTATTTACGATTTTGTGAAAAGTTATGATCAAAACTTTAATAGTGTAATGCAAGCAGTGCTTCAGTTGGGAATGGGGAACGCGGGGAATTGCGTCCCCCCAAATATTTGGAGGGGATTTTTTAAAAATCTATTTCCTTGTATTTACTATAAACATATTCCAAGGGACCATTTGTACATAGTATTTTTTTTCAAAAGTCTCTCGTTTTGTATACATTATATACTGCTTCTTCATGGTAGCTTCTATAAAGATGAGTCCTTCCAAATATTTTATTTTTTCCAACTAAAGCACTGAATACAATACTAATATTGTAAAGTTATGTAGTAAGCAAAAATATAAGATTTAAAGCCTTCCGACACATATCGTAAAAAGGACGCTACTTCATCATGCATAACTCAAAATTATATGTTAATTTGTTTATATTTGTTTGGTTGTGTATCTGTGTGCATGGATGAATGTTGCCCGTTGCTGAAAAATAATTTTGTATATAAAAGTTATACGATTGTAAATGATTATCATTTGTACAGTGAAAATATAATAATTTCTTATAAGGCATATTTATTTGATTTCCCCATCCAATCTCCTACATTCTAACAGAATAAAAATATTGTGAATTAATAACGATAATTTCTGAAGTGTGCGAACTATTGGTTCTATATTAAATTTTGATAGTGAATTTCTCAAACTTTCTTGACCAATTAATTGTTGAACTCAATCAATTCCTCCAAAATGTGAGATATTTCTACTGAGCAAATACAGATTAAAAATTTATAAATGAATATAATTGTAAATTTTAAATTATCATAGATAAAATATTAGTCTACAGCTTATGCATTGTTTAATTATAAATTGTTACGAGTAAAAAAAAATAATATTTTCAGTGAAACTTTTTTTATTTCTTGGGAAACGCTTACCCTGACCCATCTCCTAAGTTCCAACATTCATAAATCCATTTGAAAATACTCCTAAAGAAAACAAATATGTAGGCCTATATACATAATCTGAAATAATAAATATGAAAAAAATAAATCTTACAGTAAATTTCCTTTATGCTACATGCAGTGCAGTTCAATTTATTTTCCACTTTAGTAGTTATATATATATATATATATATATGAATATGAAAGTTTTCTTGGGTTTTCCGCGTCTTGGATTCAAGTTCGGCCTCTGGCCACTGATTCCGACGTTTCGGCATGATCCCACATGCCATTATCAAGGTATGATAAGTTCGAGTCACAGGTTTAGGTCTTATATAATAAAATACATAGAGTTTTCGCTGTGGTCCGTTTCCGAAGACGTACACCCATGCAAGGTTTTTAGTTGTTATGTTGTTAAATACCTTCAGTTTTCAGTGTGGTCCGTTTCGGAAGCCGTACACCCATCCAAGCGTCGACCACACTCCATGTTGCCCAACCGTGGTTTTCTTCACACAGCGAAAGCACTATGTATTTTATTATATAAGACCTAAACCTGTGACTCGAACTTATCATTCCTTGATAATGGCATATGGGATCATGCCGAAACGTCGGAATCAGTGGCCAGAGGCCGAACTTGAATCCAAGACGCGGAAAACCCAAGAAAACTTTCACATTCATACTTATATCCGCGAAAATCTGCAATATAATATATATATATAGGCCTATAATCGGCCTCTGATTGCGTTCACTGATTATAATCAGTGATAATTATCAGTAGGTTAAATTTTTTTTAAACATTATTTCCATATCTCAAATTACTATTATATTTTCTGTAGCAGGTTTTATCAGTGCGGTATTGTTTGTTAACATTTTGTATACCGTATTATATCTCTTCACCTACATTCTTTAACTTCAAAAGTCATTAGCGTCGCTATTCAAAATTGATCGTCAAGGAGTCGACAAAATTTGCTCAGATATATATTTTTTCAAGCTTAAGGGATTTTTCTCTTAAATCTAAAACACAGATCCCAAGCTTTATTTTTCCCTCTTGAAGCAAATTAGACGCTGTACTTTTACGCAAGCAAAAACCCAAAAAATGTTTGCAGAATTTAAACCTATGCATCTCAGATACACATACCAGCATGATATTCTCTAACCTACCGTACTGGATGTTGAATTAATTATCTGAATCCTAGGTATACAGTGAGTTTCACACGACTTGCGGCGACTAGCGTGGACACTGCGTGGGCAGCGCTAGTTGATGATTCAAAGATTACAGTCACTTTTCCCGCTATCGGCCGCAGGTCCAGTGAAACTCACTGTGTGTGATAAATCCTGCAAAAAATTATGGGTTTTTGCTTGCGTAAAAGTACAGCGTATAATATATATATATATATATATATATATATATATATATATATTATAACTATATTTTTGACATTTGGCAATGAAGGCAAATATATGAAAAGAAAAATGAATGCTTCAGTCGGGGTTTGAACCTGAGTCTCTAGACTCTGTACATTTAGCGCTCTAACGGCTTGAGCTACCTAAGTATTCCAACACAAACATACATTTTTCTTACATTCTCAATTCACACAAGAGGTAGCGGAAAATCTTAACGACTAACATCTAGTGGCCAACATAACAGTTAAGCAAATTTTTAAATAATTTTAATTTTAATTTTTTTTAATTTGCTTAACTGTTATGTTGGCCACTAGATGTCAGTCGGAACGATTTTCCGTACCTCTTGTGTGAATTGAGAATACTACATATATAAGAAAAATGTATGTTTGTGTTGGAATACTTGGGTAGCTCATGTCGTTAGGGCGCTAAACATACAGAGTTTAGAGACTCGGGTTCAAATCCCGACTCTATCATTCATTTTTCTTTTCATATATATATATATATATATCTGTTGCTTTGTGTAAATACCTATATCACAGTACTGACATACATAATTTAATCCAGTATGTGTATCAACTTCTCATAAATATTTAGTTTGAATTTTTTTATAAAAAATGTAATACTTTTCAATCTATAATTGATAAAATCTACACTTTTATTGAAGGCATGTAGAATTAATTTAGACCTAAAGTCTATATAAAATATCCTTTTGTCATATAGTCTATTTTACCATGCATTCTAATAAAATTACATTGAGATTATAAATATTTAAAATGATTTGCTTGTTTTATATCTCTAAGCAAATTCATGTATCTTCTCAAAACAAGCTGATACTATCCATCCATCCATAGTAATTCTGCCCGAGGGCAGGTCTTTCACTGCATCTATTATTATTCCTTGCTATGCTTTGCAGCTTTACTAGGGAATTGTAGGTGTGGTAGCTTCCCGTTGCTTTCCACACCGGTGAAGGATGATGATGGTGATGATAATGATAAGGATGATGATGATGATGGCCATATGATTTCGGGGACCGTTTGGACTTTAAAGTTTTCCTGATACTTGTCTTACAGGTGAGGAAAAACCCCGATAAAAACCTCACCCAGAAACCTGTCCCGACCGGGGATCGAATCCGGGCCCGCTGCGTGACAAGGCAGCACGCTACCTCGAGACCACAGACCATATTAAATTAAAATTATACGAGTGTATGTATAAAATCTGAACACTGAATTCATAAATAATTTTACTTTTCAATGTGTTTATAATGTATATAGCTTCCAATCAACATGCAATATAGAACATACACATTAACATTTGCTATATTAAAATAATGAGCGAGAGCAGAACAAATTTCAAGAAGATAGTTGGGAAGTTCTTTTATGTGGGTAGTAGTTGGAGAAGTGGGCTGCTCAAACACTTCGGTTTAAAAAATATATTTAATTCTCTGTAAGTCCATTGCTTCTATTTATTTTATTGTTTTATTAAGAACTCATTCCTTCATTGAATAAAGTAATAATTCGTAAATATTTTACAAAACGCTTTTAAAGTTTTGTAACCTCTTCTAAACATTCCTTTCCTGTATATCATTTTCTATTGGTGCAAACTTTTTCCACGGAATAATATTTTTTTAAATTAAATTGTTAACGGTATTCCACAGCTTCTTCATTCTAAAACCTCAATTAAAAGTTAGCGGATTACTTCATGGCAGATAAGGCGGGACTGTTGAAAAATTTACCAGTAGCTTGATTTCTCCACCCGCGATGTTGTCTACTTGAGATCTCGCAACATACCACTGTATATCTACTTCCTATGTAAAATTCATTGTCAGAATATATTCTCTAGTACCGGTAAGGGCTTTTTTGTCATCATACCTGTGAAACCTTAGGTCTTGAAATATTATAATTTTAAATTATAAATATGAAGTTACTATTACAATATATGTAACGCATGTTATACAGAAAGATAGTGTTTATGTATAGACAGAATCACGTAAAATTACTATGAAATTAAATTAGACAAGTCTGCATATTAGTATGTTTATGTTTAAATGTTAGATATAGGGAGCGGGAGTATTCTGGCAATGGGGGGGGGGGGGAATTGTCAATGATATATCTATCATTAAATAATTCATTAACTTTAGCTCAGAATCCTTTCTGATCATATTTATCATATATCGCACCTTGGGAAGAAAAGGGACGGTGTGAAAATGTCATAAATTGAGATAAGACTACTATATGATAGAAAAAAATGATTACAAATGTATTTATTTGTGGTCACAAGTCATGTGCAAGAAAAAGGAGACAGGATAAAATTGTGTCCACATAAAAAATTGAATATTTTTTTAAAACTTTTATTGCGAATAACTAGGAACTAAACTTTTTACACTTGTGGCCGTCTTCTTCCCAAGGTGCGATATGTTCATAACAATTCAGTATTCTTTGTTCAGTTATGGTGTCTATATGTTCTTCAGTCTCTCTTATTTATGTACTGTTTTCTTCCCCTTTACTTACAGATCCTCGAAAAAATCCAACTACATTGCTTTTAAATTCGTAATGTGAATATTGTTAATTTACATGGCTTCGAAGCATAATTATATATTGTCTATTTAAATTAATCATATTATTTAAAAAAGTTAATTTGCTCGAATCTGAAAATTAGAACATAAATTAATAATTTGGAATTCGCTGCAACACTACTTCGGTTGTTCCTGGCAATACTACTGAGTTACTAGGCAGGTCTACGACTAAATTATTGCGCTGATGATGGCAATTTACAACCGCAAAAAATGAGTTTATATAATATTAATTTGGCTGGAAAACCGGAGAAATTGCTTGTTCCACTCGCGCCGGGGACTTCATGTAACTCATAAAAATACATCAATTTTGTGAGGGCAACGCGAATTAGGTAATTTCTAAGGCCAGAGAACTGACTTAATATATAGCAAATGACTGAGTTTCTAATATACGGAAAATATAATACGGAGAGGATGACCAAGAAAGGGATGTGAACCGTATATTGGTGAGATAGCAAGAAGGATAGGGATAAAATTACAGTCAGTTAAGAGGTTGGGCGAAGAATTGCAATTTTATAGAATCAGTAGATGTCCCAATGCGGAAACATATCTCACATATTATACTTTAAAGAGAACTAAAAATGCAGCCAATGTCAGTGTACGTAAAACTTTACGGTACAACTGCAACAACGCCTACTAGAGGATGAACTCCAACCGAATTCTAAAAGATATAATTTGGTAATACCAAGGAAATGCAAAACACGTTATCCATGAAGGACATCGCATGTTAAACATTGAAAACATCCTAACAATAATGCACAGAGAAAATAATTCAGCTAAGATAAACATACTCGATGAGATGGAAATTTTGAAGGCAGTTAACAACATCTGATAAATGAAAACGCACCCAGTACGTGTAAACCCCTCTACCAGATTTTCAGTAAAACGCCAGTTTCGAATCCTGCTGATGATGGGACTGGTCCCGAAAGCGCTACAGATAAATAACTAATACAGTTGAGGAGACGGACCTTTTAGGTAAATATTTCATAATTTTATAGCTTAATTTTTAATACCAAGAAGCACAAAAAAAAATGTTGATGTTCGATGAAGTGATGGCAAGAAAAGTCACGTTGAGATCGTAACTGACTTTAAGTTTAAAACATGATTTTGAAGATGTTAGTAGTGGTGGTGATTCTATTTTATAAACCAATTTATCCTTCATGTGTTTTTAAAACAAGAGCGGACAACTACCCCTTCATAATTGTAGCTACTACCGTACTTGTAAGAGAATTACTGGCCTTCGTCGTTTCGTCCTAACTGCAGATTCTCGGCCTCGGCATGTTGATTATCTTATATATAAAAATCAATGTTTGTTTGTTTGTTTGTTTGTTCGTTTATGTGCGCGGCCATACCGTTGATCCGATTTTGATGGGGTTTTTTGCAAAATGTTCAGAAGATTCCCGGGATGAACATAGGATATAAGAGAGTTGTAATACTCAACCCCTTCACCCCTAAAAATCACCCTTTGTAGTGAAAAACGTGAAATAAAGTCCCAATTTTGATGCTTAAATGGCTTACGCTGCCTAAACCATAAAAAATACACCAAATTAATGTACACAGAATTTAATATCTCACAAAACTCTACAAAAAAGTCCGCGACAGCATATGTTTATCTTCTACGGATAACTCACAATAACCATTTTTGTCTGTCATTGATGCCAAGAATATCGGGATAAGCAGATTCTCGAACAGTGCACGGCTGGTGGTACAAATATATTAGCATTTATTTGTGAGTAGCACCGCACGCCGGGTATTAGCTAGTTCTTTATACGATTGTTTACTTTTTCAGGATCTAATTGTTTCAATTTCTTTATGTATTATCCGCAAATTTAAACGACAAGGGTGATAAACACTAAAAAGAAAAGAGACAACAAACAATAAAACAGGGCAAAAATGCATTAAATATCTAAAGAAACTAATTAAATGTCAAGTGATTAGAATGTTGTGCCTTTTGTATGGCGATTTTATTGGGATTTGATGAAAAGAGGATATATGGATTTTCAGTTTCAGTGAAAGATCAGGAAATTTAAAAGTAATGAAATTATACTATGTAACACCGGATAAAATTATGATTAAATAGAAATGTTGATGAAATTCCATTCCATCCATACTTTTCACGTAAACATATATTTGGATTTTTCACGCTAATTACAATTTTAACATTATTGACACTAAAGGAACCATCTTTATTCTGGGGATAATATCCGTAATCTATTTCAGTGGATTAGTGATGATTGGTTGAATTTTCTGGTCGAGGTTTTAGGGCATCCCTCAACCATAAGGATAATACCACAATTAAGGTCACAACGTGGCTGCCTCATGTTTATCGCTAATCGCTAAATTAAGAAAATAAGCATAATATAATCTGGTTCACAACAATTGAACCGGATAAAATGATCCATCAATGACCACGAGAAAGCAACTTTAAACTTATTCTTGTTCCATCCCTTATAGCTAACTCTCAGAGTCGGGTTTGTCAACCATTTTCTGTACTCATTTTTATTTCCCACGAGCCTCTATAATGTACTGAATCCAAGTCCTTTGGGAGAGACTTTAAGCCGTGGGTCCCGAATCTGAAGATTTTCAGGCTCGTAAAAAATCCTTAAGTCTCAATAAAAAGACATTTAAGCAAAATTTACCTATCTCAATATCCTAGTAATACCTTAGTTGCCTGCTAAATGTCTCAATGAGTTGATGTGTTGACCGCATACCATTCATGACATCTATGAGCAAGTAAGATAACTAAATTAACTTAGTCTAGTATCTCCTGACAATGGAGAGCTATGGCACAACATTGGACAACGCCGTTTTAGATAGATCCCTTCCTAACACGTCTTCTTCTTCGAGTACCTCCAGGCCTAGCCCCAAACACCTGTTTAGTATTCCTATCCTCACTTATTCTTGCAATGTGTCCATACTATCTTAAATCTTGCCTTTGAATGGTTTGTATAACTGCCATTCTACCTTTTACATTTCCCTAATTGCTGCATTTCGCACTGTCCTTTTAGTTTTGTTCATTACTTACGAATGTACCGTATTTAATTTCTAAAGCACACTCTCTATTTTCACGTTCTTCTAACATCGTTCCAGTTTTTTGCACCATAGGTAAGGGTAAGTACGAAAATCGTCTTATAATTTGTATTTTGGTTTTCTCAGAGACTTCCTTCTTTCCCAGGAGACATTGTTTCAGCTGATAATATACATTATTCGCCTTCTTCGTACATTAACCTCTCTGTCTATTCTTCTATCTTCCGTTAGCATTGTATCCAAATACGAGTATATGTAAGTCGTGATTTGAACCATTTCCTTTCCTTACCAGTTTATCAATATTTCTTCTTTTTCTCCTCCCATTTACATCGCTTTGTGTTGATAGGGGATCCTCTGTCTTGTAATCCTCAAGCCCATTTTGTGACATCTTCCTGTAGGCCTTTCATTGCTACTGTTTATAGGCACTACGTCATTTGCATATACAAGGGGTTTTAGATATACTTGATTTATTCCCTCCTCTCTCTCTCTCTCTCTCTCTCTCTCTCTATCTATCTCTTCTCTCTCTCTCTCTCTCTCTCTCTCTCTCTCTCTCTCTCTCTCACACACACACACACACCAGTTACCAAATTCCTCTCCCCTCCTAGCTTTATTTTGTATGATCAATTGATAATAAAAAAGAGAACATAATTATTCCGACTAAATAGTCCATTCTTATGACCATCCATTATAACAAATCAATCCCTTGACTTTTTTTTAAAGATTTTGGATAACTCTAATCAACTTTCTTCATATAACTAACTAACTAACTCACTGGCACTATTGAACCCGTAGGTTCATGGACGCGCGGACATAGGCTCTCCATACATCCCTATCCTGAGCTAATGTTTTCCAACCTGCATAATCTACTCTCCCTAAAGTCATAGTTAATGGCTATGAGCCCACCTCAGTCTGGAGGTTACCAAATGGTCGTTTTTTCCATCTGGTTTTCCCACAAGAAGCTTCCATGCACCTCTTTCATTCCCCATACGTGCCACATGTCCTGCCCATCGCAGTCTACGAGACTTAACTGTTCTTATTATATCTGGCTTCCTATAAAGAGCAAGTAGTTCATTGTTATTAAGTTTTCTCCATTCACTTATTTCTTCATCTCTCTTTGGTCCAAAAATTTTCCTGAGAACTTTATTCTCAAATACTCGTAATCTCCTTTCCTCCCTTAAAGTAAGAGTCCATGTTTCGCATTCATATAATATAACTGGTAGAATAATAGTTTTATATATTTTCAGTGTAACGTTTTTTAAAAGGAGTTAGGACGTCAAGAGTTCCTGTATTGCATAATAGGATGCATTTCCAGAATTGAGCCTATGTTTAATTTTTTTGCGCATCTTATTCCTATTTGTGATTATTGTTCCTAACTATTTGAATTCTGTCACTTCCTCAAAATTTCCCTCATATGTCATAAGTGTCCATTTCCATTATAGCCTAGTAAATTTCAAAACTGGAAGGAAAGCGAAATGTACGAAGATCATGTACGAGATAGTTTGTTATAGGAAAGAACAGGTGTCTTAACTAAACTTTGATAGGAGAGAAGTATGTATTATTGACAATTGTGAAATTATTCGTTATAAGTTTAGATAAACTAGGAATATAAGAGAGAGCGCGCGCGCTCTTGTGGGCGAGATTCAAGTAGTTTTATCTCTTGTTGACAATAAAACGCCCGGCACATGTCACTTGCCTTATCTTTACAACTAATCGTTATTTGAAACGAATTAAAGAGATTTCTAATGCTTGTTTTTTCAGTAATGACGGTCTTTTACATGCATATTATTGTTTATTTACTTGTAGTGCTGTGAATTAGCTACTAGATGATAATAAAGCGCATACTTTATACAAAAATTCACGCATTTAAAAATGTCACCATATCAAATGATGTTTTTAAAATAATTTTGTCAACAAAGGAAATATGTTAAATAAGATTCAACTAGGAAATTATCCCTTCCAGACTGTCATTTTATTTATTTATTTATTTTTACAGAGACGTAAGTTGCAAGTTCTAACTCATGTAATATTTTCTAATTTTAACAAAAATCAAATTGTAATTTTATTGTAAGGCTAAATTAAATAGTGGCTTGTAGGCCTATACAATTAAAAAAAACATAGGCTTAATACACTACTCAAAAAATAGAGGAACACATGTTTAAACCAAAAACACGAGAATGAATATTGAAACAATTTAATGTTTGATCTTTTGTAATTATAAATTGAAGATTTATGTAAAATTAGAATAGACATTCAAACAATATTTTCTTGTACAGTATTAGCAATACGAACAAGTTATCATTTGTAACAGAAAACAAAGTGGTAATTTGAGATTTACAATTTTTGGAATTAATGTTTCCATGGTTATTTCAATACTCAGTACTTAGTGTATTCTCCGTGAGCCTGAATGACCGCATTACACCTGCGAGGCATGCTTCGCAGAAGCCTTCTTACAGAAATTTGTGAGATTCTCTCCCATTCCTCGGTGAGTGCATGTGAGAGTTCTTCAAGATTCTGAGGTACAGCAGGACGCTTACGAACAAGTTTTCCCAACTTATCCCACATACGCTCGATCAGATTAAGGTCCGGACTGCATGCAGGCCAGTCCATCACCCGAATTTGGCATTCTTGCAGGGCATCTCTGGTTGCCTGTGCTGTATGACATCTAGCATTATCTTGCATTAGAAGAAAATTAGGGTCCATATCATTAAGCAAAGAGTACAACATGTTGGAGGATAATGTCATTAGTGTAAATATCGGCATTCATGCGCTGTGGGACAACGACAAGCTCTGTCTGAGACTCAATAGTAATCCCAACCCAAACCATAACCGAACCACCTCCAAATCTGTCACGTTCAATAATTGTGGCTGGATCAAAACGTTCACCAGGACGTCTCCATACACGTGTACGACCATCAGAACCTGTTAGACGAAATCTTGATTCGTCCGTGAATAAAACACCCTTCCATTGGCGGAGCTGCCAGTTGACATGATTCTGAGCAAATCGCAGCCGGGCTTCTTTATGCTGACATGTTAAACGAGGGACTTTAAAGGGGATCCTAGACCTCAACCTTGCATTTCTCAGTCTATTTCTTACAGTCTGATCAGAAATTACCGTCCCAGTTGCTGTGCGTAAATGATTTTGTAGATATCTGGCTGTAGATTTTCTTCTGCGCAAAGCTGATAAGACAAGAAATATATCCTGTACGTCTGTAGTCTTCTTACGACCTTGCCCGGGTCTCCTCTTGTATCCATGTGTCTCTCTATATCGCCTCCACAGCCTATGGATGACGGAAGTGCTGACATCAAGAATCCTAGAGACATGGCGAATGGAACGACCATCTTCAATCAATGTAACTGCTCGAGCAACTGATGTTTCATTTAGATGTCTCATTGCTCTCTATTAGCTTCAGAAACCACAAAAATAACAATTCCCTACCACAGATTATTCTTCAAACCTGTTTTAAAATAAATAAATCAATAAGAACTCACTTTGGTTTCAGCAACTCTTGGAATTTCTCTAACATATTCGGAGAAAAATTAATAAAACCCAGAAGATCTTCAATCTGATTTTAAACAATACTTGAATTTAAAAGATCCGAATCTCAAAAATTAAATTATTATCATATTTATTTTGTGGCTTTGGTTTAAACATGTGTTCCTCTATTTTTTTTGAGTAGTGTATTATGAAAACTCGCCACAATTCAATGCAATACATTTTTAATTTATTTACCAGGACATTAGAAACATTTCTTTAAAATATAATAAAAGTGAGACAGTTTATAATAAGTGGATATTTATAATCGGTTAATGAAAATATACAGCGATTTTGCATCCATAGACCTACTTTATGTGGTGTTCTATCCAGGATCAATAAATTATCTGTTATGTAGAAAAATGACATAAAAATCTGATTGTGTAAGAATTATTTGTTTCTTTAAAAATGTTCACCGAAATAATTTTAACCATTATACTGTAAATTATTTTTAGATTTAAAACCGAGTTAATAATTCTGCAATATACTCCATTTTGGCGAAGATTTCTATTCTAAGTTATTTAATTCGTGAATGTGTCGAAAATTGGAATGATACAAATTAGTAAAGTTCAGTTAATGTGTAAAATGTCGATTGGAATTTCACTACTACGGAACTTTTCATACGTAATCATCATCATCGTCACCATAGTACATTCACAAATTTAGGTCATTTGCTGACCTGTTTCGGCCTCAAGAGAAACACCATCGAAAAGTCTTTTGAGTGGACGTCCTGGTCTTCTTCTTCCTGCAGGTCGATAGCTTAATCACTTCCTAATATTTTAATAAAAAATGAGTAAACTTTTGAAGAAAACACATGATTGCCATAAGAATAGAAAGACTGCCTGGTGAATACAGTTAAGTATTCAAGAAGCGATATAACTTTAGACGTTCAAGAGCCTTTGAATACATTTTTTTTACGCTATGCAAATATGAATTTTTTAAATCTGTGTTTAACACTTAACAAGACTAATATAATTTAATAATCCTGATAATAAGACAAATAAAATTTATATTAATCAAATGTACTAAGGAAATGATTCGACGGAGAACAACATCAATTGGAGAAATAAAGTAGGCCTATAACTAACGTCTACTTTATTATTCTCCTTATTATCCAAATTAACTCTATTTTTTAAATTTATCTACCAAAAACTTTAACTCCTAATTTATTGGAGATTGATCGTATGATGACGGGTGCAAATAATATAACATTTTGTGGCGGCAATGGAATAACGAAAATTAGGATCGAGAGGATATTAAGCCTGAAATAAAGATGTATCGATTCTTCTTGTAATGAAATATAATAGATAAAATCATTCTCGAGATAGGACGCTATTCAACATCCAATTGACTTATTAGCGTATTAATTCTTAGCTGGGTGTGAACGGACCGACAAATTTTGTTCAGATGCACGACACGGAACGCAGGACTTATTTCCCTTCCAAAGGAATACACAATTAGGATTTTTATGCCCTTAACCCTTAAATTCATAATGTATCTTTTTGGATACATCAGTTGGTTCAATTAATTTAATATTTTAAATAAATCAGAAGAAAACAAACAAAAATAAACCACTTAAATATGTGTCTAATTGTAGAATATTCCTATCAATAAAAGTTACACAAGGTTGCGTTTTCACTGCGGTCCGCCACATTCAAATAACTAACAGAAGAAATTGGTGTTTTGCTAATTTAAGGGTTAAAAAAGTACTACCCTGGCTTTGAATCTCGAAATTAGGGACGAGCAGAATAACTACTAATCCACAGGACCGATGCTCATTCTCAATTTTAGTTAAATAACTTGGGTAATCATTTTGATTTTTTCAATGAGAACTTGGTAAATTAAAATAGCCTAATATTTAGAAGCAGTGGTAATAAAAATTGTTTTTGTAATAAAATACAAATAAAAATTTATAGCATAGAAAAACTCATTCTCATTTCGAACGAACAATCTCAGATAATAATTTCAAGACAGGTTTGCCAACATGCAAAATTATAAACTAGAAATATATTTTTGGTTGCTTAATTTAAAGTCTAGTGATGGATAATTATATGAATAAAAAAAAGAAGAAGAGGTAGAGTTTTACAAGATGGCAGACTGCAAAATAAAATGGAATTTTATTTAATAACGATAATCCTAGGGAGCTGTGATTGATATACATCCAGTACCTGTCGAGCGAGTTTTTGAGAAGCTCATACACATCATTTCTAGCTATTAAGACTTAGATAAAAATATGATAAAACAATGGCGATACATCCCTCAGGGTTCCTTTGGGTCGACAACCCTTTCAAAACGAGTGAACGACGTATCATGACTTTAGGGCCCGGGTCCATATCGACATTTTTATAGCTTGAAAAGTTAGTAAGCGGTACCGAACACTCAACTTGTGGTTCGACATGTTTCCATCCGGCCCGCGAGCAATGTACACTTTTCTGTCTACAAGTCTATGATGAATAAGATAAATAACAAGTCCGATTCTAATCTTATAGTCTTGTTTTTGAAGAACATTAACTTTATAAGTATGAGCTATTTACTAATGATAAATTGTTTTTTCTTAGACATTTCTAATTTTGAGAACTCTAACATTTTAAGTTTATCCTTTTAATAAAACCAAACACTATGCATGGATCTGTGATAGAAAAGTCATTAACAGGCAATTTTTATTTCATTGTTATTTATAGATGCTTTAACATAAAATCTTATGGCATCTAGTATCTTTGGTATCCTGTTTATCTTTTTATATATTTGTAATTCGTAGACCACCAGATTAAATAAAATATAAATAAAATAAACCAATGCCTGTTCATTTTGTGTGTATATTTTTAAACTTCACATTTGTGCAGTGTAACAAATTTCATAATTTTAGTCTAATATTAGACCTTTCAATAAACTATTAATAAATAGGAATTGCGCACAATGTGCAAAGTATATAAGTTCACTCGCTACAGAACTGTGTTAGTGAGTTCGTTCTCTGGGGGCACTGATATGCATGGGTATCTGTCGCACATCATTTCACATAGTTCACACACACCGTTTTCGTCTAGACCATCGTTTCCCAACTTGTGGTTCGCGAACCCTCCCGGGGGTTCGCAAAATATTTCAAGAGATTCGCCAAAACTTTTCCGAAATGGCGGGTTTCGAGGTTAGGCCTATTATTGTTTCCTTCATTTCAGTGGCATTGTAATAATACTACTACTAATAATAATAATAATAGTAATAATAATACCGATAATTATTATTATATATTAATAAATAATATTAATATTAATAATGGAGAATCAAAACAAATAACCAAATAACGAACTAAACAAATAAATAAAAAATCAGAATATAGTAAACCATAGGCCTATAAGATCTCTCAGAATTGGTTGGTTTGGGCACTTGAAACGAATGGATGATCAGAGACTGGTCAAAAAACTCTACGAATGGAAACCTATAGGAGGCAGAGCTGTTGGAAAACCGAAGATCAGATGAGAGGATGACACAATGAACGATCTAAGGAAAATGAAAGTGACTAGTTTGAATATGGCAAGAGACAGATTGGCATGGAGGAGGATTGTTCAGAAGGCCACAACTTTCACTTTTGAAGTTGTGTCTTAAGATGATAATGAATAATAATAATAATAATAATAATAATAATAATAATAATAATAATAATAATAATAATAATTTTTTTTTATTATTCCGGCTTTTACAATGAATATACATTTTTCCGGTACCCATGTTCACAGTTAACTACACATTTGTTTCGACACATTTTTCCATTCTATGATGATAATAATAATAATAATAATAATAATAATATTATTATTATTATTATTATTATTATTATTATTATTATTATTATTATTATTATTTTGAAATTAAATTAACCCTATAATGCCCTTTGTCACATATGTGTAACATCGGGAATTTGTCACATTATTTCCACAATAAATTAATATTTACCGCGAATGCCTGATTTACAGTTATGTAACAACGTTAGGAATGCATTTGATCTCGCTACAATCGAAATTTAGTCTGCCAGATTCTCTGAGTTGTAACAGTACTAACAACAGTACCGACTAAGGAGCGGTTACGTGGCGATCAGGCCTTTATTTAATATGTTGATGTGGAATTTCAACAAATTTATATTTAATTTTGTATTTTGAATAATAGCCTACTTCTTTCTTTGTGACAAAAGCAATACATTGTCAGTTGTGATCAGAATCGTTTCCGTTCACATTAAAATGGTTGAAAATTTGAAGTTTGAAAGGGAAAGAGGAAGAGGTGAGTAATTACAATGTAAACTTGTATTTATTATTACAACTAGGTTTACAAGTTGTGTAACTTTAAAGCCGTAACTAGAGTAACGTTTTGTTTTAACCGTTAAGGGTTAAGTTAATTTAAGGTTATTAAACATTTTGCTTGGAATTAATTTTTATGCATGTTTACTGTATGTATATTTAAAAGTCAGTGGTTCATCCAACTCAGATCATGTGTGGAAGGGGTCCGCGAGTTGAGAAAGGTTGGGAACCACTGGTCTGGACTATTATTTGTCTGTCTTCTTCTTCTTAAATATAATTTGTAGGATTTTCATTCTGTTTATTTCCAAAATCACTCCTCGGAGGAAGACGCATTGGATGTGCATTCACTGTCTATCCATCTCTTGGCTGGTCCTCCTCTTGTTCTTCTCCCGTCCATTGGTCTATCTTCTTTAGCTCTTTTTTGCAAGTCGGTTTTCTTCCATTCTTTCTATATGACCCTTCCAATATTTTCGTCTATCTGTAATAAATTTGGTTATGTTTTGAATATGACAATTGTCCCTAATTTCTGTGTTGTGTATTTTATCAAATAATGTTTTCCACTGAATAGTTCTTAAGATTTTCATTTCACATGTGCTTATTATTTGTTTAGTTTTTGTTGTATGAATCCTAGTTTCTGCTCCATATACGATAACTGGTCGAACTATCGTTTTGTATATGCGGGTTTTGCTTTCTATTGACTTATGTTTGTTGCGCCAAATTAAATCTTTCATATATCGTGATATTTGTGCTGCTTTATCAGCTTCTTTCTTTACTTATTTTATTAAATTTTCAGTGTTTGTTATTAATGTGCCTAAATAATTAAATTCTGACACTTGTTCTATAATTTTTCTTTCCACTTCTAATTTGCATCTTACTAGTTCTTTTGATATTGTTACGCATTTTGTCTTATTCGTGTTAATTTCCATATTGTATTTCCTGGTATTTATATTAAATTGAATCCTGTATATGAACAAAATTATTTTGGACTTAAATTGTATAATAAACGTCCAAGGCAAACTTAATAATTAATAATTTAAATCTTTAATTGTATTATTATTAATTGAATATTGCTTTTATTCTATTGATGAGTTTAAATTTCACTTAATTTTAAATGACCTCATGAACTGTAGTCAGAAAATCTGACAACAAGACCACGAGGCTGGATATTATTGTTTTAAAACAGTACAACAAATATATAAGAATAATAAATGTAATGGGATCTATATTTTATCAGAGCATTTGAAATCAGTAAACAATGTTACTAGGATGCTCTAGTCGCCAATGCTTTTCGAAATATACAGAACTTTATTTAATACAGTGGTCCTTCAAATTCATTGGCATGGATCTAGAAATTCTTTCTTTCTTCTTCTTCTTCTTCCTTCCAAGTATTAGGCCAAGGCCTGTTACGATCCTATAGAAAATTTTCCCTCCAGCGTTTCATAGGACGGCCCAGTGATCTTCGTCCTCTTGGTATATAATTATAAACAACTTTGGGGATCCGATTTGAACTCATTCTTTCAAGATGGTGTTTCCAATTTAGTTGGTACTGTTTAATATATTCCAAAATTGGCGTAGTCTTCAATTCTTTTAAGATATCGGTGTTCCTTTTCCGATCCCATCTGGTGTAACCCGCTGTTCTGCGCATGAATCTCATTTCACAAGCCGTTATTCTGCTTTCATGTTGTCTTTTTAGTGTCCATGCTTCACTACCATAGGTCAACACTGGTCTAGCCAAAGTGTTATATAAACGTAATCTGGTGTTTTTTTTTTTGTACAAGGGATGGTTTCATAACTTGATTAATAATTCCTAAACTTTTATTATAACTAGTAATTTTTTCAGGGATATCCTTTTCATCCCAGATAGAGAGATAATATCCAAGATATTTAAATTGATTAGATCTCTCTAAAATTTTATTCTGGAGACAGATTTTACTTCGTATGGGGTCCTTACAGAAATAAAATACCTGTTTTACTTAATGTTTACAGATATTATGATAACCGTAACAGAGGTCGGCGAGGATACAGAATACTGTATGTGTGTAGCCTAAGCAGTTGCTTGCTTTCGGCCTATATATTAAATAATGATTGAAATCAATTAAAAAACATAATAGGCATATTTAACAAATTACCAAGATGGATTACATATCGGTGGAGTAAGTATTATTAAGCTAACTGTTTATGCTATCTGAGTTCAATTCTAGAGAAAAAAAATGGGACTTCAAATAAAGGAACAGCAAAAGGAATGTTGACCTTAGAATCATTAAACTCTATTCTACAGAGTAAGAACATCATTACTAGAACAGAACAACTAATTTACAAGTCCATCGTAGAAAGTAAAGCGTTTTATGTAGGGCCTATCTGAAGTCGACAATGGATCGACAATTCGTCAAGAGATTTGAAAATGATTTTTGGAGAAGAGCTGCCAGAAAGTATTGAATATAAATAACTAGGAATGCTGATGTATGCAGAATGGACAAAACGGATGAAATTGAATAAAGAAGACTGAAATGGCATAGACATGTAAGATCGACAATTTGTCAAGAGATTTGAAAATGATTTTTGGAGAAGAGCTGCCAGAAAGTATTGAATATAAATAACTAGGAATGCTGATGTATGCAGAATGGACAAAACGGATGAAATTGAATATGGAAGACTGAAATGGCATAGACATGTAAGATCGACAATTTGTCAAGAGATTTGAAAATGATTTTTGGAGAAGAGCTGCCAGAAAGTATTGAATATGAATAACTAGGAATGCTGATGTATGCAGAATGGACAAAACGGATGAAATTGAATAAAGAAGACTGAAATGGCATAGACATGTAAGATCGACAATTTGTCAAGAGATTTGAAAATGATTTTTGGAGAAGAGCTGCCAGAAAGTATTGAATATAAATAACTAGGAATGCTGATGTATGCAGAATGGACAAAACGGATGAAATTGAATAAAGAAGACTGAAATGGCATAGACATGTAAGACGAATGAAAGATGAAATTGAATATGGAAGACTGAAATGGCATGGACATGTAAGACGAATGAAAGATGAAACTGAATATGGAAGACTGAAATGGCATGGACATGTAAGACGAAGTGTAGGGCTACATAAAGTAAAATAAAGAAACATAAGAGGTCTTCCAAGATTGCGTGTAACTATAACATTCAGCAAACAATGGGAAAATACGATGTAACAATCAGGCCACCGAGAATAAAGTACGACGGAGAAGTTTATTAATTAAAGGAATTTGTAAATCGTTAATTTATAAATATTATTATTTAACAGGTTTTTAAATATATACAGTATCTTCCTGTGCCCAATATTAAGTTTTGATTCTCTTCCTCCATGCATATCTGTCCTTCCAGTCACCATCCAGCAGTCCCCTGTCCTTCAGCAATTTCATAAGTCCCTCTATCCATGTCCTCTTAGGTCTCCCTCTTCATTTCCTCCACTCCTACCACCTAACTGGCAATGCATCTTCATTCATCCTCTTCACGTGTCCAAACCATTGTAATAATTGCTTATTTCCCACAAATTGTATCATTGTTTCATTAATGTAATTTTGTTCTCGGATAATACTGTTTCTGGTCCTGTGTAATTTAGAGCATCGTGCAGATCTTCTTAAAATATCCATTTTTGTATATTACAATTCTGACTTTAATTTGGCATTTATAATCCACATTTCTGCTTCATAGGTCATTAAACTTCTTACTATTGATTTATAAATAAGGATTTTAGTTTCTTTGAATATCTGTTTATCCCACAAATTCCATTCAACATTGCAATTGAAGATTGACCTTTAACTACGTATTATTTTTATTTTCAAATCATTGTTTCCATCGATCTGTAAATATTCGTTTTTAATGTCTTTATTTGATTAATTGGGTAAAGAGTTATATTAAGATTCATTGGAGAAAAATTGCAGCAATGGAAAAAAAATACAATTTTTTTAATTTTACTGTCAGAACTCTTTATCATGTTGCGAAATGATGGCTATTGTGAATTAAGCCCTGTTAATGAAATACCAACCTATGATTTGTCTTGACGACTGAGTCAGGTTGCTTGAGCTAAATTCTATTTTAAGTCAGTGGTTCCCAAATTTATTTTTGATCGCGGATCCCTTTGGTCTTAACTTCACATTTCCTAAATTGAATCCTGTTTAATAAAACTCCTTATTTGTATTTTGTTATGTGAACGTCTCATAAGCTAAAGAATAAAATTAGTATCTGAGATAAGTTGTCTTCAACATTAAAATTCATTAAAATTGGGAAGGTCTTTCAGAACTACTTATTCCATCCTCAGCAGCTGAATTGATATTGATTGTGCACCTAACAACTTCCATCCTCTATTCAGTATGCTCGCCGAAAACAATCCAGCTACTGAAGATGGAACAAGTAGTCCTGAAAAGCCTTCACAATTGGAATGAATTTTAATGTTGTGTACTAATTTCATTTTGTAACTTATTAAAAACGACCTCAACAGTGGTTCAGTATGAATTTTGAAAGTATTGACTCAATAGACATTTGCCGACATAATAACATTTCTACATATTGTCTTTTATTTATACTTAGCTTCGATAAAACTGTAGTGCTAATGTATTATTTTTTAAAGAATGTACCTTTGGATCCCTGATAATTTTTGACAGATTCTTAGGGATCCGCACAACACATTTTGGGATTCGCTGTTTTAAGCCAACTCTCTTGGTAAGAGAAATTTATTTTTCCAACATGGAGTCATTATTTTGATCACAGTAGTTTTCCCATAATTTTAAATAAGCAACAGAATTATAGATTTGTGTTGTCAATATTTACTCCAGGCATCAGTCAGTTTGCAAACTTGTCTGGGCAGTTGAAATTCCAGAGGTAACAGAACAGCACAATTATCAGTTTAAATTAAACTTCTTTTTATAAGGTTATGTAAGCAATTTGGTTTACGCTGTAGCACTTAACGATGTTGGGAATCTCCTTAACAGAATCCTGGTATGCGCACGGAGTTACAGCGATATTAGGAGAGACTTGACGGTCTTTTACTTCGCGACGCATTTGTTGACAAATCGTTGTTCCATTATAGACTAAGACAGCCAGAAATATGTTATCAGTCATCTACTTTTCTTTAATTAACCCGTATTTGGTCACTAGAACACAAGTAAAAATCGCTAATTACCATAGACAAAGTCATTTTCTTCGTCTAAACTAGAATGCCTACTTTATTCATCACCTGTGGCACTACAGTTCGATGTAGAGCCTGATCTTGACATAATTCTTGTCTATTCTCAATCACTTTCCCCCATCTCCTGACATCCATTTCTCTCAAATACTTTTCCACTGAATATAATCATCTAAATCTTGGTCTTCATTTTGTCAATTTTTACAGTTTTTCTTCCAACAGCCTCTTAATGCTTATGCTTATATACTCTACGTTATGTAGACCTATATATCCGCCATTGAAAATTTATCTCTCCTCAATAAGAAGTGAAGTAAATACAAAAATTATTATATCAGCATAATATTAGTCTCTCGGTAAATTTATTGAAACAATTAGGTCTAATTTTTATCTAAAAGTATTAATCATTAGTCCCTGTTGTATTTTAGTGGTGTAGTTGATTTAGAGTCTTTTTAATCATATATGATACTTTTACTAACAAAATCTTATTGTTTGCTGGATGTCAGTTTAAAAATTCGAAAAAAAAACCGCAACACAGGAGTTACCGAAGTTGATTCATTAAAACATTACAATATGTAAAAATTACTGATACTGCTATACTTTGTGCGTTTTAACTTCGATTTCGCTCCTATTTTTTGTACACAAGTTTAAAATATATAAAATAGTTTTCCTGTCACCAATCCCTTTAGCCATTTCTAATTATTTTCCTTCCATTCCTGTTTTTCCCCCATTTATTTCTCTATGTACAGTATTGCAACCATGTGTTTTGAGTTCTAGCTTTACCTCTCTTTCTCGGTGGAATACACTATAAAAAATCTTCTTTATAATTTTCCATTTTACACCCGTTTCACTTGCCCATACTATAATAATTATTTTACAAAATATTTTTATGAAATCAGTTATTTGATCAGTAGCGTGCATTCAACCCCAGCTATCCCAGCACTGCTGGGGTAATTAGTATGTTAATAATTTCGAATTAAAATAAAATAATATATTTGCCAAATTTCATTCAAATCAATTACGCGTGAACATCAAAATTAAACATTCCCGCCACGCCAGCAGACTATCGCATTCGGTTTGACGGAGCCTTCTGCGTTTCACATTATCTCCATAGAAGAACACAGAGTGATTCCTCTACGTTATCCCCACCAACACCAGCTATTTCACTGCAGATGTATTAGCGATAACCCACTAATGAATCTATCTGCTATGTCCAGTGATAACCCACACTAGACCAGCGATAACCCGCTAGACGAAACTTGAGTCTTATACCATTGATCTTTTATTGAACACCAGCTAGCTGAACCTTGAAACGTTACAACTCGAATAAGTATACACAAGGTCGAATGACATTTCGACTTATCGGTTCATGAATCATAACTTGATTGGTTGATTTGGAAAACGCCAATTCCACAATAATAGAATTTTTAGAAATAACATTTTTAATTTACAATATTTAATTTTTGTTAATTATATTTTTACGAAATACAAATAAATAAATAAAATTATGCGATATGTTTTGTCAGCTGTAGCAACCTGTTATTTTAAGAAACTTTATTTATATTATATTATCTGAATAACGACAATTGAATTATTAAGAACGTTTCTATATAATTTGTAGAAAGCAACAGTTGAATTCAATATCGGCACTGAGTTCGTTGAAATGCGTTATTAATACGTTTTAAAGTGTTACTGATAAATGTGATTTGTCAATTTAGTACAAATGAATGTAGTGACTGTATAATTTATAATTTACATAGTCATTTTCGGGGATACCTTTCAACGAGACAAATGACCTCGTACAATAATGTAGGCCAACTCCTTATTTACCGGATCCAACAAAAAAAAAATACAAGGCAGTAAGATTTTATGTACTATAAGTCATATTTTCGGCATACAGCTGGGGTAGGCCTAATACCTCCGACCACCGCACACCACTGTATTTGATGTAACATCTGCTTGGAACCAAGTTGTACAATTTTTTTTTCAGGAGAACTCAATTAAGGTTTGGTTACTGCCCAATTCACTATATAGGCCTATTTTCTTTACTTAATTAGGGAATGCATTAGATATTCATCATAATACCAGTAATAGTTTCATACAATTTCAAGTAAACATTTAAATTAATACAAGGCCCTATAGCGTAGGCCTATAGGCTATATGAACTCTTAAAAAAGCGCTATTATTATTATTATTATTATTATTATTATTATTATTATTTAGAAATAAAATTAACAAAAAACTATATTTGGACCAGTTAAAGTGAATAATAACAGAGAACTATAGGCTTAAGAATCATTTAAGAAAACAAATATAAAGAAGTTTATAAAAATGGATGATGTAAGATGGGCTGGACACTTAAAAAGTATGGAAGACTCAAGGCCTACAAAAAGAGTCATTTAGTACAACTCAGAACCAAGCAGCGCTAGAGGGAGGCCGAAAATCAGATGAGAAGACGAGGCGACATAGAAGAACATGTTAAAGCTATTTGAATATGTAACCGTACAATCAAGAGAAGAGTAGTGAAAGCTTATGGAGAGAGAACTTATATATTACATTTTATATTTTATTTTAATTAACATTTTTGTGTTTGGCTTATATAATTAAATTACGTAGGCCCTATCTTGGGATATGCTGAGGTCCGTAAATTAGATGAAAATATTGTATATTTGGGATGAAGTAACCAATATTCATGTGATAAAATATATGCCAATGGAGTGCAGATTAAACTCACTGAAGAGCAGTAGTTGCTTACCTGAGATATGTGTGGAATGTTAAATTATACCATATTTTAATATTAAAGAATTTTATTTCTAGTCTCTATTTGAATTTTTGTTTTTATAGTTCCCATATATACTGCATTTTGATAGGTCTGTGATGTCAAAACATTGTACATTTTATCTTATCTTTTTTTTTGTTTTATTTAGTTTATATGTATATTAAACTATGACACACTCTCTCTCTCTCTCTCTCTCTCTCTCTCTCTCTCTTTCTCTCTCTCTCTCTCTAATTATGTATGTGTGTGTATATATACGTAAATGTTTGTTCTGGATTCGCCTGGTAGCGTAAGTGGTAGTGCACTGAGATATCAACTCAGAGGTCCGGGTTCGAATCTCGTCCAGGCATTTATTTTTCTTATCATATCATATCCATCCATAGTAATTCTGCCCAAGGGCAGGTCCTTCACTGCAATCATAGTATTTTCATGCTATGCTTGCATCTTTACTAGGGAAATGTAGGTGTGGTAGCTTCCCGTTGCTTTCCACGCCGGTGAAGGATGATGATGATGATGAAGATGATAATGAATAATGATAAGGATGATGATGATGGCCATATGGTTTCGGGGACCGTTTGGGCCTTAAATTTTTCCTGACATTTGTCTTACAGGTGAGGAAAAACCCCACCCAGAAAAACTGCCCCGACCGGGGATCGAACCCGGGCCCGCTGCGTAGACATATCACATATATATATATATATATTGAGACTTAGCAAATTGTTCGTATTCTTAGTAAATTGTTCATTAAAAGTTATGGATCTTGTATCACGATTGACTATATATAGTGAGTCCACCGTTAAAGGCAAATGAAGGTGCGCTATGATTGAAGCTGTTTCTTCAGGAAAGAACTCCATTGGTGATGTCTGATATGTAGAGAGTATAAGAAATTCATTAAAGTCATCGGTGACCATAGATTCCTTTAATTAAAACGGCCATCATTCCTGAACACCTTGTGAAAATTATATTCCATTTTGTATGATATTTTAGGCTGTTAAAATAAATAACCTAATTAATTTTTTTACAATCATTAAAATATACTGTGTTGCCCTCCTATGTTCTGTGTTTTATTGTTTGTAAATTTCTGGTTCTTGGCGACATTGTGTGCTGTGACGAATTGAGTCATTGTGGTGAACCGTTAAACGCAATTACAATTTTAACGCACATTAAGTGGCATCTTGTGTTGTTATTTAACCAAGATGTAACGGGTTCATAAATTACTGCAACTACATTTGTTACACTGGAAGTATCTTGTAAATGAAAACTGTACTGTCTAAATTTTACCTCCACTAGACAAATGATAGCAATTTTGCTAATGTGAGCTTTTTAATGTTGTTACTCTTGGCTATATGACGTAGAGCCTACTGTAATTTAAAAATACTTATCAAAGTAAAATTATTTTCTAAAATTATATTTGTCCGGATTTCTTTTTTCACCGCCGTAGTCTCGGGGTAATGTGCTGCCTCTTACATAGCAGGCACGGGTTCGATCCCCGTAGGGACAAGTTTCCTGGGTGATGGTTTTTTTCGGTGTTTTACTTCGCCTGAAAGACAAACGGTCCCCTGACACCACCTGGCCATCATGTGATGAGTGAATGGTGTGTAATGACTCAAATGTGTTTTCTCGGAAGTGGCCCTGGCGTTGATCTGATTACTCGTCCAGAGAGATCTTCTATTTCCATGTTGAGCTTAGAAAAGTATGTATGTGATCTATAGTTTAAAAATCACGTGTCCCTGTAACGACTAATTTAATTTTTATCTTGTAACTTTTGATCAATTACTTTTTTTAATCGATCTTATTCCTATGTTAGGTATATGTAAAACCCATTTTATAACTATTTGGGCGGAAGAGGAGACCAATGGATTAACTCTACTCACGAAGAAATTATTATTATTATTGCTTAATTTGAATATTTTAAAATATCAGAAGATCCCACTTTTTAGATAATAATAATTTACTATTCCCAGCATTATATATAACCCAGCAATCATATTGAATAAATTATGTTTCGCCTGTTATGAATATTTTCCATGATTTGTATGAAATATTATCTGAAATCTGAAACCCTTTGCTCACGGGCGTTTTGAAACAAGGTTTATATTCATTCTGGGAATTTTACTCATCATTGAGGGGTTTCTGCAACCAATCTTAGTAATTAACACCAATTATTTATATATATATATATATATATATATATATATATATATATATATATATAGGCCTAAATGACTATGGACTTAGAAAGTATCAGTTTGCAACAAACATTCACAAATTTCCCTTAATTAAAGTTCTCCATCGTTCTCTGTCCTCTGTGTCTTCATCTGTTACACCAAATTTCCTCGTTGAATTTTGAATGTTGTTCTTCTAGGTTGTTCTTGGTCTTCCTTTTCTATTCATTTCAATTTTCCATGCATAGATGGCCTTTGGTAATCTTCCATCCTGCACTCTTATTACGTGTGCATACCATTTTAGCCTTCTGTGTTCAATCTCATTCATTATACTTTCCGTAAATCCATTTTTTCCGAGGCTTAAGATTCGGTTATTTTTAGCATTTTATATTTTTTTACGATGAGTGAGGAGCTGGCCCACACATCAAACTCTAACCTGAAGGATCGGGTGATTTTTATCAAGGTTGTCTTCCTCTAGCCTTTGATGAACCAACATCAAACTACAAGGCAGCAGTACCTGTAACCCTAGCCAGGGGCTCTCACAGGGTACTATCAGTCGAGCGTACTGAACCCTGGTTTTTTAACGAGGTTGGTACTCCTCCCCCTCGCCCTTTTTCAACCTGGCTTGGGACAGGCTTCGGCGGGTTTATGTATATATATATATATATATATATATATATATATATATATATATATATATAAATGTCCACCGCTATGGTCTCGAGGTAGCGTGCTGCCTTGTCAGGCAGTGGGCCCGGGTCCGATCCCCGGTCGGGGCAGTTTTTCTGGGTGAGGTTTTTATCGGGGTTTTTCCTCACCTGTAAGACAAATGCCAGGAAAACTTTAAGGCCCAAACGGTCCCCGAAATCATATGGCCAACATCATCATCCTTCACCGGTGTGGAAAGCAACGGGAAACTACCACACCTACAATTCCCTAGTAAAGCTGCAAGCATAGCATGTAAAGGACCTGGCTTCGGGCAGAATTACTATGGATGGATGGATATAATAGAGAGAGAGAGAGAGAGAGAGAGAGAGAGAGAGAGAGAGAGAGAGAGAGAGAGAGAGAGAGAGAGAGAGAGAGAGGGAGGGAGAGGAGATAATATTCGACAAAACAATAAAAAATATGTTTTTATAACCATGATTCCTAACTCAATGTATCTTCTGAGATATAGTCTTATTTTGTACGAGTAGTAGGCCTATATATTTTACTCCGTGCACTTTGGCAAGAAACAAATAATAAACCGTATACTTATAGGTTTGAGACTTACACAGCACATCTTGTGATATTTTAATAAAGTAAATACAAAAGCAATAAACTCATTAGGCCTACACTGCGAACTATAGTATGTTCTATCGGTCAGAGTAGTTACTTTTCATACAGTATGGCGTTGTACTCAATTATTGTTTTGTTTTAACATTGCAGTAGCGTAATTTGTTTTCTATTTGGCGATTTAATGTTCTCTGCCCTTGCAGAATATGAACAGATAATCGAGACCTAGTATTCGACACAGCAGTGATGATTGATAGTGGTGATAAATAACAGACGACCAGAATATATTAAATTTAGAAGCAAAGTTTATAGAAACTTTTTGTTTATATTGTAGGATATTAGCTCCTGCGTAAAGATTGTAACTTCTTTCAGTACTTCCTCATACATTGAAGCATGCAATGTTTAGTATATATTTTTAACTTATAATAAGATTTTTTTTTTATTTTGAGAATTTTGCTCATCATTGAGGGGTTTCTCCAATCAATCTTAGTAATTAGCATGATTAAAATATATATATATATATATATATATATATATATATATATATATATATATAACTACGGGCTTATGGCCTACCACAGTTTGCATAAAACATTCACAAATTTCCCTTAATTAAAGTTCTTCATCGTTCTCTGTCCTCTGTGTCTTCACCTGTTATACAAAATTTCCTCATTGAATTTTGAATGCTGTTCTTCTAGGTTGTTCTTGGTCTTCCTTTCCTGCTCTTCCTTTAAATTTTAAAAAATAAGATTATTATTGTGTAAAATTGATAAGTATAGTAGGTAACTAGAATTTTTAAAATGTCGCGACTAAAGTTTAGCTGAGGGTGCAATAGTACCGTCATTCATGCAAATTACTTGGAAAAACAAAAATAAACAATGAAATGCTTTATGAAAATACTCAACTTGGTTCTCATGGGATATTTGTGTGTTTTTAAAAATAAAATTAGTTTAGAAGTTGTTGTAATTTGTAGCAGAAATAGTTTGGTAGTTGGGCTGAAATAGAAGTGTTGCTGGCTGCATGTTTTTAATTAGAAGTCGGACCACGGCCTCCTGGTTATGTAAATACGAGCGTGATTTGTTCGGGCGGGAATGACAGTTGTTAGTGGGGAATATTCAATCGCTGTGTTTGTTTTGCTCCCGGGCACATGGTCATTGTGACGTGTCACTTCACTGCAACAACACCACAAATCCAAAACTTATGATTTTCGTATTTTAATTTTCCTAAACAATTATGTACAATATTAAAAACAATATATATCCAAAAATAATTGTCATGAATGTGTTTTCCCTTAGAAACATAAATTCATTCACTTATTTTCAGAAGAATAAAAATATTCTACTGAACTAATTAACTAACTCACTGGCACTATCGAACCCCTAGGTTCATGGCCGCGCGTGCATAAGCTCTCCATACATCCGTATACTGAGCTAATGTTTTCCAATCATTCCCTGTATAATCTACTTCCCTCAAATCATAGTTAATGTTATTCTTCCACCTCATTCTTGGTGTACCAACTGGGTGTTTTTCCCTCTTGTTTTCCTACAAGAAGCTTCCATGCACCGTCTTTCAATCCCCATTCGTGCCACATGTCCTTCCCATCGCAGTCTACGAGACTTAACTGTTCTTATTATATCAGGCTTCCTATAAAGACCATGTAGTTCATTGTTATGTAGTATTTTCCATTCACCTGTCTGTTCATCTCTCTTTGGTCCAAAAAAATGTCTAAGAACTTTATTCTCTCATAATCGTAATCTCCTTTCCTTCCTTAAAGTAAGAGTATAAATTCATCAAAACTTGAGTATATACTATTTAAATAAGAAGATGATGTTCATACTCTTACATGACGTTCCAGTGACTCTCGGGCTATTTTATTTTTGATTTGTGTTTTTATTTACCGAAAATTTAATTAGTTTTTGATTAGGTAGGTAATGTTTTATTTAACAACGCTCTTTAACAACTCTACTCATTATTGCCGCAAATAAAAAATGGGTGTGAAAGTTTGGACATATTCCGTTTATTGATCTCATATTTCAGGTTTGATGTTCTTTTACGTGCCGAAAATGTATGACACGGGACCCACGACTTGTACTTCTCTGAAGGAATTTTATGTCTTTAAAATATTAATCCACCCTGCCTGGAAAGCACTAGTCCATCACATTCATAACATATTATACTTATCAATAAAAAATAACATGTAAATTAATTATTTTTTTTACTTCGGAAATTATCCACAATACAGGGTCATCTAAAAAGGTTGCAGCAAATTTCAGACAACCATAGCTCAGGAACTATTTGAGATATTAAAACGAGTATTTTTTTGTTAAATTCACCAACTCAAAACGGGTTTTTTTCTTAACTTAGAATGTTTCTATGTGCGCTCCGTTGGTTGCTCTGCAAACATCCAGCCGATAGTCGATTTTGGCCCAACAGCACTGGATCATCGCAGGAGTCATTGTTGCAACAGCATCGGTGATCCTTTGCCTTAAATGTTGCAGATCTCTGATCGGTTCACTTTACACTATGTTTTTTTTACATATCCCCACAAAAAAAGTCTAGGGGTGTCAAGTCGAGGCTTCTAGGAGGCCATTGAACTCGACCAATCCACCGATCAGGGAATCTTGCATGCAGAGCGTCTCGAACTTGTTGGGAAAAGTGTGGGGACTCGCCATCTTGTTGAAAGAATAACGTTACGTTATTTTCTTCTTCAATTTGGTCTAATTGCGGGAAAACGTACTGTTCTAGCACGACTAAGTAAACATTTCCTGTGATAGTCTGCTCAATAAAAAGAAAGGGCCAGTGACTGATCGTGCATCAAACTGCACTACACGTTTACTTTTGGAGAACCTCTGACATACTCACAAATGTCATTGCGTTTTTGAGATCCCCAAATTCTACAATGATGCCGGTTGACACAACCATTGACATGGAATGTAGCTTCCTGTCGAGCACCCGTTCTGCGCATCGGCTGAAGGTCATGGGCGGAGAGCAGTCACAACTAAACAAACTCGATGAGTTCCCGATTAGTTTGCAGGTCAAATTATTGATTTATCTCAATTACAACAGGACATAATGATTTTTTTTTAAATTGCTGCAACCTTTTTCGATGACTCTGCACAATGACTTTTCGTTCCATGAAGAAATTCTCCTTCTCCAGTTGTAGCGGTACTGAACATCCTCATCTGAAAGTCCCAGTTCACTCATACTTCTCACACCATCCACACAACCTTCTTTAGGTCTTCTCTTTCTCTTTTCCCATCTATTTTCTACTCCAAGATCGTCTTAGGGATTCTATCAGATGTAAATTAATTCTCCGAACTCAAAAAAAAAAAACATAATAAAATTTGCCATGGAATCCATTCTTGGATTCTTATAGTCTACTTCAAGAGAAAGTTGTACAGCGACCTACAGTTATATATTTTTTTATTTAGGTCTACCTCAAGTAATTTGTAATTTAAATCTGCCCGCTTATATTAGACATCATCATCATCATCATTCAACGATGTGGAAAGCAACGGGAAGCTACCAAACCTGTAATTCCTTAGTAAAGCTGCAAAGCATAGCATGGAAATGTTATTATTGCAGTGAAAGGCCTGCCCTCGGGCAGAATTACTACAGATGGATATTAGAAATATTTGTGTTTGTTTAGTGAAAACGTAATCAATACACTCCTGTTAAAAATGCTATGAACTCGACCCTTGTCTTATAAAAAACTTATTATGTCGAAAGGTCTATGAGGCCTAATTATTAAATTAAACTTTTTATTAGCTAGGACATCAGCCGCGGTGGACTAGTGGTTATGCTCATTGCCTCTGGTCCCGAGGGTCGCGGGTTCAAACCCGACCGGGGTCGATGGATTTTTTAGGATGGAAAAATCCAAAGACCAAGTCCTTCCGGAGGGACTTTAAGCCGTGGGTCCCGAGGGTGAAGATTTTCAGGCTCGTAAAAAGATCCTTAAGCCTGAATGAAAAGGCCTCTAAGCAAAATTCACCGAATTTTCCCGTCCTAGTACTACCTTGGTTTCCCAGATGTCAGTATGAGGTGGAACGCTGACCACGGACCACTCAAATGACATCTATACGAAAACAAGTGTAACTAAATTAGTATGGTTCAATTTCTTCTCTGTATGGGGAGAGCGCCTAAATCTCTGTTAAGAGAAACATGGGCTTACAAGAGACAAGAAGATTGGCTAGGAGTGGTATAACATAAATCCCAAGTCGACAATTGTCATCGATAATTTAGATGAACCTAACTTAGAAAATGAACATAAGCAGTAGGAGTTCAGTGAATTGAAATTTGGAAATAAACGACATACCGGTATTTAATTTGTTATTTTTTATTTAGGTGAGAACAAGACTTACAGTGTTGACATAAAGAACTTCTTCAAACTGTTTGGACATATTTGGAGAAAAGGTAAGTGAAGTTATACCTATATGGCATGGCTACTACCACTCTGATGTAAGTTCATATGTTATTATAATATTTGGATTTTTACCTCTGGACACTGAACTACTTAAAACATAATGCATACTATATCAATCATGGAAACGAGTATTATGTAAATTACTTGAGGTTTCACACGTATCGGCAACAACTCCACTGTGAAAACCAGCGTCATAATTCGGATTTGCATAAATGCAAGTTATTTTACCTCATTAATAGCAAATTAAGAGTAAAAACGTCATTTCGTAAAATTAATACAAAATTCAGGAAATAAAACACTAATTCTCACTATACCGTGCTGTAAATATATAGAAAAATAAAAGATGTTTTAAAGAAGTGACAGAACTCCAATATCTAACTAGAATAACTGACTTATTATCGAACCCGTGTGTTCATATGCTTTTCATACACCCCTATCCAGAGCTAATGTTTTCCAATCATTCACTGTATAATTATCGTCCTTCAAAACATGGTCAATATTATTTTCCCATCTCTCGCATTCCTAAAGACATCTGGTTTTCCTAAAGAAGTTTCTATGTTCCTCTTTAATTTCCTATGAATTTTCCATCGCGGTCTACGAAACTTAACTGTTCTTATTAAATCCGGCTTCCCACAAATACCATGTAGTTCACTGTTATGTAGTCTTCTTCATTCAATTGTGTGTGTGTGTGTGTTTGTGTATGTGTGTCTCTTTGATTTAAACATTTTCCTAAGAACTTTATTCTCAAATACGCGTGATTTTTTCTCCTCCCAAAGTAAGATGCCATGTTTCGCAACCATAGTAATTTTGCCCGAGGGCAGGTCTTTAACTGCAATCATAGCATTTTCATGCTATGCTTTGCAGCTTTGCTAGGGAATTATAGGTGTGGTAGCTTTCCGTTGCTTTCCACACCGGTGAAGGATGATAATGATGGCCGGATGATTTTCGGGGACCGTTGGGCCCTAAGCTTCCTGACAATTGTCTTACAGGTGAGGAAAACCCCCGAAAAAGTCTCACCCAGGATCCTTTCCCGACCGGGAATCGAATCCGGATCCGCTGCGTGACAAGGCAGCACGCTACCTCGAGACCGTAGTGGTGGATAATTAGAAGAATAATGTTTTATATTATTTTAATGTTAACAGTTTAAAAAAATGGTTGAAGACCGAGAAAAATCCTCTCCATTTGAATGCGGATTTGACCCTAAAAATTCTGCCCGATTACCATTTTCCCTGCGATTTTTCTTAATTGCAGTCATCTTTTTAATTTTTGATGTAGAAATTGCTCTACTCCTTCCCATAGCGATTATTGAGAAATGACAAGTGTCTCTGTAATGCCTAGAAACAATCATAAACTGGAATGAGATGCAGAGTCCCGTGCCGTAGTTGAGTGGTTAAGGCAAGATGCCTTGGCGCTGAGCTACGGGACTTGCGCCGGTTCGAGTCCCCATCGGGAAGACTCTTTCATGGAATTTCGGACAGTATGGAACCAATACCAACTCAGTATCGTGAGGAATTCGGGTACCTGCAATAAGTAGCAACTCTATATAGAAAACCCCTCCTATATCGCAGGAGGATCCGACATGCTTACCACATGTCATTCCCATACTGGATGGATGGTCGTCCACCTCTGTGATTAACATATGTAGATATGAGGTCAGCAGCCGGATGGTGGGCTAAGGGGCACTAGACCTATCGCGTCATGGTGTTTGAAATATTAAAATGTACAAAACATTTACTTATCTTTGCTTATGTTACTTTACGTGTGTGAAACTTGGCCTCTCACATAATAGAAGAAAATCAGGTAAAAATATTCGTATATAGGATGCTAAGACGAATATTTCATTTCATAAGGGACGGGAATGGAGAATGAAAGAAACTTCAAATCAGGAACTCCATAATTGAATTTATGTCATTGTCCTAAAGGAGGGGAAGATAATGCACTGTGGTTTTAATTCTGCCAGTTTAAACAAAACTCTTTATTATTATTATTATTATTATTATTATTATTATTATTATTATTATTATTATTATTATTTATTATTCATTAATTTCAAGGATTATTAAGTCTAGGAGTTTGGACTGTTCATCGAGCTCGAATCTATGAGAATAATAACACATTCAAACTTTCTGTTGGGAAACTGGGGAAATATCACTTAGAAAGATTAAATGTAGGTGGGATGATAATATTCAGATGGATCTTAGAGAATTGAATAGACCTATCGGATTTATGAATGAATGGATTTGTCTGGGGTCAGAATCTAATAGAGAGCATTAGTAAATGTGACATTGAACCTACGGGTTCCACAAGACATAAGAGTTTGCAATACATAATATGCCCCACAATCAGGAAAGATTTGACATGAACTGGATGTGGACCTAAATCAAGGGGCTATTGTAACTTACCTCTCATATAGCAGTCTCATAGTATGGAATGATAGTTCTCTTTTGTCTTGCAATGCATATTGACAATGGATTAAAATAAAACTCCCATTATCTCAAGATCTAAAATTGGAATACATTTTTATGATTTTTGCATAAAAATGTTCATTGTGTTTCACTATAAATGTTCGTGATGAATGAGCAAGAGTGTTTATATTGAAACGACTTCAAATACATGATAAATTTCCGTTTTTATGTCATTGCAATCGTGATTGTCTAGTATTTTATTGACTGGTGTGATAGAATTTATTTTGTCTCTTTTGTGAAATATGGCATAAACTCTTCACTAACTGTACAATATTTTATAGGCTATGCATTGGAATTTTACGAATACAGAATTTTAAACATTTCCATTGACTATTAATACAACACTAATATTGAAGTGTGATAATTTACTTCCAAAATACCACAGAATGTGGATTCCTTATCCTTGGACATCTTCCGAATGCTTATAGTAGAATTCGTTTTCACTCTGTAGAATCAGACAAGATGACTCTAATGAAACGCTATTATAAAAATTAAATGGAAAATTGGGAATTCTAGTGTAAATGACAGTCTACAGTACACACATTATTGTAGCACAGTAGGTAGACCTAAATAGCAACCTGGGGACGTTTTGTGTGTGTGTTTTGTCCGAGGAATGTACGGAAAATTTATTTTAAAAATTTGAGAAATTGAGATGGAAATAGCTTTAAAAATCATATTAACTATATATATTTACAAATTAATAGAACAAGTAAATAATTTAAACTACTTAAGGTTTAACGTATCTTACTGCCAAAAGAATGATATAAACTTAAAATTAAACAAATGTTATAATATGCGCAGAAGAACAAGAGTTCTAAAAAATAAAACATTAAATTTAAAAAAAAAAGAAATAAAATTCCACTAAACTATGGCAGTACCTATGTTAACCCTTAAATTAAAAATGTGTCCTATAAGATATATTAATTGGTCTCATTCATTTAATAATTCAATTAAAAACAGATGAAAACTAACGAGAAGAAATTACTTATTATTATTATTATTATTATTATTATTATTATTATTATTATTATTATTATTTTAGAATTTAACAATATACCTAATAATAACAATTACGCACCATTTGGTTTTCACTGCGGTTCGCCACATTTATATAACTGACACGAGAAATGTCTTTTGCCAATTTAAGGGTTAACATATGATTGTGAAAATTGGAGCTTAATAGATCAGATAAAAGGACGATAGATGTAGCTGAAATGAAATCCATATGTTCAGTAGCAGGCTATACATTGTTAGATAAGAAAAATAATTAAGAAATAAAATCCGAAATAAACATCTACAGTGTTATGGATAAAATTCAAAATTTAAGATCTAACTGGCTCCAACATATACAGACGAAAGAATGACATCCAATAACTCCCACAAATTTTGTTTCACTACCAACCCAAAGGAAGAATAAATATTGGACGTCCCATAACTAGATGGAGGGATACGGTCTCTTGATGTGAAAACCGATCTATGGCCTAAATCCATGACGTAGAAGAATAGAAGATATATATGTATATATACAACATTAGAAATTAGCTATAGGCTTACACTTTTGGCAGAATCTAAGAAAAATGTTACAAACTAAAATAATATCCATACCAGTCTTAAACTTAAAAAAAAAAATCAATTTTGTGTAGAATATGTTACTGCTAAGTGTTATTCCAATATTCATACTCTGTCATTTGCGTTAGAGTAGACAAAATGTGCAAACAAATATAGGTTAGTGAGTTCCATATTTTATACTTAATGAAGTTGTGATTATTGATAAAACATAAAAGGAGGGCAAAATATTTTCTAATAATTATTGTTTAAGATTCTCGTTTTCGCACGCAAGTGGCGGAGGTGTAGATTGACCCTATTGTCATCTGGAATGTTCATGCCAGAAATTACAAAACAGTAGATCTCACACTTGGTGACCGACAACTACAAGTATTCGGCCTCTCCATCCAAAATTAGACCTTTCTGGATTTTTCTTTTCTTTCTTTCCCACAATTAAAATCATTAAATTCATATTTATTGTTAAATTGTTTTAGAAGAAAAATAACTACGGCATAGTAGATTAGGAATATGCCCTGCACGAAATAAATTAAAGTTCCATTTAATGGAGAATATATAGCCCTAATGTATAGGCCTATAATTTTCAAATTTTGTTTTAATACATTAATAATATCGGCCTAGAAATTGCTTAATAAAATTACTTCTATACAAATTAGAACGATTTTGCTAATATTAATGTCGGCAATTTTAGTGATTATGTAAAATATATTTTTTTTTAAATGTGGTTATTTAATTTGTAGGCCTATGCGTTCTGACATTATTTTATGGAAGCGAAGCCCGGATAAAAAGAAAAGTAAATAAAACACCAGAAATGACATGCTGAAGGTAAGGTCGATGGGAAAAACAAGGAAAAATAAACTAAACAACAACAATATTGAATGTTCAACTTCTGCAAAACAATATTAACTCATTGGCACACGGCTTGACCACTTGAGCAGAATAAATGAAAATACAGCTAAACATAATTAATGCATGTATTATATATAACTCCTACGTCCATCACGGACAAATTGGTGTTCAATAGTTGAATGCAGGCTTTTACGGCCAATAATCATAATGTTGACTGATTCTCGGCTATGAGGCCGTGGTCTATTACTGGTGTTCCTACCAAACGTTTCTCCCTCAACTGCGGAGGACATCTTCAGTGGCGAGTACTTAAAGGTATTGTTTCTTGGTCGGAGGCTGAATTGTGAAATGAAGCGAACACCTAGAAGTACTCGTCACTGAAGATGTCCTCCGCAGTTGAGGGAGAAACGTCTGGTATATAGGAATACCAGTAATAGGCTACGGCCACATGGCCCGGAATCACTCAACATTACATTGATGTTCCTTTAACGAGAATTTCTTAACCAAGTTAATTTAGTTACGCTTATTTCCCTGAAGTTGTCAGTGAGCTACGTATAGTCAGCACATCGTCCAAATGGTAGGCAACTAAAAACAATAATGGATAATATATAATAGTCTATGGTAGACTATAATGGAAATGGGGAGTTAGTGACAAATAAAGAAAAAATTTGAAGAAATGGCAGAATTCAAATATCTAGGAACAACAATTACAAACAAGAAAGAGTTTTAGAAAAATATTAAACATAGGCTCATTTTTGGAATTGCATGCTATTATTATCCATTACAAGGACTCTTGTCGTTCCAACTTCTCTCAAAAAACATTAAACTGAAAATAAATAAAAATTATTGACCTAGTTATAGGTTATTATTTGGATGCGAAACATAGTGTTTATTTTTTAAGGGAGGAGAAAAGATTACTAATATTTGAAAATAAAGTTCTTAGGATTTTTTTTATTTTTTTCAATATTTATTTATTTTACATGATGGAGTTAAGACCGTAAGGTCTTCTCATCTACTTCACCAGGGTTAAATTATACATAGGCCCTACAATAAGAATTATGATAAATGATACATAATAGATAATTATAGACTATACAATATAAAGTTGACAAGGGAAAGACAGAAAAATAGTAATAGATTAAGTAAATGGCTTAGTAAAGAAAGTTTGAAATATAAAGGCATAATAAAAGTATAGGCCTATATGAAACATATTAATTTTTGGACCAAAGAGAGATTCACAGAGAGGCGAATGGAAACAACTACATGGCAATGACCTACATTATCTTTATGGGAAACCAGAATTAATAAGAACGGTTAAGTGTCACAGATTGCGATGGTCAAGGCGTGTGGCAGGAATAGGAAATGAAAGAGGTGCATGGAAAATCCTTGTAGAGAAAGCGCGCAGTAGAGAATAGATGTGGGAGAATAACATTAGTCGTGATTTGAGGGAAGTAGATTATACAGAATATGATTGGAAAACATCTAAGAATAAGGATTTATTGAGAACTTATGTCCGCGCGACCATGAACCTATTGATTCGATAGTTAGTTAGCCTAAGGTAGGCTAGGTAAAAGTAGACCTAGAGGAAGAACAGGAAGAAACATGGACTAATAGTAGGCCTATACAGGAACTTATAAAGAATCGGAATGCAACATGGGAAAAGGCTAAGATCTGTTTAAATAAAAAATTGAATTTAAAATGAAACTAAGGATAAAATATCGATATCTACTAAGATATAAGATGACTGATAAAGCCAGTAGTGCTTCTTTCAATGTTAACATTATTCATTTTTAAACATCTTAATGATGGACAAATTATATTTGAAAAGAAAAATATATCATTATCATCTTCATGGTAGTCCGTCGGCCTGTTCCGCTCTCAGAATCCATCTTCTGTATCGTCTACTAGGACGTCCCGTATCTCTATAGCCTTGAGATTGGTACAACAGCGCTTGTTTTATTAGCCTAGAAGAGTCCATTCTTAAAATATGTTCATGACATTTTTATTTATACTTTTGTATTTTTTATTTAGATTAAAAATTTTGAGTTCTTGCCTAATTATTTCACAAGGAATGTGGTTTCTTAGAGTATATCCTGCAACGTATCTGAGGAACTTCATCTCTGATGTTTCTAGTAATCTTCTGTCTGATCTATTCATGACCCAATTCTCTGATCCATATGCCACAATGGGAACTGCCATTACCTTATAAAACTTTAGCAATATTTCTTTTGTTATTTTTGTTTGTAGTGTTCTTTTAATAATCCCACACATACTTTGAAATTTATAATTTTTTTCATGTATATAATTTTTCCAATTGTAAGATATGTGACATCCTAAATATTTAAAACTCTATACTTGTTCGATAATTTCATCATTGAAAATTTGTAGTTTTACAAGATTGCCATTCTTTTTACCAAAAGTATATATTTTCGTCTGATTTATCGGTTTTGACATATCCGGCATGGTTGACTCTTCTGGAAGTAAAGCTGCCGCCGGCGTAGCTCGCGGGGTTATTTAAACAGGCAAGCCCCTCCACAACGAACAAGATAAAGATACCATCGGAGGGGAATATAGGCTAAACAACCGATGGCTTAAATGTTTCTCCTCTGAAACCCTGGGTCTTGTATCTCGAATAGTTTTGACTAAACTCCTTTATAACCAGATACATTCTGGAACAGCGTGTATACATAATTCTCGTATACTGTAGCTGTGAAACAAGGAGCGCTAGTACAAACAGAAGGATGGAAACTTGTGATTTTTTCTCCCCAAAGATTCACATAAAGTTGAGGAGATGGGCGGCCGCTACACAAACTAGTTTGGTGTAATATTTGTGATGCTATCTCGGAGTTAAACAACCTTACAATGGAATTCTTGCTGCGAGAGCAATTTGATTGATGATTGATGCCTTATGAAAAACATTGAGTTTATACTGACCTGCTGGGACGAGTGCAAAGGGTCAGCATTGTTTAAACGTAGTAGCGTTGTGTTCGAATCCAGCCACGGGGCATAATGTTGGTGTCACTGATTAAAATGAAGACCACGTGATTAATCATAGCAAGTAATCGAAATCCTGCTCCTGCTGACCAGGAAGTCTTCTATCTTTTTCTTTTATTCCTCATCTTGGTGTATCTGTGATCGTGCTAAGATATAGTAATCAACTTATATTCTTCTCGAAGACTTGGCTTATTAGCTTATTAATGCTGCTGCTATAAGCACAGATGACAGCGTTAGCATTTATGGAACCAGGTTTATTCCCAAAGTCTGACGAGAACTATATATATACTCTTCTGTAGTGTTCTGCCCTAGGACAGGTCCTTCATTGTAATCGTAGCATTTTCATGCTATGTTTTGCAGTTTTCATAGGGAATTATAACTGTGGTAGCTTCCCGTTGCTTTCCATACCGTGGATGATGACGATAATGATGATGGCCATATGATATTCGGGGACCTTTTGGGCCTCAAAGCTACCTGACATTTGTTTTACAGGTGAGAACGTAACTCGGAAAAAAATATCACCCAGGAAGCTTGTCCCAACCGGGGATCGAACCCAGGCTCGCTGCGTGACAAGGCAGCACGCTATCTCGAGACCACAGCGGTGGATATATATATATAAATATATAAATATATAATCGGTTTCTCTGTTTGCAATAACCAAACACAACGCTAGTATGTAGTGCCTATGACTAGCATTCAAAGTACCTAGGTTCGATTACCGACTATACCATATAATGTTTTTTCTTCGGTTATAGGATCTGAAATGGAGTACTCTCTGCTTCCTGAGTACCAATGAGTAGTTACTTGTACTTGGGCAATTCTATGCCAGGTATCAGTCCGTGAATCTTGGAACGGACCACTAGTTACCAACTATACAGTTAAGTTATCAAATACTTATCAGATAACATTCTTGCTAGCAACATGATTTGCCATCATGTTCATTCACGTTTCTACTATAGCCAATTGCTAACATGTTTATTCAAGTTAGGTTAGGAAGTTAGATTATACAGGTTAAAATAGATTAGCTAGGTTAGAATAAATTAGGTATGTTAACTAGATAAGTACTTGCGATCTTCCCGTTATCCGACATAAATTTAAGTAACTCGTTGGTTTTCTATTGTTTCATTTAAAAACCAATATACCTTATAGGGTTAAGAGTGTTATGTAGTTCCGTGTCACTGAGGGGTATTTCACGTAAAAATGTCCTTGCATATGTAAAGTACTGGGTATATAGGCCTACATAGCTGGTAAATATCTCAAGTCTTCGAGTTCTCTTCCTAGCATTGTGATTAGCCTAATAATAGAAACAGGCGATATAAAACATAAGAGTAAACTATGTATTTCGGATTAGCATTAACTGGTTGCATTATAGAAGATATATTTTAGATCAAATTTTTATTTAGTATTTAATATTAGAGTTAATTGAGATTGTTATATTGTGATGTAATATGTTTGTCCTGGTGAGTGGAAGAGAAGGCCACCTGGCCTTAACTCCACCAGACTAAATAAATCTAAATCTAAATATAATTAAATAAATGCATCCTAGCATCGTGATTATCCTAGTAACAAAAATTGGGATATAAAACAAAAGAATAAACTATTTATATAATTAGGCTTTCACGGCCGGCGTCTTGATCCATATTTGGTTCGTCTTCCGGGCTTATAGGCCGTGGTCTGGTTGTCTTCTTACTCGACGTTTCGTCTACTGCTGCGGTAGACGAAACGTCGAGTAAGAAGACAACCAGACCACGGCCTATAAGCCCGGAAGACGAACCAAATATGGATCAATTAACTATTTCTTTTGCGTTAACTAAATAAATTGTAATGTAAATAAGTGTATACATTTTAAATAAAATGTTATCAGTCTGTGACTTTATTAACTTGGTTCCAGTCATCCGGACGACCATAACTTCCACACTCATGGTTAAATTCCTGATTGAGATTTTTCTCGCTTGTAAAACAAATGTCAGGAAACTTTTATTGCCATCATAATCACTCATATCATATTCATCTTGAGTGAATGGTGTGCGTGTCATGACTTATGTATGTTCGAGTTATCTCAGATGTGGCCCCAAGATTCAGCTGATCACTGATACATCACACGGGGAGATCCTCTAGGTCCACGTGTGGTCAAAAGCGTACATACACTTAGACCTATGTGATGTAGAGTTAAAACCCTAACCTGTTAGTTCGTATCCCTCAAAGGGGAAGGAAAAAAGTCCCAATAAAGGTAAAGGTAAAGTGATCCCACTACAGGCCTTAGGAAGCCCTTCGGGTAGTAGGAGGTTAAGGCTTTCAGTTTTTCTAGTCGCCTTTACTCCCAGAACAAGCGTCTGGTACTCGTTTCAGTTAGAGGCTGAGTTGACCACGGTGCCGTATGGTCGCCAGAAGATTTTGGGTCAATTTTAAAATCCTTAATCCACCGGGACTCGAACCCTCGACATCCGACTTGTAGCGTATTTGTCTTAGCCACTACGCTATGGCGTGCTCCCGGAAAAAAAGTATAAACAAATAATCAAGTAGAAGAGGAACAAAAGTAAATAATCGAAGTCTATTTTAGTAAATCACGATCCGGATGGTAGATGGAATAATAGTAGAATGGAGTTATTTCCTCGCAATTTTAATGAGCATACGAAACTACTGTTTAATGTCAAAATAAAGGTACACAAGCCAAATATAATAAAATAGAATTATTCTAGTTGGACTAATGGCTATAATTATATTTATTTACCAAGTGGATTTAGGCCTTCACGCTTTGTTATCCCCTTCACAAAGTTAATATTGTATTGAATTGTAAGGCCATGTTTTTTTTCTCTTTACAGAGATTTAGGCGCTCTCCCCCTACAGGAAAGAATTTGAACCATACTAATTTAGTTACACTTGTTTTCGTATAGATGTAATTTTGAGTGGTCCGTGGTCAGCGCACCGCCTCATACTGACATCTAGGAAACCAAGGTAGTACTAGGGCGGGAAAATTCGGTAAATTTTGCTTAGAGGCCTTTTGATTCAGGCTTAGGGATTTTTTACGAGCCTGAAAATCTTCAGACTCGGGACCCACGGCTTAAAGTCCCTCCCGGAGGACTTGCTCCTTGGATTTTTCCGTCCTAAAAAATCCATCGACCCCGGCCGGGTTTGAACGCGCGACCCTCGGGATCAGAGGCAAGGAGCATAACCACTAGTCCACCGCGGTCGACACAAAGTTAATATAAAAGCAGAAAAATAAAACAAAATTAGAGAACGAAAATTATAACATTAAATGCTAATAATAAATATATTTTATTAAGGATTAAATATTAAAACAAGTGAATAAGTGTAACCAAAACTAGACATTACGTAACATATAAAAATTAACTGACGGAGACAACAGATAAGTACAAAAGTAAATAGTTTAAAACAATATCCATTTGATAACTCAAAAAGGTTTTGTATTGCACTGTTCGCCTTCTTCACGCCTTTCTGTTTCACATATGGTGTGTTTTTTTTTTCTCTACTATCGCTCCTTCTTTTCATTCCTTATCTTTATTTATTTACTTTTCTCATTCTTTACACGTTCAAATCTTTCTTAGAACTCACGTCTGACGGTTGACAAATTGTTTCCAATTGATAAGACATCCGTTTTAACAGACACCACAGTTCTCCCACCAAAGCTTTTTAAAACGCATACAACCTACATTTAAAAAAAAAATCCTTTCATTTGAATTGGTTAGTTCCGAAATAAATAAAAAAAAATTGTTTCAAATTATTTTGAAATATGTATACTGATTACTTTTTTTTTTTAGATATTTTGAGATTATGCATATTAAGTTAAGTTTTCACTTGGGGTTTTTAAGATCATACCGAATTCAAGATCATGCATTCAAATTTTTTTTACATTCTTAGATTTATTTATTTGATTAAGCATGAAACTACAGAATGTAAAACAATTCAGTACTCGTGATACGCCTAGATAAAATAAACTTTTTATTACGTCAAATCCCATAGTTTCTTCTTTCTTCTTCTTCTTCTTCACTTCCTGATTTAGGCATTAGTTGCCTGTTCTGTCTTCACTAATATATCTAAGACCGTCTCTTCCGAGGACGTCCGACATCTCTTCTTCCTCTCGGAAAATAATGTAAGATTTTATTTGGTAATCTACTTTCTCCCAATCTTTCTACATGTTCTTTCCACTGAATCTTGTTGTTAAATATATTTTCTTTTATGGAGTAGATCTGCAGTTCTTCACGGATATCCTCGTTTCTTATCTGGTCCATTCTAGTGCATCCTTTTACTCTTCTTAAAAAATTCTTCTCGGCTGCTTGGATTTTACTTTCTTGTTTGGTAGTGATAATCCAAGATTCACTCCCATACAAAAGGACAGGGACTGCCATTGTTTTATAAAATTTTAATTTTATTTGTTTATGGGCTTTATTATTCAATGTTCTATTTATTGTGCCACAAATAGCTTGAAACTGGTAAGTTTTATGTTCAATATCTTTATCTTATCCATAGCTGATATCACATCCTAAATATTTAAAGTGGGATACTTCTTTGATAATTTCGTCTCTAATGATTATTTTTGCAAGCAGAGTGTTTCTTCCATAAAATACCATTACTTTTGTTTTACTTACTGAAAATTAAAAATTTTTATCGCTACATATTGCATTTAGTTTGTAAGCAGGCAATTGTAACGGATCTTCATCATGGTGTGTAGTATGACTAAATCATCGGCAAAAATTAAATTATTAGGCCTAATACTTGTGTTATCCCATAGTTTCGTGCCTCTTAATTCAGCCCATTTATACTGTTCCATCGCAGCGTTTAAGTGAATGATAACGTACGACTTCGTGGTATATTTAACAGAGTTGGCCTATGTAACACAATTTAGATGGTTTTGAATACTGAATAGTCTATTTTAATTAATTTGTAACAATTACTATCTTTCTTATATTCGTATAGTAGACTATAATCCTGATTTTGTTATTCAAAAAATTATTTCTAGACGTACCCTCTAAAATAAAATTTTGGTAAACCTACTATATTCATGGATTGCCTAATCAACTTTTAATGCAATAACCTACAGTCATATCATTTTAGGGGTTAACATTTGAATTGGAATTCTGATAGCGTATTTACATTAGGGATTATTTTAAGGGGGAAAATGACATTTCGTTCATTTCTGTCATCTCGCACTTAAGAGTGTTGAATTTTTCTACGCTCTGTATACATATAATATCCAAGTGTGCACAGAAATATACAGAATATAAATGAGTTAAATCAAAGAAATTACTAGCTGTACTGTAAAGGATTTGCAGAACCCATAGGTGAAAGAATAAATTTGATTCTTCGGAAGTTGGAATTAAAGATGGGAAGAATAAATAGAATTGCAATAGATATGCCTTACAAAAAATCCCAGTTATCAGTTAAATAAATATCCTCAACTCGTATCCAACTCAGGGTCGGGTCGAGGGATGAGATGAGATGAGGTCCCTATATTTATAGAGGTCTGTGAACGACAATGGTGCCGACCGCACCGTCACAGGGGTGGATGGATGAAATGAAACGGAATGGATGAGATGAATATGGAGAAATGGTGGAATGAAAACGGGAGAAACCCCGAGAAAAATCTGTCCAAGCTCCGTTTCGTCTATCACGAAACCCACATGGAGTGACCGAGACTCGATGTCGGGACCCCAGCGAAGGGGTGAGAGGCGAGCGTCTAACCACTTGCGCCACGAGCCGCCTCAGTTATCAGTTGTTAAAGTTAATTATATATTTTACTTATAATTCTGTATTAAAATTTAACGGATATATAAAAGTTTTAGAACTTTTTGGACTAAAGAGAGACTAACAAACAAGTGAATGCAGAAGACTAGGCGTGCATAATAGTGAGCTGCATGATCTTTATGCGAAATTAGATGAAATAGGAACAGTTAAGTCTCGTGGACACGACATGTGGCATGATTGGGAATTAGAAGAGGGGCAAGGAAACTCCTTGTAGGAAAACGAGAAAGAAAGCGCCCAGTATGTATATACTTACTTACTCACTGGCACTATCGAACCCGTAGGTTCATGGCCGCACGGACATAAGCTCTCCATACATCCCTATCCTGAGCTAATGCTTTCCAATCATTCCCTGTATAATCTACTTCCCTCAAATCATAGTTAATGTTGTTCTCCCACCTCATTCTTGGTCTACCAACTGGGCGTTTTCCTTCTGGCTTTCCTACAAGAAGTAAATTTTACCCCAGTAGAACCCATGTCCGCATTTCTTGACGGTTGTATTTTTACGATGAAAGATCGTCACTCTTTCGACCAAGGTACTTATTTCGTCTGGCTTATCACCTTCGACCAGTCCGGCATGGGTAACCCTATCGGCAGCAATGCTACCGCCGGCATAGCTCTCAGGATCATTTAAGCACACAAGCCACTCCACCACGACAAGGTAAAGATACCATGGAGGGCCAGTATGTATATAGGCCAAGAATTAGGTGTGAGCATATCATTAAACATTAACTGAAGGAGATAAATTATACATGGGACGATTGGTAAATATTAGCTAGGAATAGGGATGTATAGAGAGCTATGTCCGCTCGGCCATGAACCTACAGGTTCGATAGTGCCAGGTAAGTTAGTTAGTTATATAGGGTGGAGTGGAATAGCTTTAGACTTAATGAAACCTAGCTATTAAAATCTGCATCAATTGCATTTTCAATTTTTATTTTTTAAGCAATTATTTGCCGGCAATTTAAAAGATTTTTAAATATAAATTTTGGAAATGGGTTATTTAGTTCTTAATAGTTTGGATTCGTCGAATTTGTAATTTAAGTTCGACACCATATCTTACCATTGCATACGCCTAATTTATTCTGCTGTGGTCTGGAGGTAGCGTGCTGCATTGTCACGCAGTGGGCCCGGGTTCGATCCCCGGTCGGGGCAGTTTTTCTGGGTGAGGTTTTTATCGAGGTTTTTCTTCGCCTGTAAGACAAATGTCAGTAAAACTTTAAGGCCCAAACGGTCCCCGAAATCAAATGGCCATCATCTTCATCCTTACCATTTCATCATCAGCATCATCATCATCATGATGCTTCACCGGTGTGGAAAGTAACGGGAAGCTACCACACCTACAATTCCCTAGTAAAGCTGCAAGCATAGCATGAAAATGCTATGAAAGACCTGCCCTCGGGCAGAATTACTATGGATGGATGGACTCTATTATGAACGTAAATATAAACATCATCATCTTAATCATCAGCTTCGCGGATTACGCCTCATAACGTCGTAAGGTTTGTTATGATCTCATTATTTAACACTATTGAACCTATCTTGTTTCGGTCTTCCAACATTTCTTCTTCCCTTTGGGTTGTAGTTCATCATCAGTTTTGATATACTTCAACAATTTATTAATAATTGATAACAATGATAACTCATATATTTCGAAAGAGACACTAAATTTTGTTGTCTTATAAACCTTGTATGCACATTTATTTGGTTTGATTAATTTACATTTATTTGGTTTGATTAATTTACCGTTTACACAAATTTATACAAAAAAAGTTTAATCTAATCATAGGAAAACTGCTATACTTATGATACCAAATGTCGGATTTTGTTCGTTAGAAAAATAAGATCCATCCATAGTAATTCTGCCCGAGGGCAGGTCTTTCACTGCAATCATAGCATTTTCATGCTACGCTTTGCAGCTTTACTGGGGAATTGTAGGTATGGTAGATTCCCGTTGCTTTTCACACCGGTGAAGTATGATGATGATAATGATAAGGATGATGATGATGGCCGGATGATTTTCGGGGACCGTTAGGCACTAAGCTTCCTGACATTTGTCTTACAGGTGAGGAAAAACACCGCAAAAAACCTCACCTAGGAGGTGTACCGACTGGGAATCCAACCCGGGCCCGCTGCGTGACAAGGCAGCACGCTATCTCGAGAAGATAGTTACAAAATTTCTCAAAATGTAATATCAATACTGTGTTTTAATATATTGGGATATCTCATATAGAATAAGAGGAAGATTTGAGGGTTATAAAATCAGGGAATGGAGAGAAGTGGTAGAGATGAGAGAGAGAGAGAGAGAGAGAGAGCGTGTGAGAGAGAGAGAGAGAGTGAAAGAGAGAGTATGTGTGTGTGTGAGAGAGAGAGAGAGAGAGAGAGAGAGAGAGAGAGAGAGAGGTTGAGGGATAATAAAAGTAGAAAGCTGAAGATGATAACAGTGATTATGATGTTGACAAAGGTGGTGAGATTTTTAACGATTTTATATTATTTGAAGGCTACAGGAAAAGGACCAGATAGTCACTTTTTTTGTCGAAATGGAGTTTGTCATTAGATTCTCCATGGAAAGCACTATAATTTAGAAGTGTGAAACAAAAGATACGGTTTAGCCATGGGTTTGTTTGCCTCCAAAGTTTGGTATGCACATAAAGAAATAAGGATGTTGTAAAACTTTTTTTTATTCACTGACACTAGGTTATCATTTCGAAATTCTGTTATTCTCTCCTGACATTCGCATTATTATAACCTACTTCTAAGGTTGGGGTGCCTGGAAGGCGTAGTTACGCAGCTCCGATTATTTATGATAGCCTAGGTGATTCTGATGGTAATGATGCGCCAGGAGAGACCTTAATCCTAAACTTAATTTAATGAAGTGAATATGATAATTATGACCAGGGGACCGTTTTGGGACTTAAGAGTTTCCTTACATTTGTCTTATAGGTGAGAAAAAAAAAACAAAAAATCATCCGGAGTTTGAACCCGGGCCCCTTGCGTGACAAGGCAGCACGCTACTTGATGTCTTACAACTAAAAGTACGTTTTCTAGGTTTAAAGGAAAAAGTTACTTATCTGTTTTTTTTTTCCCTTATATCCTTCATGTAAGAGGTTAATTGTTTAGCTAAAATATGTGTAGATATGTGAATTCCAATACACAAAATAAATTAATGTTTATCCTGACTTTTTAACTCATGCCCCAAATGGGATTCAATGACCAATCACATTTCAATGAATGTTGATTTGCAATCGATCACAATCGTTTTTTCACATGGATTTTATCAATTAAATTTTATCATATTAAAATCAAGCTCCTCCTTTTTAACATTCTGAATAAGTCAGATCATTATTTTGCAGTGACTGACTCTCTAAGAAATACGTTGAATATAACAATTCATATATTAAGATGTAATATTCCTAAAACACATGTGCTTCCCAGATATATATATATATATATATATATATATATATATATATATATATAGTGCACGAATGTACCAGATTCTGCTTGGGGGATATACTAGGAAAACATTTATAGCAAGTGATTATACCACAAAAAAATAATAAACCACTGTATGCACTTTCTTAAACGCATTATTTCCCGGATATTTACGTTCCATAAAAATAGAATTGACATATTTACATCATAGGACATCAGAAATTAATTAATAAAATATAATGTTGGTTATAAACAGTTTTATGTGTTTCATTTTTTCTCCACTAGGATGCATTCTTACAATATTGCGATCCTTTGGCAATAAATAGTATGATCTGATTGCAGTGATGAACAAATAAAACATAAACGTTTCTCATTTGTTTTCAAACATCGACTTTTCATTAAATATATGGACATTTTAAAATATTTTAGAATATTTAAGTAATTATTTGTAAGTAAACAGCTTAATTTTATTCATGTAAAATTGTAGACTTTCACGGCAGGTATTTTGATTAATGTATTTTATGTCTTTCGGGTTAAATGGCTGTGGTCTGGTTTTACTAAAGAACACGCAGAATATCCTGAGATGTCTACTACAGTAGCAGACGAAACGTCGAGTTTTAATAAAACCAGACCACGGCCATTTAACCCGAAAGACATAATATACATGAATTAATTTTATTCGTTAAATAGTCCTAACAAATGCTACTCTTGATTTGCAAATTCTGTAGATAAATTCTATTCCTCACTTCGTGAATCGTGAATTTATCGATAATTTGGAAATCACTCGTGGCATTACTTATGATAAAATGTTTCGAATGTTCTCAAACCTGTATGAGGCTTAACAATGTATAAAAGTCCGTGGTATGATTTCTAAAAGAAGAAAAGAGAGAACAGTGAAAAATCTGTGGGATAAAGAATTTTGCCTGCCATGACAGATAATGATAGAGCTGAATAAACAAAACAGTGAACCCAGCCCTGCCTAATATTATGCAGCTCTCATTAACAACTGCACAAATTAATTTGTACAAGGGCCAACGCCCCGACACCCCACTGTCATCAGTGGCGAATCGTTTTGTTATCAGTGGCGTAATTACTCTCTTATTTACATATTTTAAAAAATATCTCTACGATTTAGTAGAATCCATGTGTCGACGTAGGTAGTTCTTTTATGGCGCTCTTCAACATCTGAGATCATTAGAATCCGCATTTCAAAGCCTGGGCATTAAAGGGCATACAATTTTTGATCGGATATCTCCTACTTCAGGTTTTGTTTCTTTAGCGTATTTTAAATTATGACATGGCGCCAAGGTTTTACATCCAATTCAAAAAAGGATATTTACGTTCTGAAAAAAATCATAGACTTCGGCCGGGTTTAAATTCGCGAACGTCCGATACAGAAAAGTCTTAATATTTCTAATTACTTCAAATTTATATTCTATCCTATAATAATTCTGCCCGAGGACGGGTCTTTCACTGCAATCATAGCATTTTCATGCTATGCTTTGCAGCTTTAATAAGGAAATATAAGTGTGGTAGCTTCCTGTTGCTTTCCACACCGGTGAAGGATGATAATGATAAGGATAATTATGATATCCGGATGATTTTCGCTAGGACTAAGATAAATTGTCCACCGCTGTGGTCTCGTGTTAACGTGCTGCCTTGTCACGCAGCGGGCCCGGGTTCGTTTCCCGGTCGGGACGTGCTCCTGGATGAGGTTTTTTCGGGGTTTTTCCTCACCTGTAAGACAAATGTCAGGAAACTTAGGGCCCAACGGTCCCCGAAAATCATCCGGCCATCATCATCATCCTTATCATTATCACCCTTCACAAGTGTGGAAAGCAACAGGAAGCCTACCACATCTATAATTCCTTAGTAAAGTTGCAAAGCATAGCATGAAAATGCTATGATTGCAGTGAAAGACTTGCCCTCGGGCAGAATTACTATAGAATTATTATTATTATTATTATTATTATTATTATTATTATTATTATTATTATTATCTATAGACCGCTTTATATTAAGGATAACGTTGTTCCATCAGACGCTGCGGGCCCAGGTTCAATCCCTGTTCTAAACATACGTTTCTGGGTGAGATGGTTTGTGTTTTTCTTCATCTTAAGACAAATGTCAAGAAACTTTAAAGTTAAAATAGTCCCCGAACACTATTTGGCCATTATAACCTAAAAAAGAACGTAGAAAAATAATTCTGATTACCCTTCAGCAAAATCAAAGGGCGTTCGATTAGTTTCAGCCAAACAAGAAGTATATCATACTAAAGCTAGAAGAGACTATAATGAAATTATACAAGACAGTGGCAGTTCCTATTGTTACTTATAGATCCGAAACAAAGACAGTGACAAACACAACAATCTGCCAGAATCCAATCTGCTGAAATGAAATTCCTCAGACCAATAGCAGGATATCAAACAACAGACACAAAAAAAGACAGAAATAACACAACAATTAAAAGTAGAAGAATTAAACACAGCAATAATGAAATACAGAACAAATTGGAAAGAACAGTTTAGCAAGGGTGACTGAGAACAGAATACCAAAAGCAGCATACAACTATTCACCAAGAGCTTGGGAAGACCAAAGAATAGATGGAAACAGCAGCAATTTGGAGCAGGAACAGGCTAATAAAAAAGCCTAAACAGTGACGAAGAAGACGAAGATAACCACTCATATCAGAATCACCGTGTTTATTATAAATAATGAAGTTTCTTGTGTGTCTCATGTTAAATGTTTATGTTGACTCGGAAGTGGTCTCGCAATTAAGCTAATCGCTAATCCAGAGAAGTCCTCTATGTGCTTGTGTGGTCAAAATGTTTTGAATCAAAATTAAAAATCGTCTGCTAACAGTATTCATGTCACTGTAAGACCCAGTAGATGTTGGAATGTAAAACTATATACAAAAAGAGATAAACTAACTCTAACTAACTCACTGGCACTGTCGAACTCTTAGGTTCATGGCTGCGCGGACATAAGCTCTCCACACATCCCTATCCTGAGTTAATGTTTTTCAATCATCCCTGTATAATATACTTCCCTCAAATCATGGTTAATATTATTCTCCCACCTCATTCTTAGTCTACCAACTGGTAGTTTTCCTTCTGGTTTTCCTACAAGAAGCTTCCATACACCTCTTTCATTCCCTATTTGTGCCACATGTTCTGCCCGTCACAGTCTATGAGATTTAACACTTCTTATTATATCTGATTTCCTATAAAGATCATGTAGCTCACTGTTTGTAGCCTTCTCCATTCACCTGTTCTACAAAAGATGTTAAACTAAAACAAAGAGAGTGAAATCGTGTTATATACGGATTTTTGCCGATTAAATAGCTTTTCTGTTTATAATTTTCACCTAACCATATCCAGGTCACATACTTTATCCGCAATGTGGTAGATTTCATTGTAGTTTTTAAAATCACTATATAGTGTCTATTTTTTTTCTTCTCCAGTGGATTCCATTCTAAAACTTTCTTGAAACTTGTTTATTTTTTTGTGTCCGAACCATTTTTTTTCCAGTTACTTTGTTTTTCACATTAGCAGTCGTCTTATCGCTTCATTTATAACTTTCTCCAGTCTGAACTGCCTGCAGTTCTTAAATAACTCGTCTCAGTTGCTATAAGCTTACTGTATTTGTAATGATATAATTTGTCTCTCATGCTATAGTTCCATACAGTATAGGGCCCTAATGCTTTAAATAATACGTAGTTGTATACTGTATATACAATACGTAGTTGTACAAGTAAAATATAGAGCTTTCCCTGCTTTGATTAATTAAAATACATACGCGGACTAACAGTCAATTGCATGTTATGATATACACGCTTTCAATGTCCAGCTAGGTATCATCCAAGAAGATGGCCTGCCAAGTTATTTGTTATAGATACAATTTAATATTTTTATTACAAATTACAATTTGGAAAAGTCTAGTTAATTCTTAACACTGTTACACACTCTCAAATTAAGAGATATACGTATATCGGAATATGCCATGTATTTAAATTAGTTTGCTAGTGCTCCTTCCGCCCTATAAAATTAATGTAATCCAAAAATGTGTCTTTGCAAACTTTTTATGTGTTACCTTGATAATACAGTTGTTACAGTAATGAAAATATTAAAATTCAGTAGTTTGACATCAACGATACTCCTGTCCCTTTGAATACTACTCTTTAGTTAAGTGTTTATAATTTAACCCTTAAATTGCCAAAACACTAATTTCTCATGTCAATTATTTACATGTGGCGGGTCGCAGTGAAAACGGAATCTTGTATAACTGTTATTATTAAATATATTGTATAATTAGACAAACATTTAAACGATTTCTTTTCGTTCGCTTTCTTCTGTCTTTATTTAAAATATCAAATAGGCCTACATTAAAACAACTGCTGTATCTTATAGGATACATTGTCAATTAAAGGGTTAATAGACAAATAAATATGTGGAATGCAGGCTTTCACATCCGGTAATCATAATATTAAAAGATTCCGGGCTATGTGGCCATGGTCTATAACTGGTGTTTCTTCCAGACGTTTCTCTCTCAAAGGTGGAGGGCATCTTCAGTGGCGGGTGCTTCTAGGTGATGTTCATTTGTCGTATACTCGATTATTCACAGTCGAGATAAATAAATACATAATTATAGAATTATGTAATAATAGAAAAAAATCATTATTATTCTTAAGTGACCAAAGCTTGATTTGAAACAAGTATATGTTAGGGGCCAATACTCAGCATATGGCACAGTCAGAGAACAACATGTAATATTATATAATGTTATATAGGCCTAGGTCAATTAAAAATTAGTTCAGATTATAAGGAGCCTTATTTATTAACCGGGGGGCACGTAGCGTAGTGGTTAAGGCACTGAGCTACAAGCCGGAGGGTCGAGGGTTCAAGTCCCGTTGGGGTCAGGATTTTTAAACTGACCAAAACCCTCTGGCGGCACTATGGCCCTGGGGTCGACTCAGCCTCGAACTGAAATGAGTACCAGACGCTTGTTCTGGGGTAAAGGCGGCCGTCACGCAGGGCTGACAACCCGGCTGACATAAAGTGCCGATTGTCTAGAAAAAGTGGGAGCCTTAACCTCCTACTACCCCAAGGGCCTCCTGAGGCCTGTTGTGGGATCACTTTACCTTTACCTTTTTTTATTTATTAACCAACAAAATGATTTATTCAACAATCTCCTAAGTTTTTAAATACTATATGGAAGTTTGTTTTCAACTTTGATGATAATATTAATTTCAAAACTATTAAAAACTATAATATGCAAAGAAATATTAAACAAGAGGTCCTATACTGTATTCCGGAATAAACAACACTCCAAGTTAAATATAAATCTATATTTGTTCTCCAAGTAAAGGTATACGATGTTCCAGTACCGAGTGAGTTGATCAAAGAGAGTAGCGTTTAATATTCGTATTCGGCAAGTCCCTGGTGAAATACGGGGCCGATATATCTGACTGTGGAAAAATAGTCAAGGCAAATGATTCCTTGAAATTTCATATCAAGAACCATTTTACCATAATCAAATTTCATAGCCTCATTAAAATTAAATGAGTACAGAAAACACTTGACAAACATGACAGATAACGAGATAACACTCGACAAAATCAACCGTAAACACATAGGCTTAAGCCTACATGATCTTAGAATATTAGAGAATCTGTATTTAAGAGTGAAATAAAGAAATGCTCCAGCTGCACAAAGTTGGTCAAAATTCCTATTGCCTTCGCTAGAAATGGAGATCGTAATGTTGTGGAATGTGATGGTTGCAACTTGAGGCCACTTTTACGAATCTCAGGGTTTATGAATCTCATATTTATTTTTTATTGCAGCTCACTGTCTGTACCAACTATTTTTTAACTAGATGTTGAAATATTTCGTCATACTTGCCCCAATGTTAAATATAAAATGCTATAAAATCCTTAATCTTATGGTGTAAGTCTGCAAGTATATACAATCTTGATAACTGTCATGATGTACTGGAGCAGCGGTAAATGAAATTCTGCACAATATATCTGCCAAACTATGCGCATTCCCTTAACTGTATAGCACATTTCATTTGACCCAAAATCCAAAACAAATATTTATCACATTCAGAGCAATAAGTTTACAGAGAATGGAATGTCGTATTATGTGAACAAACTTGAATTCTTTCGGGTAAATCAATAATATTTTGTTACGAATGTAGGATTTTTCTCAGAAAAAATAGTCGTAATCTAAATTTATGTGAAGTGTGGATGGGCTAAAACATTATTTTAATGCCCGGACACTATTATTTACAAAAGGAAAATTGTGGTCACGTAACGGTTACAAATAACCTTTAAAATGCATTACAAGGTAGAAGTTACTTTGTTTCATGCCACTACAACTAAAGAAATGCAATACAAGACATATTGGAGCCCAGTGTCAGGTTACGCAAAGAAAAAAATCGTTAATACATTGCATGCAATTGCTCCCATTAAACTTAATCGCTCTTCTTTACGCCTTCAATCTAAAACTTATTTCCCCCCCCCCAAAACATATATCTTAGTCTATATTTTACATAAGTGTTGTAGAATTTTCTTTGCATTGCTATTACTTAAACAAAATGATCGAATTACTGGTCTTAAGAACCTCTTAGGGTAGTAGGATGTTAAAAATATGTCCTTTGTAGGTAACACTGGTCAACATGATTTTTGTCTCATGAGTACCAATAGTTGTGAAGTTTTTTTATCGCGTTTTCAAATATTTATTCGGAATTTCTCCATCACCCACAGTTTTTTATTTCAATTTCAATTAATGGATTTAAATAATTATTTTTTTAATAAACGTTTTTTCGTCCATTTGTCCATTGTAAAATAAAACCAAATGAGCCAACTCAAATGGTTTCAACTATGGAAAAGAGATATCAAGTCAAATGGAATACTGATATGCTGGCCGATTATTGTTGGACCATCAAGAGGGATGTTCCTCAGGCGAAATATAGCAGGAAATCGTCATTTCTTACTTTATATGTAAGTCCGAATGTTCGAATATTGTGTAGTTACGAATGTAGAAAATATTAAAGTGTTTGAAATTATAGGCCTAATTGCCTGTCTCTCGGAAACCTTGCGTGATGGAGAAAAACCGATATCATATTTGATATATTATATATTTGATATATTATATATTTCAGGAGAAAAAATATTATCACAATCGCATATTTTCTTTTCTGAGACAAAAAAAAAGTTTCTTCTTTGTTGCTCAGTGTAATCAGCATGAGATATCTGCCGGGTTGACAGCCTTGCTCGAAGACCGCTTAACCCCGGAATATATGTCTCATGCCCAATTCCCTTAGAGATTATGTCGACCCCAGGACCAATGTGTCCCCAAAAGGTTTGGGTCAGTTTAAAAATGTTGGTTTTAAACCGTGACCATCCGGTTTGTATCATATTGCGTTACGACATACTCCCATTGTTAATACTCATGATACAGTGATAAAGTGTTCATCGTAGGTCTACATTTTGTTTTATTTGAATGAGTCATTTCGAAAAGGGATCATCTCCGATTTTTCTGAAATTCGTTTCTTTTGTTATTCCATATTTACATACCTACTTCCATCGTTTCCATGTGAGAACGGATCAACTACACTATTCCTTAACCACTTTCTGACTTTTATTCAGTAGCAATTTCAGATGCAATGCTTTATCCTGAACAAGTTGAATCAGTTTTCTTTTCTCTCGGGTAAAATTTGAACAACTGTAGATGATCCCTTTTCGAAATTACTCATTTATTTATATAGGGAAGAAGATTATTTATCATTTACGGTACACAGCCAATTGTTATTTTAAAATTAATTTCTTTATTCTTATTTCAACCTCATATTGAAGAAGTAATGCGAAACTAGGCCTATTAAGAACTAATGGACCTATGTCAATGTGAGAGACTGAATAAAATTTAGTCTAAAAGAACATTTAAATGTTATTTGTAAGTTAGGGTAAATAAAAATAAATAACTATAGGCCTATGAGATGTTCATCAAGATTTGGTATTGAAAAAGGGATGTGTAATTACACCCATAGACGAAATTAGTAACAATGGCATGCATATACGGGAGCTTAGCCTTTACAAGAATAACATGAACCATAATTTGAGGGAGGTGAACATATAGGGCCTACTATACAAGGAATATTTAGATAGTATTAGTTCAGAATAGGGTTGTATAGAGAGATTATACTCGCGCTGCCATTAACCTCCAGGTTCTATAGTGTCACTAAGTTGGTTAGCCAAACCAAGATACGAAAAAAGAAAAAAAAAAGAACATTTTTTTTTAATTCTCGTGGGCTAGTGGTCAGCGTTTCTGACTACAGTTCATGAAGTCCCGGGTTCGATTCCCGGTCAAACCATAGAAATTTTTCCTTAAAGGAAATTATTCCTGTGGTTGCCCATGTTCTGGAATTTAAAGTTAAGTTTAGGTTAAGAACTCTCCTGGTGCTTCATTATCATTTATCACCCCTCATATCTTCGGGGTACATAACTCCGCCTTCCAGGTGCACCAACCTAAGACATAAGAACAAATGTAAGCTGAAGAAAACTTGCTGTACCTACCTTAAATGATATGTTATGAGATAAGCCAGTAACAAAAATGAGACCTAATATTTTCGAAGCAGTAATTACGATTATAACATGACTCAATCAGTTGGACTCTGAATTCTCAATTGAAAAGAAACTTAATGACAGAAGAAATGGACGAATTGAGAAGCTGTGCTAAGATATCTCGTGGAGACAAAATTTGATATGAGAGTTAGCCTGCAAGGGAAAAAATGAATGTTCAAAATTCAAGTATATATTTTATTAAACAAAAACAATTAAACTTGGTTTATACAGTAAAAAAAAGTAGGCCTATAATGAAACATGGCCCACAAGAATAATGGAGTGTTCACCTTCAGGAAGGACGAAGAAAAAATCTACATCGTTTCGTTGAATTATAATCGAATCAATGATCAAATGGGAAATGAAGGAAGATTTACGAATCATGGACAAGAGTAGATGGTAAAATAAGAACGAAAAGTATTGTATAATTGGATATAATTGATTTAATTTTTATTTATTTACCAAAATTACAGAATAATATGTACTTAAGACATCAAGAGATAAAAAAATTCATGGCATTTCAAGGTGTAGATCCTATCAGAAGTAAAATTATACTTGACAATACAATTTTGGAGTAGGTGAATAATTTTACATATCTAGTATGATGAAGAAAAGGATGTAAATGCCAAAATATCAAATTTCTAAAGATTTTAGGGTTAATAAATTATATCTTCAAGCCACAGCTAGTCCAAAAACATTCAAGATTAAAATATATAAAACATTAGCTCTTTCAATTATTTTGTATGCTAGCGAAGTATGGACATTAAAACAGAAGGATATACAGAGACTTAAATATGCTGAAATGTGATATATTCGGAAGACTGTTGGATTTTAAGTCAAGCTGGATGCAACAATATGGTAATCGAATGGAGGATCATTGATACCCAAGCAGATGTTAAGCTTTCAACTATCAGGAAAAAAAGACAGGACGATAACTGAGAAGATTTCTGGATGGTATTTCTATTAAAGCCGAAACAGGTCAATAAATTACCTAAATTCATGAACGGACTATGATGATTATGATGATGATACCAGTTGGGTAAAAGCCATCACCCATCAACCCTTCTCTTCTATAAGATTTTTTATAGGCAATGAAGATTCTTCTTCTTCTTCCTTCCAAGTATTAGGCCAAGGCCTGTTACGATCCTATAGAAAATTTTCCCTCCAACTTCCGGGAAATTCTCGTAGGCCTATAAGACTTGAAAGCATAGTAATAGTCCCTTCGATTGGTTGCTGGCCAAAGGAAGGCAAGACCAGTGACGGGGCTGCCATCTTATAGCCTCTAGTCAGGTTTTTCTGGAGAAGAAAAGAAAATAAAGGAAAGAAGAAATGGAAGATAGGAAATACTCCCTAGCCCTCGGATGCCCTAATAGCGTCGGGGTCGAAAAAACAAGAATTAACCAAGAGAGGTTAAATAGTAAAGTAAAAAAAGTGCAAAACACAAGTAAGTGGAAGAAATGTTTTGTTCAGCTTGGGCACCTTGTGGTCGCCATCCACATATCCCCTAGATGAGGACCCCCTGAGGGTGCAATGAAGATTGACCAATCTAATTTATAGATCATGCCAGTTTTAACCATTCACGGCCAACTATCACTAAAATGTTGTCGAAAACAATTGTTTGGAAATTGTCGAACCTGTCTCGCAAATATTTTTGTGTAAGCTAAAGAACATATAAGGCTGTTCTATAAAAATATTGATACAGAATAAATTAAATAATATATAAAATATGTAACTTATTTTCATTTTATCAATATTCATTATTACCCATAAAAATGATTTCACTAATTACGAATAGTATTTTTATTTCATTGACTAAATAGTATTTTAAAATACCACGGTGAGTTTTTCAACTTGTCGATAATAATTCATGACCAGAACCTTGATAATTCATAAATGTAAATAGCTTACCCATTTGAATGCAAAATTATTGTAAGAAATGTCACGAGTGATTTGCAATTTATCTAGAGACTTTGAAAATCAAGAATAGTATTTGTTACGACTATTTAACGAATAAAATTAAGTTGTTAACTCACAAACCATTATTTAAATAAAATTATTTTAAAATATTTATATATTTAATGTAAACGGCGATGTATGAAAACAAATGAGAAATATTTGGTTATGTTTCATTTGCTCATCCACTGCAACTTGATCATATCCTTTATTGCCAAATAGGATTGCAATATTATATGAATGCACCCTAGTTGAGAAAAAAATTAAACATATCAAACTGTATATTATAACGAACAGTAGAGATTATTAATTTTTTTAGTAAACAACTTAATAAAAATCATTATTTTAAAACACAATAATTGAACACACAATTATCAAATATGTAGTTCGAAGTAATCTGTTCATTATTTGCTATATTCAATGCATTTTTTGGAGAATTAGTCACTGCAAAATAATGCTGTGACCTGTTCAGAATAATAAAAAGGTGGAGCTTCCTTTACCGCAAAAGCAGGAGCTGGTAAAGAGAATTCGATAAAGAGCGGGGTGAAACATGATTGTCATTGGTTGTAAAACAAAATTCATTGAAATGTGATTGATCATTGACTTCCATTTGAGCATGAGTTAAATAGTCAAATTAAATGTTTAAGCCTGTGTTAAAAAATCACATCTTATATAATACATTTTGTTGGTCGGGAATAAATATCAATTTTTGTCACTTCATTTTTATGAGAAAATTGAACAGTAGGCCTATTTAAAAAAAAAAGTATGTACCTATATGAATCAGGATCTTGGTAATATTCTGTTCTTTACCACAAATATAATTTGAAATAAAATGCATTAGGCCAAATAGTAATGTGTGTATGATATTGAAATGGCCGTTTTCCGTGAGAAGCAATGCAAAATGTTGAACACATAAATTTTAAAAGAGATTGTTATATGCGACAAAACTAGTTCCAGATATGTTAATGAACTCAAGAGTTGATACGGCATCGTTTAACCAACCAACTAATTAATCACATTCTAAAGAAACACAAATAATTCATGGAAAGGGATATTCTGTTTACACCGGTGCGCTTGCGCAAAACAAAAACAGAAGAAGAACAAAATGAAAGTGGTTTAATTAGAGTACGGTTTATTAAGAAAACAGACGCTTTATTTCTGATTGATCATGGCCACCAATCATTGTATTATTGGAAATTCATAACTAGCGCCCCAGGGGGGCTCCCAATGCAGCATACAAGCCGTAATTCTGTTATTTTGAAATATTTATAATTTATGACAATCGAACTAGCCTACGCATGCGCATTGGCGGAATCTCAATTCCAGTGGTACAACCAGCTGCCAATGAAATTGATTTCTTTGCAAACATCTTCAAGATTAATTCGTTCTTTTACAGGGAGATTCATATTTCCGTTCATTGATCAACATTTTATATCTCTACTATCATCCAGTGTTTACTAGTGTATGGAGAGAAATATTTTTAATAATAATAGGCCTAATAATTATAATTTATTTCACCTTCTTGTCTTGTAAGCCCATGTTTCCCTCTACAGAGATTTAGGCGCTCTCCCCCTACAGGAAAGAATTTGAACCATACTAATTTAGTTACACTTGTTTTCGTACAGACGTCATTTTGAGTGGTCCGTGGTCAGCGTTCCGCCTCATACTGGCATCTAGGAAACCAAGGTAGTACTAGGACGGGAAAATTCGGTAAATTTTGCTTAGAGGCCTTTTCATTCAGGCTTAAGGGTTTTTTACGAGCCTGAAAATCTTCAGACTCGGGACCCACGGCTTAAAGTCCCTCCCGAAGGACTTGCTCTTTGGATTCTTCCATCCTAAAAAAAATCCATCCACCCCGGCCGGGTTTGAACCCGCGACCCTCGGGACCAGAGTTAATTCCGTAAGATCTACTCTTTTACTTCACCAGGGTTTATAGTTCAATACTATGATCTCTAAACTTTTGAACATTTATTTCCTTGGTTTATACGATTTCATTACACTTTACGTGTTCAATACGATGGCTGCAAAAATATCGAGGTAGTTTGATTATAGCTTTTGAGACTCGTATTCAGAAGCCATAGGAATCAAATCCCAGGACCGAAAAATCTACATGGTAATTTTCCCTTTTTTCCTCTTCATTATGGCATATGCTGGATTAGAAATTCATTATCAGATACCATTTTATCATAATACATTCAAAATACTGTATCATTAACTCACTAATGTCTAGAGTTGAATTAAAGGTACCGGCACATGTCATATTTTATATGTATGTTCAGGCGTTAATATTTCCTTTCGTACACACACACACACACACACACTCACACACACATACACACACACACACACACACACACACATATATATATATATATATATATATATATATATATATATATAGATATATAGATATTTTAAATATATTTTTGACATTTGGCAATATATATATATATATATATATATATATTTATTTATTTATTCACTGGCACAATAGAATCCCTAGGTTCATGGACGCTCGGAAATAAGGTCTCCACATATTCCTATTCTGAGCTAATGGTTTGCAATCGTCCCTTGCATAACCTACTTCGTTCAATTCATGGTTAATATTATTCTTCCAACTCATTCTTCGTCTACCAACTGAGAATTTTCCATCTGAATGCCTCTCTTTCATTCCCTATATATATATATGTGTGTGTGTGTGTGTGTGTGTGTGTGTGTGTAAGCATTATATCCTACACTTGTGATACATATGTTAAAAAGTTTACACCTATTCATGAAGGTAAAGTATTCCTGAATAAAAATATATAAAAATATTTAAAGAAAAATAAATTTCTAAAAAAAGACGTAGGAATTAGCCTATTTCATTTGACGCTGGACATTTAAATTATAAGTCCTGAAAGTAGATTTAGATGGGCAGATAATATGATAAATATGACAAAGAATTAACAAAGAAAATACTGAATACAGATTCACATAGTCTGCGACATCGTGGCAGATCCAGGCCTACATGGCTACATGGAGTGAAGAACGACTTGAGGAAGTTAGAATCCAGGAATTGGAAATTATAGCTCATGATAGGAAAATGTGGGAAAATTTGCTGAAAGAGGCCAGGGTCCATCCCGGGATGTTGTCAATAATGATGATGATTAATCTCTGAAATTACAATCAATAATATTGAAAGTAGAATATCGTATCTCACAAACTACCTATATGAAACGTATTTTTATTTGGCATATTTATAAAAATAGCATCTCAAGACGAATATTAAATCCTATGTGGGATGAGAATGGAAGAAGTTTCACAACGAGGAACTCCATAACTTATATCGTAACCTTTATTTTGTCCACCGCTGTGGTCTCGAGGTAGCGTGCTGCCTTGTCACCCAGCGGGCCCGGGTTCGATCCCCAGTCTGGGCAGTTTTTCTGGGTGAGGTTTTTATCGGGGTTTTTCCTCACCTGTAAGACAAATGTCAGGAAAACTTTAAGGCCCAAACGGTTCCCGAAATCATATGGACATCATTATCATCATCATCCTTCACCGGTGTGGAAAGTAACGGGAAGCTACCACACCTACGATTCCCTAGTAAAACTGCAAAAATAGCATGAAAATGCCTTCGGGCAGAATTACTATGGATGGATGGACCTTTATTTTATCAGAATTATTATGTTTTGGAGATTGAAATGGGCAGATTACATATAGTAGCTCGAATGGGTGATTAGAAATGTTTTAAAAAAATATATTGGGAAAGTCTAGGCATATATGGGATGATAATATTTAGATGGTTCTTGAAGAACAGGCTGTCGCGGATGTAACCTGGATTCAGTTGACCGAGGATAAGAACCAGAGGGCCTTAGTGAATGATGTATTGACCCTACGTTTTCTATATGCCAAGGAGTTTGTCGGTTAGCAGACCTTACTTCACAAACCTCGTAATTCTAATGTAACACATTTTTCAAGAGAGCATAAAAACTTTTTTTGGCAATACTTATTAATTTTGTAACTGTGTTTTTAATGTCTTGTTTTGAATGTAAACGTTCAAATTAGGACATTAAAGCATAGTTACAAAAAATAAGGAATATCAAAAATGTTTTTATTGTTCTTGTGAAAAATGTGTTAAATTAGACTTACAAGGTTTTAGAAGTAAGATGACGGTATGGATACCTTTACTTCTAAAACCTTGTAAGTCTAATTATATATATATATATATATATATATATATATATATATATATATATATATATATGATATGAAAAGAAAAAAGAATGCTTGAGTCGGGATTTGAACTCGAGTTCAAATCCCGACTCAAGCATTCTTTTTTCTTTTCATATCATATTTGCCTTCATTGCCAAATGTCAAAAATATATTTATAATATATATCTCTCTCTCTCTCTCTCTCTCTCTCTATATATATATATATATATATATATATATATATATATATAGAGAGAGAGAGAGAGAGAGAGAGAGAGAGAGAGAGAGAAAGTCAGATTTAGAAATAAAAATCCTAGGATAATTGAATAGTTCCCCCGGTAAAAGATTTTACTCACAAAATTTCGAAAATTGAGTTTTCAGTGGATTAGTGATATATATATATATATATATATCCGGAGAATATAACGGTATGTGGCATGTAAAACTTTCTCAGCTCTCTTCCAGATCTGGTTTATTTATTTTTAAAAGTTGGCATTCAAGTGAATAGTGATCTATATGTAACAAAATGGCGGAAGAAGTTAGTCAAGTCATGAGTTAGATCTGTTTTCGGGGCAACTATTCAATTATAAAATATAGACTCCAGTGCAAATAAAATAAGTGAACCTCTCCAGAAAACACAAGACAAAAACAACAATTTAAGTACACAACATACTGGATACAACTAAATATTCTGGACGAGATATTACCTTAGACGTTAAAGTGCCTATAAATTAATAATAATAATAAATTGATACAGTGCTAATATGATAATGAAGGATAATGGACATGCTCTTTGAGGTTATTGACCGGGGATGACAGATTGTGCTCATTTAAATATGAAGAGAGTATACTGAGGAATTTGTCAAGAGAAGCGGCCATCAATATCACTAGTTATGCGTTTGTTCAGTCAACACTGCAACAAGGTGGTATGTCGCACTTTTACCATCCGCAAGATACGTAGGGTGTGGACACCTGCAACAGCAACACGTTATTTTCTAAAATTAGCAATCCTTGATAACTAGAGTCAGGATTTTTATGTACCGAAAGGTAAGATTGCAACATAGTATAAGACTTATGATTGTCTTTTGTTTTGATTTCACATACAAACAATTGACTATTTTGATTCATGTATTTTATGTCTTTCGGGCTAAATGGCCGTAGTCTGGTTTTATTAACACTCAACGTTTCGTCAACTACTACGGTAGACAACCTCAGGAGATTCTGAGTGCTCTTTGACCTCTTAACTCTTCAAATGTCGGCTGCAGACTGGCTGTGTGTTGGAAATCGTGTCCTTATTTATAGTTGAGTATTGTGTGATGTTTTCTACACGGTCCGTTACTTTGAAGCAATTTTTCTGATTGGTTGTCACTAGCGTAACTCACAGGTTTTATTCTAGTGTTTTATAATGCCGGAATCCAAAATGTATTAATCTTCATAGTTTCTTCTTTTTTGTTAAAGGAATTTTTGTGTTTGTAAATTTCAATAGCCTCTCTGTGAAGTCTGGTGTAGTAATGTTGTGTTTTGGACAAAACTTGTGTTTCTTCAAATTTTATGGCATGTTCTTTGTTATTCAGTAAATGTTCTGCTACAGACGATTTTTCAGTTTGTTTCAATCTACAATTTCTCTTGTGTTCTCGTATTCTTGTACTTATCATCCGTTTTGTAGTCCCTATGTACACTTCACCACAACTACATGGAATACGATATATGCCAGCAGTGCTTAAAGGTTCTCGTTTATCTTTTGCTGGATTTAATGTATTGCTAATTTTATGTGTAGAAAACGTCAGCACACAATGCTGAACTATGAATAAGGACACGATTTCCAACACACAGCCAGTGTGCAGACGACATTTGAAGAGTTAAGAGGTCAAAGAGCACGCAGAATCTCCTGAGGATGTCTACCGCAGTAGTAGACGAAACGTTGAGTGTTAATAAAACCAGACCACGGCCATTTAGCCCGAAAGACATAAAATACATGGATCAAAATAACTGCCGTGAAAGTCTACAATTTTACATAATTGACTATTTTTTTCAATGCCCCATGACATTTCTAGTGTTCTTTCCTGGCATTGGCGTAATTGTAACCCACTTCTGAGGTTGGGGTGCCTGGAAGACGGTGTTACGCTGCCCCGATGATATGGTGCGTGATGATGATGATGATGATGATGATAGTGGTGCGCCAGAAGAGTCCTTAATCCTAAGCTTAATCTAAGACGAATATGAATAATGATGATTGCATGGCCATATGATGTTCGAGGACATTTGTCTTACAGGTGAGGAAAACGCCCGATAAAAACCTCACCCAGGAAACTTCCGACCGGGGATCGAACCCCAGGCCCGCTGCATGACACAAGACAGCATGCTACCTCGAGACCACAGCGGTGACTGACAATTGACTACGATAATATATAACATATGTTTTGAAATATTATAGTTTTATTACATAAATATCCTGACTCTATTGATACCGCAGTCTCGCAGTTCTGGCAGAGTTAAGGCTACAAGGCCTTCTCTTCCACTCAACCAGTACAAATATGTGCACTAGTTCTAATGCCACCCATTGCACATTACGTACTTTGGTTCCGCACTGGGTGGATAGATGGCGTTAATGTCATCTATTTTCAATTTACGCACCACTTCGGCAGACCACTTTACCTAAATGATGCATTCTTGTATTGTGTACAGAGAGCAAAGTAGGATAGTTTATATTTGAATAGTGTAAAATGTGTTGTGCGAGGCATGATGATGAAAATAAGGAAGGATTTAAAAACCGGTGCCGGCACGTAGCCTGCTCCTATCGAAAAGCATCGAAGGGGCCGCCAGGCTCAACGTCCTCATCGGAAGATGATTCGCTATGAACAGTATCATATGCATTCTCAACATATACACTGCGGAGAGCTTGGCAATTTAATGCAAATGGTGCACAATCTTGGGATTAGAAATTGTACATCACCATCTCTATACAAGTAAAGTTTTACTCACTCACTCACTCACTGGCACTATCGAACCCGTAGGTTCATGGCAGCGCGGACATAAGCTCTCCATACATCCCTATCCTGAGCTAATGCTTTCCAATCATTCCCTGTATAATCTACTTCCCTCAAATCATAGTTAATGTTGTTCTCCCACCTCATTCTTGGTCTACCAACTGGGCGTTTTCCTTCTGGCTTTCCAACAAGAAGTTTCCATGCACGTCTTTCATTCCCCATACGCGCAACATGTCCTGCCCATCGCAGTCTACGAGACTTAACTGTTCTTATTATATCTGGCTTCCTATAAAGACCATGTAGTTCATTGTTATGTAGTCTTCTCCATTCACCTGTCTGTTCATCTCTCTTTGGTCCAAAAATTTTCCTAAGAACTTTATTCTCAAATACTCGTAATCTCCTTTCCTCCCTTAAAGTAAGAGTCCATGTTTCGCACCCATATAATATAACTGGTAGAATAATAGTTTTATATATTTTCAGCTTAACGTTTTTTGAAAGGAGTTGGGACATCAAAAGTCTCTGCAATGCATAATAGCATGCATTTCCAGAATTGAGCCTATGTTTAATTTCTTTGTGCATCTCATTCCTATTTGTGATTATTGTTCCTAGGTATTTGAATTCAGCCAATTCCTCAAAATTTCCCTCATTTGTCATTAGCTGTCCATTTCCATTATATAATGTATTTCTACGTGTGACCATATATTTAGTTTTACTGATATTTACTTCCAGTCCTAATTTCTTAGTGTTACTCAATAGTGTGTGCGTGTTGGCCTTTAGTATCTCCTCGCTATCGGCCAGTAGTACTACATCATCAGCATAAACTAAGAGGTTATTAATACCATTCAGTTGTAAGCCTTCCTCGTTCTCTAAAGATTTAATGGCATGCTCTAGTACAAAATTAAATAGTAGAGGAGATAGTGCATCTCCTTGCTTCAACCCATTCTGGATTTCAAAAGTGTCTGAAAACTGTTTGCCTACACGCACCCTACTCGTTGAGCCATTTAGACACATTCGTATAAGTCTAACTAACTTTTTAGGAATTCCGAACTCCAGCAGGATACTATATAACTTCTCCCTCTTAATTTACAGTAAAATTATATATACAATATACCAATTATAATGAATTAAAAGAAAAGACATTAAAAATTGCAATGTAGGATTCATGTAATCTATATATACGACATTTTTATACCATAAACGTAATAATAATAATAATAATAATAATAATAATAATAATAATAAAAATAATAATAATAATCCATAATAATTCTGCTCGAAGGCAGGTCCTTCACTGCAATCATAGCATGTTCATGATATGCTTGCACCTTTACTAGGGAATTATAAGTGTGGAAGCTTCCCGTTGCTTTCCACACCGATGAAGGATGATGATGATGATAATAATGATGATGATGGCCATATGATTTCGAGCACCGTTTGGGCCTTAAAGTTTTCCTCACATTTGTCTTCAGGTGAGGAAAAACTCCGATAAAAACCTCACCCAAAAAAACTGCCCCGACCGGGGATAGACCCGGGCCCGCTGCGTGACAAGGCAGCACGCTACCTCGAGACCACAGCGGTGGACATAATAATAATAATAATAATAATAATAATAATAATAATAATAATAATAATAATAATAATAATAATAATAATGTGATAATATAATAGATTAAATGGGAAACACTAATTAATACATGTACCCTACATTACGCGTGAATGTAATGTCAAACCAAAGTTAAAGCAAGTATAAATTTAAATTCCTATTAAATTATTCATTCTAACGTCTGGCAGTCCCTTATTTACTGTGGTAGGGAATTCCAGTTGCGGAAAGTTGAGATAATATATGATATGAAGTAATGATATGTCCTAACTATAAAATAATTATAAAAATAGTTTTTTTTTTTAATTCTGGCAGAGTTCTCGCTAAAATATTATTTCTTCCACACCGGAGGATCCGTTTTGAATCACAGTGGGTTAGGAGATTTTAAATCTTCACTATAACTTGAATGTGTCCCTTGTTCTGAGATGTCTTCGTCGGTAGCTCTGGCATATTGCTAACTATAAATCCAGGAAGACCCATCACTATATACATCTCCGATATATGGTTCAAGTTCCAGTTCCTTGGTATAGGACTGCTCAGGACATTGAGTTGTCTCATGCGGCATGTAAGTCCTATAAAAGCGGGAAGGATTGAAAGAATGAACAAAGAAACACGCCATGTAGATTAGATATTGGGTTTGAAAGGATATAGATTGATTTTTCGCACAACATAATCGAATCAATTTTTTATATAGAAAGGGCGGATTAATATCTGTAAAAACAGGGAGGATAAAAATAATGAATAAGAAAAAATATTATACTGAGATGTAAAGTATTAAGATTGATTTTTTTTACACAATACAGGCTAAATCAATTTTTTTTTATTTTCGCAAAAAAAATTGGTGGATAATTATATTACGTTCTTCAAGCATAATTGTATTTAGTGCAAAGGGATATAAGTGTATGTGCTAGGGTAGATAAAGAATGATTGTTATAATTTTCAATTGCCTATGATTTAGGCTACTTATTCAATTTTAACTCTAAACTTTTTTTATTAATACTAAAAAACTAGCACTTGCACCTCTTTGCTTCTAACCGCCTCAATTAGGGAACGAGCGCACTAATGTGATCTTGGAATAACGTCGTAGGCTCGGATGCAGTGGGTCATGGTTTGACTCCTGGTTTGGGATAAATTTCCTTGGTTGAATTTTTTAAGAGATTTTTTTTCTTCGTCTGTAAGACAAATGTCGGGAAACTTTAGGACCCAAAAAGTCCCTGAACACCATTTGGCCATCATTATCATCCTACCATATTCGCCTTGTTTAGTAGAATGTATGAGTGAATGGTACGCTTCTGTATTCTCAGAAGTGCTCCTGGCATTGAGCTGATCATTCATCCGCGGAAGCCCTCCATGTTCTTGTGTGTAAGAATGTGATCCTCTCCTGACAAGTAGTGTCCATGTAACGCTTGCAAGGCGTGAAGTAGGCTACTTACCCGAGGGAAAGGTTAAACGAAGGAAAAGAAAGAAAGAATTAGTTATTTGACATTATAATATGGTTCAGCTCAATGTGCAAGCGGTTTAAGGAATGGTGGCTTGGTGAAGAGCTACAGAACTTGCGCTGGTTCGAATCCCATGAGAGAAGACATTTTCTTATGGAATTTTGACCAGTATGGGACAGGTGCCCACTCAGCATCGTGAGGAATTTGATGATGATGATGATGATGATGATGATTAATGGCCTAGCCCATTATTGATCCATTGCCTCTCCTTTGTGAGGAGTTAATAGACCAAGTTAATTTGAGTTGCATTATTTGCCCAAAGATGTCATGAGTGGTACGCGGACAATACACCGACTCTAGCAGGCAACTAAGGTTTTACTAGGATGTTTGAGATCGGTAATGTTGCTTAGAGGCCTCTTTGTTCAGGCTTAAGGATCTTTTACGAGCCTGAAATTCTCCAGGCTTATAACCCACGACTTATAAAGTCCCTACCGGAAATCTTGCTCCTTGGATTTTTCCATTGAGAAATTTGGGTAGCAATAGGTAGCGGCTCCAGGTTGAGAAAACCAAGTACAACATCTGGGGGTCACGACATGCTGACCATATGTCACCCCTACACAGGTTGGATTACCGTCTACCTCTATGATTAATACATGTTGATGTGAGGCCAGCAGCCCGCTGATAGGGCAAGGGCTTTCTAGGCCTATCGCGCCATGGAGTTAGGCCTATATAATAACATATATAAAGATATTTTCCGCATATCCATATATTGGAATTGATTTAGTTCAATGAGTTTGAGGAGGTTTGGCAGCTAACATTGCTTGAATGTACAGAGATGTAAGTTATTGCATTAAAAGTGTAATTTTTGGAAGATTTTTACAAATCACAAATGCTGTTTTATTTATAGAGCGAAACTGAAAATGCTGTTTACGAAGTAAAGGTAACAGTTGATACAGAACGCTTGTTGTGCAGGCATTGACCTGGAAACGGTTGAGAGCGATGATGGATAGCTGGAATTCCAGGGCGTCACACAATCAACAAATAATTATTAATGTTAATTTTGTTGAGTTCCGATAACTACCTTGATACAAATACAGAATGTTTCATAAACAAATTCACATCCACCCAGACATTCAATTCAATATTCCAATATTATAGGCCTACATGATAGGCCCTATATTGAGATCATACTTGACTTTAGTTAACTAAAATATATCTAGTTTCGATAAATTGTCTACATTATGCAGAATCATAGAGAATCATATTCTAATTAATCCTACGGCTTATGGGACCCGTGCACTCATTAAAGTCTTCCACAGGTCCCTATCTTCAGCCATCTGAATCCATTTATTTATGATATCCAGTTCTCTAAGATCTAACCGAACATTATCCGAACATTAACGTTAACATTTCCTAATTGTATTTCCCCCAAGAATTTCCCAATAAAAAAATTGCAAATATTTATACAGCAACACATAGCTACATGATCTGTCATATCTTATCTCCAAATATAAAATGCAAATATAAAATGTTCAGTTTAGTTTGTGACATGTCGAAGGGAACGACTTTTGCTTATATACTAATAGGTCTATCCCGCGACGCTCCAATACGGAGCTAAAATACATACTCGTGGAATCAGCGAGTTTTTTTCCTCACGAGTGTGATATTTTACTGTGAAATATAAGCTGTAAACAGCGTCAAACTTCAAACAGAAAGAACATCGCTGGTTTTTTTAAGGGACAAAATCAACGTCCTTCAAAATTCAATGATTCTTAATCTCATATAGCTACATATAGCAAATTCTTTAGGCCTACAGGTTTAAATTATTTCTTCCTCTATCTTCTTCTTCTTCTTCTTCCTTCCAAGTATTAGGCCTGTTACGATCCTATAGAAAACTTGTGTTTTGCACTCTTTTAATTTTACTATCTAACCTCTCTTGGTTAACTCTTGTTTTTTCGACCCCGACGCTATTAGGGCATCCGAGGGCTAGGGAGTCTTTCCTTTCTTCCATTTCTTCTTTCCTTTATTTTCTTTTCTTCTCCAGAAAAGCCTGACCAGAGGCTATAAGATGGCATCCCCATCACTGGTCTTGCCTTCCTTTGGCCAACAACCAATTGAAGGGACTATAATTATGCTTTCAAGTCTTATACGAGAATTTCGCGGAAGGATTTCTTCCTCTATTGTTATTATTATTATTATTTATTATTATTTATTATTATTATTATTATTATTATCATCATCATTATTATTACTATTATCATTAAAAATCTTTGAAATACAGTTATTTAAATTACTGTCGCAATGTTATAGCTTGTAGGTACAATATTAAACTAACTGGCACTATCGAACCCGTAGGTTCATGGTCCGCGGATATAAGCTCTCCATACGTTCCTATCCTGAGCTAATACTTTCCAATCATCCCCTGTATAATCCACATCCCTCAAATCATGGTTAATATTATTCTCCCACCTCATTCTTGACCTGCCTACTGGACGCTTTCTCTCTGGTTTTCCTACAAGTTGTAATATTGCAACAGTAATTTAAATAACTGTATTGTAAAGATTGTTTAATAATAATAGTAATAATAATAATAATAATAATAATAGAGGAATAAATAATTTAAACATAGGCCTATATGACTAATGAATTTGCTATATAGGCCTATATATAAACTTGGTCCTGTTATAAATATTACAAGATTTCAGAGGTGCATCTTCCCTCCTTGCTCCTTTTGTCGACCTCAATTACCGTATTAAATCCCTGGAGATGTATAAGCTACCAGTTTTGGTTAATTTCGTAAATATATGTTGATATATAGAAACATTTGCAATTTGTGTAGTATATTTGTTATACGAATATATGCTAACACTTGAGTTTTAAACAAAGAAGAGGTCAAACTAGTCACCTCATTAAAATAGTAATTATAACCTATTTCTAAGCATCCAATTCTGCTAAAAATAAATAATAAATAAGTACATAAATAAAACATTTGAACAATGAACATGGGTGAAACGTTTTAAAGATGTAGATTTGTATAGTTTCGTATTGGAGAGTCGCCGGATACGGCTTTGTAAGCAAATGTTTCTTCTTTTTCACACCTCAAAGTTTGTCGAAATTTTACCGCACACTTTGAATACTCGATCGTTGTTTCCTTGTTCTTCCACCAGCTTCTATCTCTCTCTTATCAATTCCGTTCCTGAATCCAATCCAAAAGCAACCTTGTATCGTTTCCTTCAGCCTAATAGTGGGAATGTAAAACCGATTTAGCTTTGTCAGGACTTACGTGATTTGACCAAAACGATATGGCACTAGTACAAATATTGACACATTTATTTCAAAACTAATATATTAAAGTCTTTGTGCTAGAAGTTGGAAAAGGACAACAAACCAGACCCTCATCTCATTTATTTTACATTATTATTATTATTATTATTATTATTATTATTATTATTATTATTATTATTATTATTATTATTATCATTATTATATCCAAGAAAAGCAACTAAAATGATACGAGCATATTAGGCGAATGAAGGATGAAAGATTACCGAAGAAAATAATGGAATGGACACCATCGGAAACGAGAAGGAAAGGACGACCAAATCTCACGTGGATCCAAGGGATTACGGAAACTTCGAAGGACTGGGAAATAGAGGAAGAAATGTGTTATAATAGAAACGAATGGAGGAAAATTATAAAGCGAAATTGAAGACAAATCATTGATGTCGGAAAAAATTATAACATTGTTAAAACCGAAAATATATATATACATATATTATTATTATTATTATTATTATTATTATTATTATTATTATTATTATTAATGATATTAATATTATTAGGCGGCTCCGTAGCGCAAGCAGTTAGACGCTCGCATCTCACCGCTGGGGTCCCGAGATCGAGTCTCGGTCACTCCATGTGGGTTTGCTGGTGGACGAAAGGGAGCTTGGGCAGTTTTTCTCGGGGTTTTCTCCCGTTTTTCCCTGCCAAAATTCCATTCCATTATTTCTCCATATTCATCTCATCCATTTCGTTTCATTTCGTTCATCTGCCCCTGTGACGGTGCATCAGGCGTGGTCGGCCGGCACCCTTGTCATTCACAGACTTCTATATATGAGCTTCATCTCATCTTATCCCTCGACCCGACCCCGAATTGGACACGAGTTGAGGATATTATAATAATAATAATAATAATAATTATTATTATTATTATTATTATTATTATTATTATTTTATATTATTATTATTATTAATTTGTCCCATTTTCAAAAAAAAAAAAGTAACATAAACGACTATTAGAGTAATAGAGGCATATGTCTATTAAATGCAGCCTATAAAGTATTTTCCAAGCCATAAATTAAAGTAAATAATAAGTAAAGACAGTATGCGCATACCGAAAAAAAAAATGGCTTTCGGAGGATTAAACGACAGAAGATGCAAAATAATGATCAATAACAAATTAATAGGACAAGTAAACAATTTCAACTACTTAGAGTTTAACGTATCTTACTGCCAAAAGAAAGATACAAACTTGAAATTAAACAAATTTTATAATATGTGCGGAACAATAAGATGAACTCTAAAAAATAAAACATTAAAAATTACACAATAAAAATTTTATAAAACTATGACAGTACCCATATGTATTAAGATTTAATAAATCAGATAAAAGGAAAATAGAAGTAGCTGAAATGAAATTCTTACGTTCAGTATCAGGCTATACATCGTTATAATATAAGAAATAATAACTGAATTAAACATCTACAGTGCTATCCATAACCTCACCCAGAAAAACTGCCCCGACCGGGAATCGAACCCGGGCCCTCTGCGTGACAAGGCAGCACACTACCTCGAGGCCACAGCTGTGGACATCAACATATAGGCCTATAAAAAGAATAACACCCAATAGACTTCCACAAATTTTACTTCACTACCAACCTAAAGGAAGAAAACATGTTGGCGTCCCTAACTAGATGGAGTGATACGGTCTCTTGATGTGGGAACAGGTCTACGGCCAAATTCCATGACGTAGAAGGAAAATTATTATTATTGTTATCAGTTTCCTTTATGTTCAATGCTTTTCACGATAGCTAGGCCCACTTATCACTAGATCTTTGCAGCTTTAATTTCTACCGAGCGTTCTGCGACATAGTTATCACATATCCATTAACAATTTATATTTCATGACTGAAGAGTGAATTTAAGACTATAAATCGCCCGAGAAATAAACTTAAAAGAAGTGTCGCCTTCTCAATATAGCTTAAGCTTACAGGTGGAACGATGGTTTGGACACGGAAATGGACATTAAATCTTATCATACAAACTTATGCACTTAGTTCAAAGGTGCACTCCAGTCATTTCCCAGGAGATAATCTCAGTGCTGAAGTTTGACTCATTTAACATATTAGCCCATAGATATATTTTAGACCCGAGTTCCAAAAAAAAAAAAAAAAAAAAAGCTTAATCTTCTTCTTCTTCTTCTTCTTCACTGTTTAAGGCTTATTTTCTAGCCTGTTCCGGCTCCAAATTGCTGCTCTTTCCATCTTTTCCTTGGTCTTCCTAAACTTCTTTTTCCTCGTGGTGAATAGTTGTATGCTGCTTTTGGTATTCTATTCTCAGTCATCCTTGCCAAGTGTTCTTTCCAGTTTGTTCTGTATTTCTCTACTGTTGTGTTTAATTCCTCTACTTTTAGTTGTCTTATTTCTGTGTTATGTTTTTTGTCTGTTCTTTGACATACCGCTATTGGTCTGAGGAATCTGATTTCAGCAGCTTGTATTCCAGTAGATTGTTGTGTTGTCACTGTCCATGTTTCGGATCCATAAGTAATAATAGGCAATGTCATTGTCTTGTATAATTTCATTATAGAGTCTTTCCTGGCAAAAAAAAAACTTAATAATGTATTAATAAATGTATATCTTGATACTATTATATGTCGTGCTATCTTTAATGTGTAATCGATAAGAATCTATAAGCGGAAAATAAAATAAAATTATATAATACAAATTAATTTAAGGAGAAATTGGGATAGAGGTTAAATAGTTAATAGCTTTCGGTAAAATTAATTATAAATAAATAAAGTGCGTTGTCAAAAGAACTTCAGATTTTAGAGTGTAAGCTGCATTACCCCAACTGACGCTGGTTCTACTGAAGCAGATGCTCTTGCTTTGCCCTCCTCAGAATTTCAGGTGACAAAGCACGACGTCCCACGCATCACAATACAAAATGGTGATTTATTAAGCGCATAGAAATTAGAAAAAAAAAACGTCGCCCGCAGAGTTCTTTGCATGCAGACCAATCCAATGTATGCTTTACTAACGCCAATTTGGAACTTCACCTCCATCCGTTTGCTCAGTCAATGTTTTACTAACAGTGTGTATAACAAAAAGAAGCTTTTGCAAAGAAACCGAGCAGATGTGTAGTGACGATTACTGAAGCACTGAAAACTAGAGTGGCCTAACTACACTAAAATATATTGTGAAAAAGCAGAAATTGGTGGACAATTTATAATTTATTTATTATGTGGTTGAAACTAGCGATTGCGTTCTTTGGTTTAGGCCTGCTCTATACTAGCCATATCCACAGTCATTATTTTTCCGGTTACTTTTTTTTTTGTTTGTTTTAATTTCGCGGAAAGAAATTTACTTTTAGCGTTTTATTCACGAAATACTGTTAGGCTATCGCTTTAATTTTAATTCAGTATTTGATAAAGAGTCCTGCGTCGTAGCTGAGTGGTTAATCCAAGAAGCCTTGGCGCAGAGATACGGGACTTGCGCTAGTTCGAGTCTCCATGCGGGATCAAATGTTCTCATGGAATTTCGGCCAGCATTTGACCGGCGACCTCCAGCATCGTAAGCATTTGGGTAGCTGCAATAAGTAGCGGCTCCAGGTTGAGAAAACCAGCTACTACGGCTGGGGGACCCGACGTGCTGACCATATGTCATCCCTAAACTGCCGGATGATTGTCTACCTGTGTGGTTAAGACATGTAGATGTGAGGCCAGAAGCCGGCTGGTAGGCCAAGGGCTTTCTAGGTCTGTCGCGCCATCGAGTTTTTTTTATTTGATAAAGTATAGTTTCAAAATTGCTAGTGACTTGTATTAATGTTGCTTTAGTTTGGCAGCGAACAAAATGCACCTGTGCTCTTTATGCGCTAGAATTTGATGATGTAATGCTTCCCTTCCAATTAAGTTGTACTGGGAATTTCCGCGATCATGCGAATTAATTTTAATCTTGAGAGGTGTTCAATATTACAAGAGTACAATTGTTAATGCTTATTGTGTATAATTGTTTAGGTGGTGATACCAACTCTAATTCAAGCTATATGGTATTGACGATCCATCCATCCATTCATGCTAGGCCTATGCTTTGCAGCTTTACTAGGGAATTATAGGTGTGGTAGCTTCCCGGAGAAGGATGATGATAATGATAAGGATGATGATTATGACCGGATGTTTTTCAGGGATCATTAGGCCCTAAGCTTCCTGACATCTGTCTTACAGGTTAGGAAAAAACCCGAAAAAAAACTTCTCCTAGGAGCCTGTCCCGACCGGGAATCGAACCCGGGCCCGCTGCGTGGCAAGGCAGCACGCTACCTCGAGACCACAGCGGTGGACTGGTATTGATGATGTTTGGTTGAAAAAGGACAAAGGTCTTATAGTGAGTGGTGCACAGTCAGAGCAAGAACGTATTAGGACTGAATTTTTTTCTGGGCTACGTTACAGAAATCTGAATAAATCACAAAATAAATAAACATAATATCCAGAATTGAATATTTTACATTCTGATAATAAATTACAGTAAATGTTCCTTATTCGCGGCGGATAAGTTCCGTAAATATGCCGCGAATAAAGAAATCGTGAATTATCGAATGGTGATTTGTACGGGTAGGCCTATATAGGGGATATGTTCCAAGCTTCCAAAATAAAAATAAAAATGTTAAAATAAAATCAAATTAACGAGAGATTTTGATCAATTTTTATTAACTATTACTGTGAGGCTTAGGCAAGGGCTTAAAGAACTTAGTAATGTTTCCTGCATTGCCACTTTTAAAAGGTTTTTCAATTCAGATTGACGTGCCTGCAGTAAAAGAAATTGCCGATGCGTTAATAAAGGATACCTAATCCTTCTAATACACCGATTGGACCCGCGAATATAGAAAATTTTAGCCGTAAATATAGGAACTGTGCCGCATTTTTTTTAACGCGCGAATATTGAAAACAGAACCGTGAATAAGGAGCTTTTATTGAACTAAACAATATAAATCTAATCCTAAGCCATCTCAATTAAAATTATATTTATATTTGGGCTAATATAAACTTATTATTCTATAACAATTAATCGTTAATTGATAAATAAATGAGTTAATTATTTACATTCACGTTTTAGGTTTTACTTATCTTACCTGATACTGATCGAGATAGGATTTTCTCTTTATACACAGAGTTTTATGGGAAAAAAATTCAATTTAAAACTTTTCTTTAATTTTTTAATTATTAATTTTTTTTAGTTTAGTTTAAAATAGATAGGGCTACTAGGAATAAATGTTAAAGTTGTTATTTTTTTATGAATATCGCTATAATTTCGAATTTTTCCCAAAATTAGTCAATTCTGTTTCAAATTGAACTGTCCGCTAAAATTTGTGAAAATGATATCGATGTTCTACTAACCACAACCACATGACTGTCAAAATACCTTCAAATAACCTAAATAATTATTTTATACGTTTTTATGGTTTATGAAAAAATCCAACTTCTGCACAGGACGCGTATATATTTACAGCGTTCACTGTGTGGTTCCGATATGCCTTACGAAAAGAATAGTTCTACATTAGAATAAGTGGGATATATAGAGTCTACATACGACATTTGAACTATTCAGTCATTAAAAGAAGCTGTACGGTCACTTCCGATACATTCAAGATTTTTTAGAAAACACCATGGCTTGAAGGAGGCACGTAGTTAACTAACTCACTGGCACAATCGAATCCCTAGATTCAGAGCCGCGCGGACATTAGCTCTCCATACATCACTATCCTGAGTTATTGATTTCCAATCATCTCCTGTATAATCCACTTCCCTCAAATCATGGTTAATGTTACTCTCCCACTTCCTTCTTGGTACAGGTGTTACACCTAACGATCCTAACTAACTCACTGGCACAATCGAATCCCTAGATTCATGGCTGCGTGGACATAAGCTCTCCATACATCCCTATCCTGAACAAATGTTTTCCAATCATTCCCTTATAATCTACTTCCGTCAAATCATGGTTAATGTCATTCTCCGATCTCATTCTTGGTCTACAAACTAGGTGTATTCCCTCTGGTTTTCCTACAAGAAGTTTCCATGCACATCTTTCATTTCCCATTCGTGCCACATGTCCTGCCCATCCCAGTCTACGAGACTTAAATTTTATTATTATATCTGGCTTCTTATAAAGACATGGTGGACTAGTGGTTATGCCCCTTACCTCTGGTCCCAAGGGTCGCGGGTTCAAACCCGGCCGGGGTCGATGGATTTTTTAGGACGGAAAAAACCCAAGGAGCAAGTCCTCCGGGAGGGACTTTAATCCGTGGGTCCCGAGTCTGAAGATTTTCAGGCTCGTAAAAAGTCCTTAAGCTTGAATGAAAAGGCCTCTAAGCAAAATTTACCGAATTTTCCCGTCCTAGTACTACCTTGGTTTCCTAGATGTCAGTATGAGGCGGAACGCTGACCACGGACCACTCAAAATGACATGTATACGAAAACAAGTGCAACTAAATTAATATGGTTCAAATTCTTCTTTATAGGGGGGGGGGAGCGCCTAAATCTCTGTAAAGGGAAAACATGGGCTTACAATACAATACAATACAATAAAGACATGTAATTCACTGTTATGTAGTCTTTTCCATTCACCTGTCTGTTCATCTCTCTTTGGTCGAAACATTTTCCTAAGAACTTTATTCTCAAATACTCGTATTACCCTTTCCTCCTTTAAAGTAAGAGTCCATGTTTCACATCCATGTAATAAAACTGGTAGAATAACAGTTTCATATAGAGTATTTTCAGTTTAACGTTTTTTTAAAGGAGTTGGGGCTACAAGAGTCCCTGTAAAACATAATAGTATGCATTTCCAGAATTGAGCCTAAATATATTAAATAAAAATATTCAGGTTCTAAGTCATAGAGTTATATAATTAGTCTCTTATAGAACTAGCCGTCCTCATTCCTTAATGAGTTTGAAAACTGAGCTAAATACGTTCCTTTCAACGATGAAGTTTTGAATTCCAAGAACAGAAAGTCGCGGTAACTTTGTTCTACTCAACCAGTAAAATTTACTGAAAAAAGTTAAAAAAGCAATATTGATGATGTTGATACAGTACTTTAACAAATTTCCATCACAATCTCTCTTGTGAGTCTAACGCAAGCTGTAAAAGTGACGAATACAAAAAGTGTTAACAAGCCGGGAGTATAACGCTTTGTATACATTTTTGTGGCAGTATGCACGCCCTATCTTTCGTATTCATGTGGACACGTTCGCATCCCGCCATATATCATACAAACCAGAGACATGTCTTCGGAAAGTTCATTGACAAAACAGGGCACAGATGTGCATTATACTTCAATCAGAACAAAAATCACAATCTGCACGCAAATGACAATTCTAGTCCAGTGTTTAATTTAAATTATAAGGAAATTACTATAACACTCTTCCAGATACTAAACACTTATTTTATTGCCGATTTCTTCAACGCGAGGTAAACATTTAACCTCGAGGCAGGGGCGGCGCGTCCTATATGTTCAATGGTTTATTAACCCTCCCCCCAGAAAATGTAATTAATTAAAACTAGTGAAAAGTTATAATGACAAATAGTGTACTTATACTTTCCAGAAAGTTCCTTAAATGCCAAGAGAGTTTCATTTAGCGATGTATTTCTTCAATGGAAATCTCAACATCAAGGTTCACCCTCGGAAATAGCATTAATGTTGATGATAATGGTGATTTATTATGTAATAGTTGATTGTCCGGCGTTCTCCGGCGGGTATGTATTTATCCCAATCTTCTTCGTCCCGATCAGCTTAATGACCTCTAAAACTACGGATTAAACTCTATCCTCGGTTAACTTGGGCATTTTATTTTCTATCATTAATCTGTAATTAATATGTTTGGTTGAAATTTATCCATGCGCACGCACATACACACACACACACACACATATATATATATATATATATATATATATATATATCCGGGTTCGAATCCCGTCCAGGCATTTATTTTTCTTATCATACTATATATATATGCAAGCATGCATGCATACATACATACACACACACACACACACCACACACACACACACACACACACACACACACACACACACATATATATATATATATATATATATATACTGCTACAATCAGAATATTTAAAGGAATAAAAATAGATTTTATTTATTTGGATCCCAAGCCTGAATTTGTGTTTTAGAAAAATGCAGACTTATGCTGTTAAAGAAATTATTTTAGTAGTGAACACAAAGATCTACCATGTTTCAATTTGCATGTTCGCTGAAGGCAGAGGCACACCCAACTTCACGAGCCGCCTCTGAATGTAACGCTTCATCGTGTAGCGTGGAATATTTAAATAACAATGGTGCTGCATGCAATTAGTCATTACTCAGAACAGTCCGTTACACATGCGCAGAGACCTGTTCCTCATATTAATCGCAACAACAAAAATGGAACCAAATAAATATTTTTAACTTTATGAATTTCTGATACAAAATGGGTTATGCCAACTAGTATAACGATAAAACAAATGCATTTAAATGTTATGATATCTGAGAACGCCTATATTAGTAATTAGTGCAAGGATTCTTTAACGTGCCACACAATCTTGTAACGCGAAGCAAGGTCCCTCCAAAGAAAACTGCGTCATAGAATGTTTATAACGCTAAAATTTAATTAAAATGTTTTGCTCAGTAGTGAAAAAAAATATTGAGGTGAACCAAAATAAAACAATAACTTTTTGTAACTATTGGCTAGCTCAATAACGTTCTTCCTCTTCTCCTTGCTCTGTGCTACTCTTTTATAATTATCGGTATATATTACATCTTTATTTTTAACATATTTTTCTCGTATTAGGTTTGGTGTTCAGTTAGGTATGATAGATAAGCTATAATTGTCAGACAGTTATTTTCAGTTTTTTCCCCACGATTCTTTACAAATATCCAAACCATGCAATTTTTCTTGACGTAATTTTTCCAACGTATTGCCAACTTCTTTAATATCTTTAAAGTAAAGTGATCCCACAACAGGCCCGGAGGCCCTTGGGGTAGTAGGAGGTTAAGGCTCACACTATTTTCTAGACAATCGGCACTTTATGTCAGCCGGGTTGTCAGCCCTGCGTGACGGCCATCTTTACCCCAGAACAAGCGTCTGGTACTCATTTCCGTTAGAGGCTGAGTCGACCCCAGGGCCATAGTGCCACCAGAGGGTTTGGGTCAGTTTAAAAATCCTGACCCCCAACGGGACTTGAACCCTCGACCCTCCGGCTTGTAGCTCAGTGCCTTAACCACTACGCTACGGCGTGCCCCCTCTTTAATATCTTTACCGTTTTTAATTTTTCAATAAAGAATCTTCTTTTTAATTTGGTAAAAAGATCAAGAAAATAAAATAATTATAAATTATTCAGTAGTTGAAAATAGGCTATTAGGGATTAGTAGTACTGTATAAATCTTAAAAACAAGTTTTGATTACAAGATAGAACATTTTCTGAATGCAATCTAGATCTCAGATCTTTTATTAGCTCTATGAATATTTTTGTGACGCATCCAAGAAAATTTCGTTCTCAATTTCATGCAACCGATATGAGTCATTATTTTGTTTAAATTTTTATTTATTTTGATGCAAATTACCTTCATCCTGCTCTGTTTAGTTAAAATGCATGTAAGTTTCAAATTTTAGAATTACATCATTTAATTTAAGGAAAGTTTACTGCTGGTTTGCAGCATAAGCAAATAGTAATCTAGAAATATTTAAATTAAACCAATTTTAATTTAAGTACACACTTTTTAGTAAAATTGTCCACATGGTATCTATGCTTGTAGGATCAGTTAAGAATGATAATCTTTTAGTAACTAAAGTGGGAACTTTATTTATACTAAGAACATTTATGGATTGTTAAATTATAACTAATTCTGTGGATTACAGAACCTTTTAAGTTTAATGCCGCATCCACAAAGACTGGTCCCTATCCTCAGTCAGTTGAATCCATTTCATATCCAGATTTCTGTCCACTTCCATAAGATCCAAATGAAACATATTAACCTACACCGATAACAGTCAATTGTAAAATTTAGTGTCCTCTGCTTACATTGTTAATCGAAATTTATATAAAATATACATTTCAGAGATTTAAAAAAATTAATTATATTCTGTAATCTATAAAATTAATAAAATGGCAATTTTATAAATATAACTATAATAAATCACAGTACAATGTAAATAATATTTTTAAATTATTAAATATAACACACACATACATATTTTTAGGCTTATATATTAGTAATAAGGTAAAATAATAAATTGACTGATAAAAGGAATTGATGAAAAACATTAAGAGCCTATTAAAAACAGGGGAGTGATTAGGGAAAAACAAAGAATTAAATTATTGGATTCAGTTGAAAAGATTTGAGAGAATTAGATGCTGGGTAGAATATGCAGAAAAATGGCTGAGCATAGCTAGAAATGGCATAGAATTATGAGGGAAGCCTTGGTTGTCAATGGATGATGATAAAACATATATTTTATCATGTTGATCTCAGTAGTATGTCGTTATTTAAAATAAAATTATATATTTACAGTACAACAATATAAATGTATCTGGAAAATATGACGCAAATTGTAAAACATCTGGTAGTTGTGGGATAGGAGTTTCCATCATGGATTTTCCTGACAGATCATGACTGTTACGTCATTTGCCGCTTCATCGACCAATGATACTCATGGCACGTATATTGTGACTTTTGTTATGGAACTTTAGTGCAAAAATGATTCAATATTGTAACCATGTTGTTATAACTTAAACATTGTATCCGCCATCATCTTGAGTAGTAAGTAATCCCTTAGCTATGATACCCCCATCCCACTCTTTGTTGCTGATGTTAGAAGACGACTCTGGATGAAACTATTCGGGTGAATTGTTTCTGCATCAACAAAAATTCAGCTATATGAATATTTAAAACCAAAAAGGCAAGATTCCCTGAGAGGTTTTTCAGAGTTTTTCCTTAATTACAAGATAGATTTCAGGAAACTTTAAGGCCCAAATAATCATCTGGATATCATAATCACCTACATATTCCACTTGTTTAGTATAGAATATAATCTGCATTTGAGTGAATGTTGTGTATTGCCTAAATATTCGTATTGTCTCAGAGCTACTATTGTATTGAGCTGTTTACTTGAGGAACCCCTTTATGTCGGTATGGTAAAATTGTAAGTGGTCCAGAATTTTAAGAAAAAATCCTCCCTTGACAGGTCGTGCCACTACAAAACCATGGAGCTTGGGACATATGAAAGTACCTACAAACAGAGAGGTTAAATTAAGGGAGGCAAAGAAGATATGGAAAATTTAAAACAACATGGAAAAATTCCACTTTGCTTTTTATTCTTTAAAATTACAGCAAACAAAAGGTGTAAATATTCTTTCTCTTTCTTTTCACAGTGAGTCGGGATAAAATAAAATAGATATAGTTACCCTCACGAGGATGAATAGTCCTGAGTTACAGACTCTGTGAGTTACTCAAGGAATAATATTCCACTTGGGGTCCCTGAAATACTACTTACACATGCTAAACGTACACCAGAGAGTCAGTAATTATATAACTGTAGACTTTAGAAATCTTATAAATACCCAAAAAAAAAAGTAGTAAACGTAAACTGATCTCACTACAGGCCTTAGGAGGTCCATGGGTTCCATCTTTCTAGACAATCAGTAGATATGTCAGCCCTGCGTGACGTCTTTACCCCAATAACATACGTCAGGTACTCATTTCCGTTAGACCCTCAACAGACCCAGTACCATGGTTCCACCACAAGGTTTGGGACAGTTAAAAAATCCTGACATATCGAAAATCGAAAAAAAAAATTATTGGGACTAGGAATAGTGGTGGTGTAATTTCTAATATGGATTATGCTCTAGACGCATTAATTAAAACCCAAAATATATATTTAGAAGACATGTCATACTGTTAATGGCAATGGGAATATTAAGCCTCGAGGTCCTCTTCGCATTTTTGTACAAGAATAGATTACGTGTCAGCTCCGGGTTTCATCGTCTCCCTTCTCATCATCATCATCATCATCCCTTGTATAACACACTTACACTATATATATAAATACTTAAAAAATACATCATCCTATACCCCTACGTGTGCACAATGCTATATGAGTTGTGATTTGCAAATAGGTGCGTATATTGAAAATAGACCACATTTTCGCCCAGCGCGGAACCTGAAGAACGATAGTGCAGTGGGTGGTATTGCAACATAGACCCTACACATATTTTTCACGAACAATTTCATGTTGTTCTTGGCGGTGAACAAGAAAACTACGTCACATCACCAACTGTAAAAAATTGACTTCATAAAGTTAGGTTTGTATATAAAAGGTAAAGAGAATCCACTTACAAGCCTTAGAAGGCCTTTGGGTAATAGGAAGAAAAGGCTCCCATACTTATAGACAATCACCTAGAGATAGCAATTAGATTCGCAACCCCGCTTGACAACCTCCTTTAAGCCTACCCTCAAGACAAATTCCTAGTAGTTATTTCCGTTAGAGGCTAAGTCAATTCCAGGGGCTTGGTGCTGCCAGAAGTTTAAAACTAGTCGAAAAATACCGACCCCATCGGGACTCGAACCACGATCCTCAGGTGTGTAGCGTATTTCCCGAACCAACTACGCTACAGTAATTTTTTTCTTCTTCTTCGGCTTTCCCCCACTTATAGGTTTGCCATCTTCAGTTTCCATTTATTTCTATCATGCCAATCTCCTTTTTGCAAATTCTATTATAGTTCTGACATAGGTTTTCCATTTCCATTTTGGTTTGCCACGTTTATTTATTCCAGGTGGATTACCAATAGTATATATAAATTTTGGTTCTTTCATTTTTCATTTTTTGTACAATGCCATACCATTTAAGAGTTTGATATTGAATCCTTAACAACAAATGTGGTGGCATTCATTTCTCTCCACAGGAATTCATTTCTTATTTTATCCTGTCTTGTTTTCTGAAGGCTTATTCTAAGATAAGCAAATTCAACTGTTTTAATTTTATCATTTTATAATTCCGTCAAAGACCAAGTTTTCACTTCCATATGACAAAATATTCTGTATTATGCTCTTATAAATGTTCATTTTAGTTTCCTTTGTAATATATTTGTTCCAAATTATTCCATGTAATATCTTATTTGCATTTTGTTGCCATTGCAATTTTAGTTTTGTACACCTCTTTCACATGTATCTAAACATGTAAATATTGACGCAAGATATTTTAAAATTTCACTTTTTTTTATCTTCCCTGTTTCGAGTATGAGGTCATCTACATATTTTCCCAAACACATATATTCTGTTTTTTGTAAATTTATATTCAGTCCCCATTTTGTATACATATTTCTTCTTCTTCTTCTTCTTCTTCTTCACTTCACGGGCTAGACAAATTGCCTATTCCGCCTCACAGTTGTTCTGTCCATCTTTTCACTGGCCTTCCTACATTCCTTGAACCTCTTGGCTTGTAGTTGAACGCTGCTCTTGGTAATCTTGATACATTCATTCTTTCCACATGTGTAAACCATTTCTCTCTATATTCTCTGATTTTCTCATCCAATGGATATATATTTAACTCTGTTCTTATATCTTCATTCCTTATCCGATCCAATATTGTGCAGCCTTTTGTTCTTCTAAGGAAGTTCATTTCTGCGCTTTGTATTCTACTTTGTAATGTTTTGGTCATTACCCAAGTTTCGCTCCCATAAAGTAATGCAGGAACTGCCAATGTTTTATAAAACTTCAATCTAGTATCTCTTCTTGTTTTATTCTTTAATGTTTTATGTATAGTTCCGCATATCATTTGAAATTTCGACCACATATATTTTTTAAACTTATTAAATGTGGCATCACATAAATTTAATGACTTTGTATAATATTTTTCTTTTTTTAATCTCTATCGCTGTAGGTAATTTTATATGTTCCAAACCGATAAAAAGTAAATTTATTTATTATACCTAATATTAAGATAATTTATCATTTTTTGGTTAGGAAAATTTGCAATTACTGCCACATCTCCTGGACACAATCTATAAGGAGAGGATTTTTTAACACAAAGGCCTATATTGCATTCTCTTCGCTATAAAACGTGGAGAACGTCCACGGGTGAGTGATCAGTTCGATACTGCGGTCATCATTTTTAACTCATAATTTATTATTGAGAGAGATTAGTATCCCTGACTTCAATGGTATTACTTTCTAGGGACGAAAGCTCTGGCATTTATTTGAAAATATAACTAACCAACTCACTGGCTCTATCGAACCTGTAGGTTCATGGCAGCGCGGACATAATCTCTCCATAATCCTTATCCCGACCTAATGTTTTCCAATCATCCCCTGTATAATCTACTTCCCTCAAATTGTGGATAATGTTGTTCTCCCACTTCCTACCAACTGGGCGTTTTCCTTCTGGTTTTCCTACAAGAATGATTTATCTAATACCTGCGTTAATATCTCTAGCGCCCCGCTATTATATAAAGTCCTAACATTCCATGTTCCTAGGAATATGCCTCTGTGATTGAGTCTTTGGCATGGATTCCCTGAAGTAATCCCCGCCCGGAGAACCGAAAAGGGGACTATTGTACCTCCGGAGAATTTTATTCCAGTGAAACCCATGTTCGCGTTTCTTGACGGCTGTATTTTTACGGTGAAAGATCGTCACTTTTTCGAGCAAAGTACTTTTTCGTCTGGCTTATCGCCTTCGACCTGTCTGGCATGGGTAACACTTTCGGCAGCAATGCTACCGCCGGCATAGTTCTCGGGGCCATTTAATCACACAAGCCACTCCACCACGACAAGGTAAAGATACCATGGAGGGATTTTAAAATATCCATCCATCCATAGTAATTCTGCCCGAAGGCAGGTCCTTCACTGCAATCATAGTATTTTCATGTATGCTTGCAGCTTTACTAGGGAATTGCTGGTGTGGTAGCTTCCCGTTGCTTTCCATACCGGTGAAGGATGATAATGATGATAATGATAAGGATGATAATGATGACGGTCATATAATTAATGACCAATATTTAATTATGGTTATGAACATCAGTATTTTCATAAATATGACAATAGTTCTTCAGTTCTTTATTCAGACTGGGAGGGCAGATTGCCCTGAGCACCGCGACCTCAAAAACCTATTGTGCTATCCCATTATTATGGAGATGAGTGGAGTCAAATTGAATGGGCAATTTCGAAAAGGGCACATATCGGATATATTTGATTTCAAGTATTCAATATAATGCTATCTGTCCACAGCTGTGGTCTCGGGGTAGCGTGCTGCCTTGTCACGCAGCGGGCCCGGGTTCGATCCCCGGTCGGGACAGTTTTTCTGGGTGAGGTTTTTATCGGGGTTTTTCCTCACCTGTAAGACAAATCTCAGGAAAACTTTAAGGCCCAAACGGTCCTCGAAATCATATGGCCATCGCAATCATCATTATTCATGTTTCATTTTAGGTTAAGCTTAGGATTAGGGACTCTCCTGGCGCACCATTATCATCATCATCACCCATCATATCATCGGGGCAACGTAACCTCGCCTTCCAGGCGCCCCAATCTCAGAAGTGGGTTACAAGTACGCCATGTCGAAAGACAAACCTGGGGCATTTGAAATAAATAAATAAATATATATATATATATATATATATATTGCTATCTAAACTGCGTCTAGACATCATTTTGTACAAAGAGGGCACCCAACTTGCATCAGTATATACTGAGTTGTAGTGGCCAATGACGGCCGATGAGATACCAGAAGTGGTCCTCTGATTGACTGTTGTAGGATATTGTATTTTTCTTTAAATACTCATTGTCATCTAGCATTTGTCAAGGAATACATTTTTAAATATATATTGTGTTATTGTATTTTTTAAGTATTGCTTATTAAAAAAATAACCTACATTTAAAAAATGGTACATCTCCAAAATAAACAATAAAAAATATGGAAATATTTTCATTATTTTCTTTTCTTTCATATTATTTTGTATTCAATAAATCAATTAAGAGTTTTTTTAATTACTGAACATTTTTACTTTTCAGAGATGTTTCCTTTTCAAAATTGCATATTCAATTCTATTCTACGGTGTTATGTAAGTTGTAGGTAGTCTTTCTGGTGTGACATACCAGATTCTATTGCAATGATGCATACCAATATTTTTTGGGTCGGACCCATGACTGGATCCTTCTGATCTATTTAATTGCTCAGGCTCGAAGTCATGAGCCAGCACACTGATGGCCTTCCCACTGGATCTCCGCACCGCATATTTTCAGCACCTGTGGATTGGCAACCAAACTATTTTTCCCAACATTAAGTGAGGTGAAGAGTGACATGAAATGAATGAATGAGAAATTAAATGACACCAAGAGGAGGAAGAGGGAATGGAGTATGTTAGTGGGATGAAATTCGGGAAATGGGAGAACCCAGAGAAAACCCCGAATAATTCAGATATGACCCACCACCAACACCCTTCTGGAACCGCCAGAATTCGAACCTGGGATCCCAGTAAATATTACAATACATTGATTGATAATTACTTATGATAAATTGCATATTACGCATGTACGATTGTATGAGAACATGCACGCGTTATTTTTAGTTCACATGACATTGAATACAGTTATGTTGAGGCCAGACATGGCTCTCTATGGGGTGTCTACCTACACTGCAGTATATCATGCTATACCATGTGCTTAGTTAACTTTGATCCTATACCAATCAATAATGTATCTTGTCACTCTTATCCAAAGCATAACGATTCAACAAAACATCGAACCCACTTTCAGCCAATTTTTTTAATTCCTCCCTTTCTCATTTCTTTTTCTAATATTTATTTTCAATACTTGTATAGGTTTACCTCTTTATCTCACTTTGAGGGTTCCAAAAGAGTACTTGTCTCTCTGTATCGTAGAATATCTCATTTTTCTTCTCTGACTGTCTCATTGCCTCGCTTATTATTGAAGTAAGAAGGAAGTAGGCTATGTTATTTAAAGACGCTCTTTTATAGCTAAGGTCATTAGAATCCCAATTCAAACTTGGGCGTGAAATGGCTGAAAGACCTCTTACTACATGATGATGATGATGATAATAATAAAATAATAATAATAATAATAATAATATCCTGAACTTGTGTCCAAATCAGAATCGGGTCGAAATATGAGATAAGACGAAGCCTCTATGTTTCAGAAGTCTATGAATGACGAGGATGTCACCCGACCGCTCTTGACGGATCGTCATAGGACAGATGAACGATATGGAACGAAATGAGTGAGATGAGTGTGGAGAAATGGTGGAATGAAATTTGTGGCAGGGAAAACGGGAGAAACCCCAGTGAATATAGGACACGGAACTCTCAGCTTCGGTTCCTTTCCAAAGGAAGCCCTACGCACGAGTTTTACGCATTGAAAAATTCCAATCACCTGGTTTGAACCGCGAACCTCGGGACCTGCGGCGAGCATGGTAACCGCTAGTTCATTGGAACCGACTCCCGTTATTGAAATTCATTATTAGTTCAAATCAGGATCTGCCGGTCAATAGCCTTCTTAAAAAAAGTACATCGTTTCTTTACAAACTATGTTAGTTTAATAGTTAATTAGGGCCTAGGGTTACAACGTATAATAATTTGCATATATATATATATCTTATTTTTTTATTGTCTGAATAGAAGGTTTAAGTAAAACATTATCATCATCATCATCATCGCTATTATATTTATCATTATTAAGGCATCTTGGATTTTCGTAAGATGTGGCTAATAGGTTATATATCCACTTCCTCTTCCTTAAGTCGGTGATTATAACCTACCAATGGACAAAAATCTCATCTTTAGGAAAGCATTATTGGTCTATAATTCTTCAAATCTAGGTATAAACTTGGAAACTTCGATTCATGTCTATTTGTCGACCTCAAACGCAATCTTTATTTGGTTCTGATGACTACCAATGCTGATAAAAAAAAGGCTAACAAGTAACTATATAGCATTACATGCTACTTCTTCTTCTTCTTCACTTCACGGGCTAGGTAAATTGCCTGTTCCGACTGACAGTTGTTCTGTCCATCTTTTCTCTGTCCTTCCTACATTCCTTGATCCTCTTGGCTTGTAGTTAAATGCTGCTTTTGGTAACCTTGTTACATTCATTATTTCTACATGTCTAAACCATTTATCTCTATATACTTTGATTTTTTTTCATTCACAGAATATATAATGAACTCTGTTCTTACATCTTCATTCTTTTCCGATCCAATTTTGTGTGGCCTTTTGTACCATAAAAATAACACGATTAAAAGGACTTTGATATTTATAAAGAATTTATATTTTTTAAAATGTATTGATAGGAAGAGGGGAAGGGTTGTAGTGCTAATGAAGAGATGAATAAGGAGGTATAACGTTTTGAAGTTTGAGTAGTTATGTAATCTCTTTATTAACGCGTTATTGCTCAAATAATATTTTTATCACAAGAAAAATCAATTCGTGTCACTAAATACTGATCTCAACCAATGCTGCCATAAACCTGAAAGAGATATTACAAGTTCAAACTTATCCATTTTATTCCCTGAACATGAATACACTTTAACCTTTTTTCCATATTGAGGTGGTTAGAAGCAAAGGGGTGTAAGTGTTTTTTTTTTCGCAAAAGAAAGTTTGGTGCATAATTACATTCCAGGAGCATAATTTTATTTAGTGGCAAAAGGATATAAGTATATGTGTTAGGAATAGATAAGGAATGTTTGTTATACATTCAGTTACCTTTGATTTTCTTACACATATTCAACTTTTCAACTTTAAAACAGTTTTTTTTCAATACTGGAAAATTTGCACTTAACCCCCTTTGCTTCTAAATGCCTCATATGTCCCGCCAGGCAAAAATGGATTAAGATTTTAAGATATATTCCAAAAAAAATTAGTAACAATAGCATATATATATATTGCAGAGTTTTCCGTGCGTTTTTAACTTTTAATTAGGTTATATAAAAAGAGATTGTTTAATATAAAGAGTTGTGAAATTTAAATTTCTAGACGGAAGACTAAAATCAGTAAGAAATCCATGGTCTCAGACTTCCCTAAGAATTTCGAACGCTTCTGAGCCAACTCATTCGCTATATAATAATAATAATAATAATAATAATAATAATAATAATAATAATAATAATAATAATAATAATAATAATAAGCTAATAATATCAGTAGTAATAATAATACAATTCTAATTATTATAATTAAGACATACACAGTGTACAAATAAGCATAAACAAAGTTTAAGGAAAGATTAAAGTAAATATAAATTAGAATTTATTTTAACGGATTTATTTATATTTATATTTTCTTCGTTCATAGCAGCAGTTATCATTGAATACTACCCTTCTCCTTCGCTTTTAAAACGTACACATGTTAGTACAACGGAATGAGTGATATACTATCACACCGGTATTGTTTATTCATAGAGAGATTTTACTTCGAAAATAAAACTTGAAAGACTTTTAGATTATCTCTCAGTATGTTTGTACCCATGTAATAAGTTAGGCTATGAAAGTAAATAAATTTATATTATCCTACTTTTTGTTCCACTTTTATTTGCAGACGATTAATCACACACGCACAAACACTCACACGCACGCACACACACACACACACACATATATATATAATACCCAATTCAAATACTTAGGAGCAATAATTACAAATAGGAATGAGATGAACAAAGAAATAATCATAGACTCAATTCTATAAATGTGTGCTATTATGCATAACAGGGACATGTGTCGTCCCAACTCCTTTCAAAAAACGTTAAACTAAAAATATATAAAACTGTTATTATCCCAGTTATATTATATGGATACGAAACATGGACTCTTACTTTAAGGGAGGAAAGAAGATTACATTTGGGAATAAAGTTATTAGGACTTTTTTTTAACCAAATAGAGATGAATAGACAGATGAATGGAGAAATCTATTTAACAGTGAGTTAGGGCCTACATGGTCTTTGCAGGAAGCAAGATATAATAAGAACAGTTAAGTCTCGTAAACTGCGATGGGCAGGACATGTAGCACGAATGGGGAGTAAAAGAGGTGCACGAAAGCTTCTTGTAGGAAAACCAGAGGGAAAACGCCCAGTTGGTAGACCAAGAATGAGGTGGGAGAATAACATTAATCATAATTTGAGGGAAGTAGATTATACAGGGGATGATTGTAAAACATTAGCTCAGGATATGGAAGTATGGGGAGCTTATATCCGCGCGGCCATGAGCCTACGGGTTCGATAGAGTCAATGAGTTAGTTTAGTTAGTTATTACACCCAATTTGTTAAATTGTCATCCAATAAATGTAATGTTGAATTTAGTAAAAAAAAGGGAAATTGAGCATATTGTTGGGATGACAATTTAATATTTAGTACGTAATGTCGCATTGTCCTGATACCATATTTGTTGGAAGAGAGCGGTATAGTTCTGACAGAATGAAAGACCACCCTACTGGCTGACGGAATCTTTTCATGTTTTGCGCCTTGGTATCTGCTGTAATTAAGGGAATATCTTATATTGCATGCGGAATTCTTTTCAGTTCATTAAAAAACGATTCAGGTTCACGGGAAAAAATAACAAATTGTGCGGACTGGTTAGGACACAAGATCTTGTAATATTCGATTTGGAATTTCTTCTAGGTGGGGATGCGTTCCAATGTTTACTATGTGCTCGAGACACTCCTCTCTTTCTGTCACTGGTAAGAATAATGTGGATAAACTAACTTATGCTACTACTACTACTATTACTACTACTACTACTTCTACTACTACTACTACTACTACTACTACTACTACTAAAACTCCTGGCGCGACAGGCCTACAAGGCCCTTAGCCTACCAACCGGCTGCTGGCCTCACATCCACACGTGTCAATCACAGAGGTAGATGATAATCAGCCAGTGTAGGGGTGACATGTAGTCAGCATGTCGAGTCCCCCAGCCGTTATAGCTGGTTTTCTCAACCTGGAGCCGCTACTTATTGTAGCTACCCAACTGCATCACGATGCTGGGTGGGCACCGGTCCCATACTGGCCGAAATACCATGAGAAAATTTCTTCCCCCATGGAGACTCGAACCAGCGCAAGTCCCGTAGCTCTGCGCGAAGGCTTCCTGCCTTAACCACTCAGCTACGGCGCGGGACACTACTACTACTACTACTACTACTACTACTACTACTAATAATAATAATAATAATAATTTTAATTTATGCTTTTTAGCATTGTTATGTTTTTTGTGACGAACAGGGAGCTGGCCTGATGCACCAACTCCCAACCTGGAGGACCAGGTAATTTTTGGTCAAGGTTTCCTTCCTCTAGCCTTTGTCAAACCAATGATGAACTGCAAGGCAGCAGTATTTGTACCCTAGATAAGGGGTCCTCACACGGTACTATCAGCCGGGCGTACTGAACCCTGGTTTTTAACGAGGTTGTTACTCCTCCCCCTCACCCTTTTCTAACCTGGCTTGGGACAAGCTTTGGCGAGTTTAATAATAATAATAATAATAATAATAATAATAATAATAATAATAATAATAATAATAATAATAACAGCGAATTAGCTTTATTACGCAAAACACAAGATTCTCAATCAGGAAAACCCGATTTAATTCCTGTGCCAACCATATTTTTTATAGACACGAAAGCAATGAACTCTGCTGCTTTATCATATATATAAATAACCTTCATGAGACCCCCCATCTGACATTTTGAAAGTGATTTAAAGTGCACTGAAATGATTCCATTATCTTAATATATAATACATTAATATGTTAATAACTGTACTTACTTACTCACTGGCACTATCGAACCTGTAGGTTCATGACCGCACGGACATAAGCTCTCCATACATCCCTATCCTGAGCTAATGCTTTCCAATCAATCCCTGTATAATCTACTTCCCTCAAATCATAGTTAATGTTATTCTCCCACCTCATTCTTGGTCTACCAACTGGGCGTTTTCCCTCTGGCTTTCCTACAAGAAGCTTCCATGCAAGTCTTTCATTCCCCATACGGTAACTAATATAAATTACCGTATGTGGCATTTTGGACATTTGACATTACCTTGTACTGTACAGATTTTTGATAATGAATGATAGGTTTTTATGTGTAATGGGTTGAAAGTACTTTTACTATCTAACCAGTTACATTATATATCGTAGTCCCTCATATAATAATGCAATAAATGGAGCATTCGAATCGCGATTAATTAAATTTTTAGGCCTACCTAATATCAATGGCGTTTCGTGACTTACAATTTGACCGGAGCTGACATAGGACGCGGACTAACTAATATAATCAAATACGTTCTTGGCAATTCATAACTAGCCCCAGCTGAAGATAAAACAGTTGCGATGTAACGCTGAAAAGCCTCGCTTATTGTAGCGACTAAGATAATTACAATTATACTACAGTATACTTTGTTTCTTTGGAGCGAGCCTCAAATAATATAACACTGTATAGTTATATATGTATGTCTGTGTGTGTATAGGCCTATGTAAAGTATATAAAAGCATATAAAGACTTTACGATACTACAAGGGTTCGTTCGAGTCCGGGTGGGGTCAGGATTTTTAAACTAACCCAAACCTTCTGGCGGCACTATGGCCCTGGGGTCGACTCAGCCTCTAATGGAAATGAGTACCAGGCACTTGTTCTGGGTGTAAAGGCGGCTGTCACGTAGGGCTGACTACCCGGCTGACATCAAGTGCCGATTTTCCAGAAAAAGTGGGAGCCTTAACCTCCTACAATCCCAAGGGCCTCCTGCGATCACTTTACTTTACACTTTAAGATTATAGTAATTATGATGTGTAAATTCGGGGGGGGCACGCCATAGCGTACGGTTAAGGCACTGAGCTACAAGCCGGAGGGTCGATGGTTCAAGTCCCGTTGCGGTCAGGATTTTTAAACTGACCCAAACTCTCTGGCGGCACGATGGCCCTGGGGTCGACTAAGCCTCTAACGGAAATGAGTACCAGACGCTTGCTCTGGGGGTTAAGGCGGCCGTCACGCAGGGCTGACAACCCGGCTGACATAATATGCCGATTGTCTAGAAAAAAGTGGGAGCCTTAACCTCCTACTACCCCAAGGGCCTCCGGGCCTGTTGTGGGATCACTTTTACTTTATGATGTGTAATTTTTTATTTTAAGGCTAACCCCCCCCCCCTTAAAGTAAAGAATATGAAATCACTGTCGACTACTGCCATTGATATAATTATTTCATGAAAATAGATTGACTGGTGCCAATACTATACTTACTTACTCACTGGCACTATCGAACCTGTAGGTTCATGGCCGCACGGATATAAGCTCTCCATACATCCCTATCCTGAGCTAATGCTTTCCAATCATTCCCTGTATAATCTACTTCCCTCAAATCATAGTTAATGTTAATCTCCCACCTCATTCTTGGTCTACCAACTGGGCGTTTTCCCTCTGGCTTTCCTACAAGAAGCTTCCACGCAAGTCTTTCATTCCCCATACGTGCAACATCTCCTGCCCATCGCAGACTACGAGACTTAACTGTTCTTATTATATCTGGCTTCCTATAAAGACCATGTAGTTCATTGTTATGTAGTCTTCTCCATTCACCTGTTTGTTCATCTCTCTTTGGTCCAAAAATTTTCCTAAGTACTTTATTCTCAAATACTTGTAATCTCCTTTCCTCCCTTAAAGTAAGAGTCCATCTTTGGCATCCATATAATATAACTGGTAGAATAATAGTTTTATATATAATATATTCCATATTATGAGATGTAAGGTCTTCCTTTATGTATCTATTGTTTAAATTGTGTTGTTTTTGTAAGAACATTAAATGTACGCCTATTTATTTTCTCTCACTTAAAATTTCATAAATTTTGAGGCAGGTTGTAGCTAAGTATGTTGTAAATTTTCACAAATGTACATTTAATCCATCTGAGGTTTAATTTATAGATTATGGCATTATGCAAATAGTCTAGCGTTTTATGTAATCTAACCTAAAATTACAATCACATCCATTCTCTCTGCATCCCATGAACTTTCAGTTTAAAAAACTCGGCCCATAGTAATTAATTCAGAAACTCAGAGAGGTTGCGTTCTTTTTATTTCCTGTGATTGTTGTCACAATAAAGTCATTGTTTGTAATTTTATAGCTTTTTTGGTAATGCTGAAATAAGTGTATTGAAAACGTAACAATGAGCCTACACAAATCAAGTGGTCTACATAATTATAAACAATCTCGATAGAAGTGTCTTTGTGTTAAAATGTTTACTGTACAAGAAAAAGTTGCTGTGTCTTATGGCTGGCGGAACACAAATCTGTGATTGTGGTACAATGGCTATTCAGACAGTAGTACAAAAAGAATACAGAACATGAGAATATTATCGGGTGATACAATCAGTTTGAGGAGTCCGGTGTGTTCAAAAAAGGAGGAACTATAGGAAGACACAGAACATCAGACCCAAAATATTGAAAGAATTCTATAGAATCGTGTTTAGAATTTACAGTATGACTTTATAAGAGTCTGATACATGAGTAATATATGAACTTAATAACAAACATTCTTAACAATATGTAGTATTTTCTAAGACACTTATAGACGATTTATGTAATTCATAACACTCATTCAAAACCATAAGATAATATTTATGTTTTACAATGTATAGTATAATATTGTTATAGCAAGCTGCAACCCTATCATGCTTTTGTGACGAAATAGGGTTTCAAAAAATTTGGAGATTCAATAATAATAATAATAATAATAATAATAATAATAATAATAATAATAATAATAATAATAATAATAATAATAACAATAATAATAATAATTTTTTATAATGCCACCAGGTTACCTTTTATGCCATTTCTGGTTTTCTCCCCTGACATTGGCGTGATTGTAACCCACTTCTGAAGTTGGGGCGCCTAGAAGGTGGAGTTACGTTACCCCGATCATATGATGGGTGATAAATGATAATGAAGCGCCGGGAGAGTTCTTAACCTAAATTCCAGACCATGGGCAACCACAGGAATAATTCCCTTTAAGAAAAAAATCCTATGGTTTGACCGGGAATCGAACCCGGGACCTCGTGAACAGTAGTCAGGAACGCTAACCACTAGCCCATGAGACTGGTCATAATAATAATAATAATAATAATAATAATAATAATAATAATAATAATAATAATAATAATAATAATAATAATAATAATAATAATATATGAGTAATTTCTTGTGATTTATTTGTAAAAAATAGAACTACCGGAACTCACCTAACCCTTTAAAATATTCCATACTGGTTAGAAAGAAAGTGTGGGTTCCATTGTCAGTCATTGCACTTTTCGCGCATCGGATTCCGTACTAGGTAGATAAATGGCGTGTTTTTTTTTAATTTTAAGAAACACTTCGGCAGACCACGTTTTATGTATGTAGGCCTAATACGTATTTGTGTTTGTTTTGCAGCTTTTTAAATATAATTGGGCTTTCTTTTATAATTTTTACATTATTTGTATTTTCTGAAAATACTAATATTTTTCTATACTTTTAAAATTCATGGTAGAACACCGTAGAGGTTAAAATTGTGTTAAAACTTTAAAATTCGTACCTGATAAAACAGTCGTCCTCAACTATATTAACTTCTGTTATAAAACTTCGTCACACCATTAAAATCTAGACCTTTCAAAGAGCATGTTTCAGGATGAGTACCATGAGAAATCCTGAAGATGAAGCATGCTCTTTGATAGGTCTAGATTTTAATGGTGTAACGACGTTTCATAACAGAACTTAATGTAGTTGAGGAAGATTGTTTTATCAGGTACGAATTTTAAAGTTTTAACACAATATTTTTCTGTTATCAGAGTCTTGAAGCTCGTTTCTTTGGTCAGTTATTCCCAAAGTTTGCTCTTCGGAGCTCCAGAGATCCACCTGCAATTATTAGATGATTCACAGATATACATTTTTAAGTATATCTGTGATCACAGGGAATACATTAAGTATAAAATCCCTACTTTTTAGGACAGCGCTTTTTTAACCGAGAAATGCATTGCTTTTACGATATACCAAGAAAGAAACATCTTTATAACTAGGAAAAATAAAAGCGTTGTGGATTAATAACTTTCGACAGTGAGCAGCAGGCCTGGGAGATGATCACAGTACACTTAACTCGTTCAGGTAACTTTCGACTTAACTTATTACCTGAGACCATACAAATAATATCGATCCACAGTAATTCTGCCCGAAGGGAGATCCTTCACTGCAATCATAGCATTTTCATGCTATGGTTGCAGCTTTACTAGGGAATTGTAGGTGTGGTAGCTTTCCGTTGCTTTCCACACCGGTGAAGGATGATGATGGTAATGATGATGATGACGATGACCATATGATTTCGGGGACCGTTTGGGCCTTCAAGTTTTCCTGACATTTGTCTTACAGGTGAGGAAAAACCCCGATAAAAATCTCACCCAGAAATCTGCCCCGACCGGGGATCGAACCCGGGCCCGCGGGGTGACAAGGCAGCACGCTACCTCGAGACCACAACGGTGGACTACAAATAATATAGCCTGTTAATTGTAGAATGCAGACTTCACGGCCGGAAATCGTATTAAAATATTCCGGTCTATAAGGCCGTGATCTATAACTGGTATTTCTCCCAAACATTTCTTCCTCGACTGAGATGGGCATCTTCAGTGGCGAGTTCTTCTGAAGATGCCCCCCATAGTCGAGGGAGAAACGCCAGCTATGTACCACGGCCCTACAGCCAAGAATACTTTAATACAATATCCTATTAATATTTACTTATATTCAGCAATCAAGAAACAAATTTTTATAACTAAATACAATACAGTTTTTTTCAACAATACCGTTTGCGAACTATATTGAAGAAATATAATATGCCTAATGGTCTATCGGTAATTCTAAATGTCTATATCCATGTTATCTAATATATAAAAATGAATGTTTGTTTGTTTGTTCGTACTTTATGCGCGGCCAAACCATTAATCAGATTGTGATGGGGTTTTTTTGCAAAATGTTCAGGAGATTCCCGGGATGAACATAGGCTATAAAAGGACATAGATACTCAACTCCTACACCATTAAAAACACCCTTTGTAGTGAAAAGCGTGAAAAAGTCCCTTTTTTACCCTTAAAACACTAATGCTGCCTAAACCATAACAAATACACAACATTATTGTAGACAGAATTGAATATCCCAAAACGCTCTACAGAAAAGTCCGCGACAGCATATGTTCATCTTTTAATGATAACTCACAATAACCATTTTTGTCTTTCAATGATGCCAAGAAGATCGGTATAAGTAGATTCCCGGGCAAGCATAGCAATGCACGGCAAGTATTACTTTATGGAGAACTCAAAATAAACGAAATTTGTCTTTCAGCTCATGTATGCCAAGTACACGGGGAAACTGAAAATAATAACGATAAAAATTGATTTTGTTTTTTTTTTTTTACTTATTCAACTAAATGCAAAAACGCATTATCATTTATTTAGGTGTAGCAGAACACGCCGGGTATTAGCTAGTATAATATAAAACTAGACGTTTATTATAAAAGCATTATTTTGAGGATCTGTGAATTTGTTTTGAATTGCAAAGGGATCTTGATTAAAAAAGAGTTTAGGAACTATTGCCTTAATTCATTCTGATGAATCTATCGCAATAAGGTCAATAATAGTAAAGATAAATATTGTTAGTACGCTTTAAATCTTCAATCCACTATGAGATAACGAGTATTTAATAATATCGATTATGAATTAACAGCATCACATGTACAAAATTATCCTGTGTGATGACAGGCGAGTTAGCTCACTAATTATTGAAACACTCTCTTCTAGTCTTCAGTAGCGTATAGTAAAAACAAATACTAGTACATTAAATTCTCTCATCATTATCGTCTCTCCGTTATTAGGTATATGGTATTGTTTTCTATTAATTAAATTTGTATATTTTTATCCAAATATGTGCGCTAGTCTTATAAAAGAGACTCTCGTACCCATTATAGATTTAAACCTTTTTCACCTATACTAAACATGAGGAATTCAGCCCAACAATATTCTAGCGCAATTGTAACACGCTGTATAAATGGTAAATATCCCAATTATATAAGGTAAACTAAATAAAAAATCCGGATGGGAAAATGTGTATCGCTTACCAAGGAGGAATGAATTCGTTGAATAATATAGAGGACTTAAAGAAAATGAAAATTAACACTTGTGAAGACGTATTTAGAATGAAGGAAAATGGGTTTCCATTCTGACCTACAAGTAATGTAGCGCCAAATAGAGAGATGAATAGAGAAACTGTAAATGTATATGGATAATTTAGGAGTAAAAAAATCGAGTAAAAATGCAGAAATTATTATTATTATTATTATTATTATTATTATTATTATTATTATTATTATTATTATTATTATTATTATTATTATTATTATTATTATTATTATTATTATTATTATTATTATTATTATTATTATGGAATGATGTCCACCTGGAAGAAGACAGAAAGGAAGACCTCGAAACTCGTGGATGCAAAAAATAACTGAAATGAGAACAAGAGGATTGGAGGATATGGAGTGGATGGATAGGGACGGGTGGAGATGGAAAATGAAACTTTAGTCACTGAAAAAATGTGTAAACATTGAAAATCTGTATATAAATAAAAATTATTGTTATTTTACTTTGCGATTATGCTAAAAATTCTGAGAGAAGGAAAAGTTATGCATTTGTCTTATGCTGCTCAGAAGTGTTCCCGGAATTTGACACAATTTGTGAGGTTGAAGTTGAGGTATGGGACGGATGTTGACCGCGGGAATTTGTCCGACTACTTCAAGATTCGAGAATTTTAAAAGCTTCTGTCATTATCAAGAAATGTGGTGCAAAAAACTGTCCAGTACAGTCACTTACAAATTTCAACTCATTACATTACCAATAATAACAATTTCAGTTATAATTTATTTATTAAATGTTATATTGATTTAATTAGAGTTGTCATAGGCCTGTCTGTTCTTTTCTATGATGTTCGGTATAAACGACAGACACTACAATAAGAAGTAATATACATTCACATTCCAATACGTATATATGTATGTGTGTATAATATCTGCATCCCATTTTTTGTGGACATTTAGCTCTTACTTGATATATGCTAACCACTAACTACATTCAGATTCAACCCAGGAAGTTACTGTGTGTTTAGAATAGAGAACTGGGTTGCCATTTTAACAGTATTTTCTTGAGAGAAACCCTTATATAAAATTGAAGATTGTGACACAGCAGGTACATAGTTGTAAGTTGTAGCCGTCCAAGCCACCCCCTCTTAAAGAAAAAAACAGTCACCACTTGTCACTGAGCTCGTGCGGATCTATACTATCCTGTGTGAAAGTGTCGACTCTCATATTTACTATAAAATTAGTTTGCATGCCGTAAAAGTAAAACTATGTTTTTTTAAATGTATAGATTTGGAAAAAGTACTGCTAACCTTGCCACTCCACCCTTCCCTAAACAAACAAATGTCGTTATTATGAGTTTGGCAACATCTACTGGCGTAGCCCTTAAGGTCTGTAATAACTTCCTGGCTTGAATTAGAGTGTACACATGTCTGTCTACAGCTGATGAAGTATTATTGTTGCTCATTTTATGTTCACCTGAATTCTAATATGTCCCGTGCCATAGCGAATGACGCAATGCTCTATCTTCGGCGTCCATTAGTGCAGAGCTACGGGATATCTTATGAAATGTTGGCAATTATGGGATTGGTGCCCACACAGCATCTTGAGGAATTTTTGTAGCTATATTAAGTGTGGATCCAGGAAGATAGTAGCAAGTATTTCGATTAGGGGATTCGACATGTTGTTCACATGTCACCCAAATACTGACTAGACGATCGTATACCTATGTAAATGGCATATGTGGATGTAGGTCAATGGACTTCAAGGCTTATCGCGTCATGCGCTATTGACTACATCCCGAAAAATAGAGGGAAGAGATACACCTGCATTGTCCTTTCATCAAACACCATTAATTAAAAATGCATATAAGCAGATGCATTATAACCACTTATCGAGAACAGTTTATCTATAAATGGCGTCCTTTAACTTGTAGTATTTGCTGATGATATAAATCAATATGGAAGATAAAGTTAATAAGCTACCGAAGAAATGGAGTCTTTAAACGCCAGGAAGGGAATCGGTTTAAATGTTAAACACAGACAAAAGAACTAAAGAAGCATGCATGGATATGCAACGTGATCAATATAACAAATTACAAAAAGGCAACAATCCTTATGAAAAAGTAAAAGCATTTAAATAAATCATTTTTCATCATCATCATTATGAACAAATTCGTTTTAGGCCATGTGGCCTGTACGGTAAACCTAGCGAAGATGGTCTTGATCTTTCCACCGATGTTTTGGTCTTCCTTGGACCCTATGTCCAATTGGGGTATATTGGAATGCCAATTTTGGAAGTCTATTTCTTGTCATTCTCCTCAGATGATTCTTCCATTCTTGTTGGTATATTTGTATATCTTCATTTAAACTTGTTACTCCAAGTTTTCCTCTGATAATAGTGTTCCTTTGGTGATCCAGTCTATTAACTCCTAACAATGATCGTAAGAAGCGCATTTGGCTTACTTGAAGTTTATGAGAGTTTCTTTTATTTAAAATCCAAATTTCACTTCCGTATTTTAGAGCAGCTTTTGATGTGATGTTATGTAATCTTAGTTTTGTCTCTGTCCTCATTTGTTTACCAAAATATCTTCGTATTACCCCATTCATTTTATTATATTTTTGTAATTTTGAATCAATGTCACTCTTATACTCTGCAAATACACTTCCTAAGTAAGAGAAATCTGACGCTTGTTCTATAATTTTTCCATCAATCTCAATTTTCACCCGTTGTATGTTAAAGGATAAAAATGTTTTAAAAATTGAGAAATAAAATACTTTGGCCTATTTAAAGGAAAAATTCGTGTTACTTTTCAGATAAATGTCTTTTGTCTTATTTACATTCTATGACTAACAATTGAAGAAATTGAGATGAGATTTTTAAGAAATATAGCAGGATATACTCTGCTGGATAAGAAATGAAGATATAAGAAAGGAACTTTTTGTTTCAAACTTACAGATCGAATAGTTAAATATAGGTACGCCTAGAAAGAACGTGTTGATAGAATGCCAGAAGAAAATTTTCCAAAATTATTGCTGAATTTCAAGCCACACGGAAGGAGAAATGTTGGACGCCCAAACAGAAGATGGTCTGAACAATTCTAACAATTCTAGCTTCCATGAAATCGGAACGAGCCAATAGGCTTAATCCTTGGATGATGATGAAGAAGAAAAAGAGACTCTAAAAATTAAAAATTATAAAATTACGATAAATACTGGAAAGAGTAAATTAACTTGCCTATCTTGAATATACTTTAACATATTTGTATGAAGTAGACATCAAATAAAATTATTAATTTCAATAAAATCATGAGCATAATAAATTCAGTAATGAAACATTCATTAGTCCAGAGAAATACCAGAGTACGGTTATACAAAACCATAGCAAGACCTGCACTTTGCTACGGCAGTGAGGCATGGACTTTGAGGAAAGAAAAGGAGAGCAGGATAACTTCTAATGAAATGAGATTCATGAGATATACAGCAGTGTACACCAAGTTGGATTATAAAGGCAACGATGATGTCTTGAGGGAACTACGTTTAGAACCAGTAATTAAGTACATATATAAATACCTGAACAACTAGATGTTTAATTTGCAGCGAATGAGTTCATACTGAGTACCCAAAGCCATGCTTCGTTATTGTGCAGAAGGGAAGAGGTTTCTAGGCCGTCCAAGGAAGCGCTGGATTCAAAATTCATCAATGAGATCGTAACAGATCTATAGGCCTAAGACTTGTATGAATAAAGAAGAAGAAGAAAATGATCATCTTTCCTGGGGTACTTTACGGGTGTGAAACATGATATCGTAACATTTCGTATTTTGTATTTCATCTCATGTAAAAAATTTAATAAAGCTTAATAATAATAATAATAATAATAATAATAATAATAATAATAATAATAATAATAATAATAGTAATAATAATATTTATTATTAATATTAGGCCCTATTATTATTATTATTATTATTATTATTATTATTATAAAGCTTTATTAAATTTTTTACATGATTATTATTATTATTATTATTATTACTATTATTGTTATTATTTTACTCTCGATAGAACGGATCGCTGTAAGACCCGTGTGACATGAGACGTGGAAAAGTACCTATAAGGGAGATGTTAAACTAAAATAAGGAAGAAGGAAAGATTATTCTAATAGGTCTATATTTCATAATTTCATTATCAATTTCATACTGTGTATCGTGTTTTTTTAGTTAATATATAATTGTTTATAGCCTATCTTTATAATTTAATATCTTGTGAAGAGAAGACACTACGATCTTAACTTCATCACGTAAAATAATGTATTATTATTTTTTTGCGCGGTTATGTGTTTTGTCATACTTACAGCAATGGCGACCATGATTGAAAGTTCAACTTCCTACATTTCGGGGTTGCCAACCTAAATAATTGTACTGTAATAAAATAACTATACTGTAATATTACATATTACAAACACGCGTGTGAGAAGTAAAATCACTGCTCTCTATGTATACTACATACAAGGTATGTACAAAATATATCCAAAAGGTAGTGTTAATATACATTATAAGAAACAAATCACTGCATTTTAAATGAACTTTATTTGAAACAATATATAACAATAAATACGTACTTGCCGCCATTTTATCACTAATTGGTCTCAGGCCTCCTATTGTTTCAACTTTGAAGGTTATTAGTTTAATTTAACTTAAAATCTTTCCAGTGAAAGTTAAACAAAGACCATGGGCAATTATTAAAGTAGGCCTATAAGACCCACAATACCCTCAATAAGTTAAAGTTAAACATTGCCCACACTGTTAACGTTAGTCAATTGTTTATAATGAACACAAATATTTCCAAAAAATATGTTATTATTTTACTATCATTTATTATTTTGAAAACATCATCGCGCAAAAAATAATGTACAACGCACTTTTATGAAGTGTTTTACAGAATCTCGGAAATTAAAAACATTGCTATCGCTCGGTGTTTAAACATTTTCCTCGCTTCTGTAAAAACCACTTCCCAACCTCTCATCGTAATATAGGCCTACTATTTTATTGCGAATGAGCCCATGTAGGACTACCATAGTACTTTGATGCGTTTCCTTTTACTCCATTTTTTTTCTCCAAGCGCGACAGGCTAATAGAAGGCCCTTGGCCTACCAGCCGGCTGCTGGCCTCACGTCCACGTATGTTAATCACAGAGGTAGACGATCATAAGCCAGTGTAGGATGACATGTGGTCAGCATGTCGGGTCCCAGCCGTTATAGCTGGTCTTCTCAACCTTGAGTAGCTACGATAAGGTACTACCCAAATGCCTCACGATGCGGGTGGGCACCGGTCCCATACTGACCGAAATGCCATGAGAAAATTTCTTCCCCCATGGGGACTCGAACCAGAGCAAGTCCCGTAGCTCTGCGCCAAGGCATCTTGCGATAACCACTCTACTACGGCGCGGGACTTTTACCCCATATGTCCCTAATTGTTTGACTATAGGCTTTCTTTCTCTCTTCATGATTTCCAGGTTTTTTTTGGGGGGGGTTGTACTCTTAGTCAACCTGCCACTTGTGAACCTTAATTCTAAAGATATATCTGTTTAATGATATCTTCTTGAACAATTCCTGCTAATTTTAAGTCTTTTTTACTTCACTAATCCACTTTATAGTATACACTGGTGCTTTACTTGTATTTTCGTATAATTCCAATATTTGTTTTGAAAGTTTATTTGAGGCCATTAATTTAATATATCCACAAATGTTAGCCTTCGTTTTCTAATAGGCCTATCACTATGAATTTATTATTATTATTATTATTATTATTATTATTATTATTATTATTATTATTATTATTATTATTATAACATTAACCATGATTTGAGGGAAGTAGATTATCCAGGGGATGATTGGAAAACATTAACTCAGAATAAGGATGTATGGAGAGCTTGTGTCCGCGCGGCCAAGAACCTACGGGTTGTTTAGTTATTATTATTATTATTATTATTATTATTATTATTATTACTATTATTATTATTATTATTATTAGGGCAAGGTAATTAATGATTTTGCATCTTTTTCTTATGAAGGTTGAAACATTGCTTGCATATATGAAAATGTACGGCATTAAAAAACTGATTAAATAAAAGCAATTTGTTAGGGCATTTTTTTTTGCATTTTCTTAACTTTTTTAGGGATAGGTCATTTTTTGGCAATTTTTAGGTCATTTTGAGCATTTTTTACACTTTTCCGGAAGGCTGTGACATTATTTGTATTTGATTTAAGATTTTTATTATAATTCAGTATTTTTCCTTGTCAATACAATTTCTTGGAATTAAGTAGTTGTTTTGCTAACTACTACCCCTATTTTTCAAGGTATGTGCATAATGAACTTGCCCACTTCTAGGAATTTTATTCAATTTCTTAGAGCTTATGCTAGCTTCTACCCTTATTCTGATTGTTAACTGCAATTCAAAATTGCTGTAAAAGTGCACTGTGTAATTGAAATGGATTTTCTGCAATAAAAGGTACTGTAATGTGTATTTTTAAAATACTTTTCTTTTAATATTTTGACGTTAAGTCAAATTTTATTTAATTCAGAAATCAAGTGAATACTTAATCTAATAAATAGTATTTTTATTGGTAATTCTTAACTTTTTATCCGTCATTTTTTTTATTTTATTGGTTATTTTTGGCATTTTTAGGTCATAAATTCATTTTTTAATTTGCATTTTTACCAATTTATAGGTCATTAAATGTCTTTCCCTAATTATTATTATTATTATTATTATTATTATTATTATTATTATTATTATTATTATTACTTTTACTTTTATTATTAGTATTATTAAAAACACAAAGAGCTGTTTTAAGTGCAATTATACAGGAACGCATTTGGAATTCAATTGTATGCCTCTGATAAGAAGATTCAGAATTGAATATTTGCCACAGGAATTTCATCATCCGGCATTGAATACATCATCCCTTGTTCATTTTTTGCCCTTAATCACGGCTGACACTATCTTATTCTCATAATCTGGAGGCAGAGTAGGATTTGACGTGCGGGAACCCCCTGGAAACAGAGGACAGTCGTTCCCTAAACATTCCTCACAAATGTATAACATATCTTATTCCTGCCGCTACTAATCATACGCGGTCGTGGGAATGCCAACCCAATCGTCTTATCCGATGAGTATCAATTATACAAGCTAGATAAAATCACTATGACAAAATACTAGCTTTCGGTCTTTGTAATTAATATACGCGCATTTATTTTATCAGATGAATATTACTCTACTGATGAATTGATTTGTCATAGTGATGGCTTCAACAACTACACATACAAGGATGCAAAATACCAAACATTTGATTTAGGTAGTACATTATAGTCCCCTCAGGCGGTTCCGTGGCGCAAGCAGTTAGACGCTCGCGTCTCATCGCTGAGGTCCCGAGATCGAGTCTGGGTCACTCCATGTAGGTTTTGTGGTGGACGAAACGGAGCTTGGGCAGGTTTTTCTCGGGGTTTCTCCTGTTTTCCCCTGCCACAATTAATTCCACCATTTCTCCATATTTATTTAATCCATTTCGTTTAATTTCGTTCATCTGCCCCTGTGATGGTACGTTAGGCATGGTCGGTCGACACCCTTGTCATTCACAGACCTCTATATATAGGGACTCATCTCATCTCACCCCTCGATCCGACCTGAGTTGGGCACGAGTTGAAGATATGCTTAGCTAGTTATATTTCATTTAAAGACGCTCTCTAACTTCTTCACTTCACGGGCTAATCAAACTGCCTATACCGCCTCAAAGTTGTTTTGTCCACTTTTTACTAGTCTTCCCACATTCCTCGATCCTCTTGGATTGTCGTTAAATACTGCTTATGATAATTGTGTTATAATCATTCTTTCTATGTGTCAAAACCATTTATCTCTGTATTTATTTATTTTTTCATTCAGTGGGTGTACATATATTTAACTCTGTTCTTATAACTTTATTCTTTATCCGATCCAAAACTTTAACTTCTAATATAATTAAAATACTACGGCGTGACAGATCTAGAAGGCCCTTGACCTACCAGTCGGCTGCTGGCCTCACATCCACATGTGCTGATGACAGAGGTAGACGATCATCCAGTCAGTGTAAGGGTGACATGTGGTTAGCATGTCGGCTCCCCCAGTCGTTATAGCTGGTTTTCTCAGCTTCGAGCTGCTACTTATTGTAGCTACCTAAATTCCTCAGATGCTGGTTGGGCACCGGCGAAATTTCATCTGAAAATGTCTTCCCCACGGGGACTCGAACCAGCGCAAGTCCCATAGATCTGCGCCAAGGCATCTTGCCTTAATCACTTGGCTACAGCGCGAGACACTTTTAATTAGCGTCTAATTCAAATTTAGGCTACAAGTGATCACACATTTTTTGCTCAAAGACTTATTTTTCCGAGCGTGAGTTTTTTTAATGTCATAAATCTACGATGCAGGTTCCACAACTTTACTTAACAGAATATTAGCTACACTTCGTATTTCTCATGTATCCCCATACTATAGTATACTTACATTAACCATTACTTACTGACTGCTTGGATTATGTGTTTTGGTCTATTTGTATTTCCAACGCTTCATATGTGGGTAGAAAAGGACAAACAACCCTCTGAAAAGTAAAAACAAAAATGGACTCTATCAATTAATCATTGTAATTATATGGAAGGAATTTTAAAAATTCACTTTTTTGCGGAATTTCGGTTAAACTGGATATCTTTGAGATGACATTTTACTTCATCATCATCATCATCACGGTATAGGCTCCATGGCCTGTTCCGGCTCAATACTCCATCTCTTTCTGGTCTGCCAGGATCTCTTCTCTCGTGGTTTGCACGTCCAAGCCTACTTCGGAAATCTGTTGTTATCCATTCGTTGAAGGTGTACAGTCCATCGCTTCTTGTAATTACAGATTTCATGTGTAATTGGCATTATTCCTAACTCTTCTCTTATAGTTTCATTCCTTATATGATCTCGTCTTGTACATCCCTTAACTACTCGTAAAAATTTTATTTCTGTCGATTGGACATTCTTACTTTCTTTCTGCCTCAGGACCCAGTTCTCACTGTCGTATAATAGAGTAGGGACTGTCATAATCTTGTAAAATTTCAACTGTGTTTCCTTTCTCGTTTCATTTCCAAGTGTTCGCCTAATTGTACCACACATAAGTTGGTATCTGGAAAGTTTTTGTCTGAAGGCCTTTGTCATAATCGTAAGATATATTGTTTCCTAGATAATTAAAGTGTGATAAATGTTTAAGTAAAACATTATCTACTACAATTTTTGATCTTCCAGGATCTTTTCCTCTTAAAGATATTATCTCAGTTTTAGATATTGAAATCTTGCAATTATATGCTTCTGATACTTTGCTTAGTGTATGTATGCTATATTGTAATTCGTGTTCAGATACTAGAATGAAAACTTGGTCATCCCCGAACAGCAGTGTATTGATGTATTTGTTTCTGTTAACATTTATTCCTCTGGATACTTGCTTTACTCGTACTTGTTGGTTCCACTCACTCAGCATATCGTCTAAATAAAGGTTAAATAATGTGGTTGATTAACTACAGCCTTGCCGAATACCTTGATTCGTTGTCTCATAATGTTTCCCGATTTTATGTCCGGTATCAATGCAGATGCGAGTGTTATCATATAAGCATTTAATAACATGTATTATATTATCTTGTGGTATTCCTTCTTTTGGACATAATTTTCCATAATTTTGGTCTATTGACGCGATCAAAGGCCTTTTCATAATCTATGAAGGCGATGTGTGTTTCTAAGTTAATTTATCTTTTCTTCTCTATTATCTATTTTACTTAGATTTGCTATTATCGCTTCTATAGTATAGTGGTTAAATTTTCTAATATCTAGGTGCCCCGCTTTGATTCCTGTTATATCATAGAAACTTTTCTTCGTAATGGGATCCACTAATTCTCTAGCTAATTTGTAGTAGCAATAGTGAAATCTGGTTAAGATAATCACAATAACAATATTACTCCTTATATTCTCATCTGCTAGATAATAACAGTAAGTGTTCAGCACGGTTCCTCGGAGCTCTTGTGTCTTGGGTTTAATATTTATTATAAACACGTCTAGTAAATAATTTAGCAATCAGATGATAGGTCAAGAGCCTCTTAGATCTACCGCATCATGCAATTAAAGTAAAATTTCGTTAAAATCGGTTTATCTGGAAAATACACATTCGTATTTGTTTAATACATAGGAATGTATTTTAATTCCGATATGTCGAATGGTAGCAGCTTGCTTATACGCTTTTTATAGTTGTTCCAGGTGATGCAGGGTTTTGTTCGTGAATCAATGAATAAACTCTTAAAACCCCTTGAACCCTTGTAACCGGGAGTTGATTGGAAAAGCAATTGAATGAAAAATGTGCACATACCGGTATCCCCTCTTGATGAAACAATATTATTCTACCGGTGCACAATTCAAGAGTGCATATTTCCCCTAGTTATAGGTTTCCAAACATGCTGACTTTTTCATATTTCAAAAGGCGTATTTATTTGTATTTCTATAAATACAAATTTGACATTTGTATTTATATATAGCCTAATTGTTTATTTCACTGTAATTTTTTTCGATCGCTTGTGTGCGCGCGGGCATGAACCTACGGGTTAGATAGTGATAGTGGGTTAGTTATAATATTTAAAATCAAATTTCGAAAATACCGTTATTATTAAACATGTCTATAAATCTTCCTGTAACAAATGCTTATAGTCTTAATATTATCTTTCAATTTTCTCTATCTTCCCATTCCCCATTTGTAATTTTCCTCCACTGTCTTCTTCATTTCTTGCAACTATGTGTGTACTATTTGTCTCTTTCCCGATTGTTTCCATTATAAAATCTTCTTTGGGATAATTTAATCTTCCATCCTTTTACCTGTTCACACTATTCCAATTCTCTATCTTTTACGTACCGGTAATTGTTTATTGAATCTTCTTTTTCATTTGTTATTTAATTTTTGTTTCTTATTTTTCTCAAATCTAGAGTCTAGCTAGGCCTAATACATTTAGAGTGTTAATAATTTTGAGCTCAAATTCTGATTTAACTTCCATAATACTGTTCCATATGTCACTTCATTTTGAACAAAATATATGTATGCATGTATGTATATATATAGGCCTATACAATGTCCACGGCTATGGTCTCGAGGTAGCGTGCTGCCTTGTAACGCAGCGGGCCCGGGGTCGATTCCCGGTCGGGACAGGCTCCTGGGTGTGGTTTTTCGGGATTTTTCCTCATCTGTAAGACAAATGTCAGGAAACTTAGGACCCAATGGTTCCCGAAAATCATCCGGCCATCATCATCATCATCATCCTTATCATTATCATCCTTATCATTATCATCATCATCATCATCCTTCTCAGGTGTGGAAAGCAACGGGAAGCTACCACACCTAGAATAATTCCCTAGTAAAGCTGCAAAGCATAGCATAAAAATGCTATGATTGCAGTGAAGGAACTGCCGGGCAGAATTACTATGGATGGATATATATATATATATATATATATATATATATATATCCGTAATATATGGATTTTCGTTTCAATAAAAAAAATTACCTCCCCATATTACTCTATTTAACATTGTTGTTGCTATGTACATTTAATATTAACCTTGTGTAGCATTTTTATTAATTTTATTCTTTATTTTCGTAATGATTTATCAGTATCAGGTATTTTATAACTATGTTATTTTACTTCGTAGAACACTAGTTTCCCGGCTCATACTGCTTGTACAAGGTCACTCTATAAACAAATACAGAATGTGTGGTATAATTCATTTATACTCTTTTATGTTTAATGATAAGTGTTCTTATTTTATCTACGCCCAGCTTTGAAATGCGACGCAAATAGCTTGAGTTGTTTAAAGAAAATTGTTAAATAAAAAATTATACCTTATTATTTACATATTCTTTATAGATCTAGCCCGACAAATGAGAAAATATTTATCATAATTTTTGGTTCGTTGCTTTAAAACTTTTTTAAAATGTCGAAAAATAAAAACTTAATAATTTACAATGGAAAATATTAAAAATATTATAATAAAAATAGAGAGTTGATCATCTAAAACATTGTTTCCCAACCTGTGGTTCGCGAACCCCCAGGGGGTTCGCAAAATATTTCAAAGGGTTCGCCAAAACTTTTCCGTAATGACGGCTTTTGAGATTAGGTCTATTATTCTTTCCATTCTTTCTCCAGCACTGTAATAATAATAATAATAATAATAATAATAATAATAATAATAATAATAATAATAATAATAATAATAATAATAATATAATAATAATAATAATAATGTATTATTATTATTGTCATTATTATTTTAAAATTAAAATAACCCTATAATGCTCCTTGTTACATTTCAGTAATATCGGGAATTTATCGTATTATTTCCACGACTATTTAACTCATGCCCCAAATGGGAGTCAATAACCAATCACGTTTCAATGATTTCTGTTTTACAACCAATCAGAGTCGTGTTTCACGAAATATTTATCAGTGTTATAATTACCATATTAAAGAAGGCTCCTCCTTTTTAATATTCTGAACAGGTTTGACCATTATTTTGCAGTGACTGAGCCCATGAGAAATACGGCTACCAGATTGTATATATAGTGCATGAATGTCAACACATGCCGCATGCGGGAGTTAATATAAAAACATTTGTAGCAATTGATTATACCACCAAAAAAAGAAACCACTGTTTGCACTTTCTTAAATGTATTTTTTCCCAGGTAACAATCCAGAAAAATATAATTGTCATATTTACATCATACGACATCAGAAATGAATTAATATACAGTTTGATGTGTTTCATTTTTTCTCCACTAGAGAGCATTCTTACAATATTGCGTTCCTTTGGCAATAAATAGTATGATCTGGTTGCAGTGATAAACAAAAGAAGCAGATGAAGCGTACCAATCGTTTCTCATTTGTTTTCAAACATCGCCGTTTACATTAAATATATAAATATTTTAAAATAACTATATTTAAATAATGATTTGTGAGTAAACAGCTTAATTTTATTCGTTAAATAGTCCTAACAAATGCCACGAGTGATTTCCAAATTATCGATAAATTCACGACTCACGAAGTGAGGAGTGAATTTATCTAGAGAATTTGGAAATCAAGATAAATCATGATAAATTAATATTTACCGCGAATGCCTGATTCACAGGTAGCCTATCTAACAACATTAGGAATGCATTTGATTTCGTTACAACTAGGTCTACACGTTGTCAACTTTTAAGCCGTAACTAGAGTAACTTTAGGTTTTAACCGTTAAGGGTTAAGTTATTTTAAGATTATTAAACCTTTTGTTTTGAATTAAATTGTATGCTTGTATACTGTATGAATATTTAAAAGTCAGTGGTTCACCCAACTCAGATCGTTGTACGAGGGGTTCGTGAGTCGAAAAAGTTTGGGAACCGCTGATCTAAAAGGTTGGGAACCGCTGATATAAAAATATATTATTTCCTGGACTAGTGGTAATTGTTTCTGGCTCTAGAACAATAGCTCTCGGTTCGATACCTATGGCATGTATGGGTTTGATAGGGCTAGACCTATAGTTCATAAGAATTTAAATCACATGATACTATATGTAATAATGAAATATGTCGGTGGTTGTTTTAGTTTCTGTAAGGACAACATGTAATACCGAGAGGTTTAAATTCTTTAATTAAATTATATTGTAATTTAAACCTTGGTGTAATTTAGTTAATTTAAATGTTCTATGAATCATAGCAATGACGGCTACATATTTTTTAAATTGCAAGTAGTTCACTGTTGACACAATCTTAACAATTTTAATAGATAACATTTATTGCTCAATGTCATATGATTTAAAAATGTATATTTCAAAACTTTTTTTAACGATTAACATTTAAACGAGAGCATACGTTATTATGAATTGATATGGAATTCTGTAATTTTTTAAAAATATTTTTATTGTGATATCCGGAAATATTGTCAACCACTGTATACAAATTCATGCAAATGTGCGCTATTCTAAGATAGTGATATTCATCTTTCCGGCCTCTACCAGAATAATAGGCCTAACTGGATTTATTTTTACAGTTCATACACTTGGACTTACTAAAACTCATACTTTTAAAATTCGTGACGAAACACCGTTGAGGTCACTATGTAATATTTATAATATAAAAATAGAATGCCTGAGATCTCAGTCTTCATCCTATCTTGAGGAAGACTGAGATCTCAGGTACTCTATTTTTATATTATAAATATTACTAAAATTGGAAGTACTCAAGGCCCTAACCTACATATCTGCGAATTGTTTCTCAAAATTAAAATGAAGAATTGCCCTTTATAATATCCAACTATTGTCATAGAGAAGTCTCAGTTTAAATTGAATTCCTCTATAGTCTTAACCTACAACACTTTAACTTAATGGCCATTCTACCCTATCCCATTACATCCTAACTTGTAAATGTAGATTTGTCTTTAAATGGAATTATCAACATTTAATTTGGATGAGTGTATACCTACATCTTTGTAAGGAGTGCGTGTTAATAATGATTCATTTTTTGTGGCAAAATTAAGACCATCAGGCAATTTTTTTCAACCAACCGGATTACCATAGTAGTTGAAAAGTAAACTTACAAAATAGTAATTGATTTAATAGAGATATATCTTATAAAATAATCGGAAGTACTGATACATTACTCAATAATTACAATTATTATTTTATAGGGAAGTGTGTCGATAAATGTAGACCAAAATACTAACCTTATATCTAGATATTTTATACTGCGATAAACTGCTTAAGCTAGAAACACGTATCGATAAAACAAATAAATACAATGGCAAATGAAAGCAAAAAAAAAAAAAAAAAGTAATTCAAGTTTATAAAAAGTGTCTGTTAATCACAATATAAGCAAGAAATGTGTGGAATGCTTTTAAATTAATCAGTATTATAGTTAATTCGACCTATGTGCACTATCGCTTACTAATGAGATTTAGAAAACTCTATGAAAATCATTTTAGGGCCTATACCCCATATGTTTCATTTCAATTTGTGTGTATGTGTGTGTGTTCTAATGCCACCCACTGCAGTTTACGTGCTTCAAGTTTCGCGATGGGGAGATAGATGGCGTTAATGTGATCTATTTTCAACTTACGCACTGCTTCACACACCACTTTACTTAGATTTTAATTCTTGAATTGTATACAGAGAGGAGTGTAGGATGAGTACGTGTGCTCATGTTTTTGTATAAAACGTGTTATATGAAGATAAAGGAGGAGGTGAAACCCAGTGCCGATAGGTAGCCTTTTCTTATCGAAAAGCACCAAGGGGGCCGTCTGGCTTAACGTCCTTATCCGACGGACGAATCGCTATCAACAGTACCATATGCCTTTTCAACATATGTACTGCGGAAGGATTTGAAATTTAGTGCACAATCTAGCGATTGGAACTTGTACACCACCACTCCTCCTGGCCCCGAGATTGATAAGTTAATGTTGTAATCAAATTAATTTAACAATTAAAATTTTCAACCCCGCCAGACATCGACCCCGGGCCCGTTAGTTAGGAAACAGACGTGCTATCACCTGGGAGAGCACGGAGGACATCATTTCAATATAATATCAATTTTTTGTATGTGCAAGTTACATATAGGTCTGTTGGTTTTATTTCCATTCACTTTTAACCGGGGTGTTAATACGTAGATTAGTGAAGGGCTCTTCAGTTGTGTTACAATAAATCACTAAATTCTCACACATATAGTATTTTTTTTATTTAATATATTATTACATTCCCACGATGGACGCAGCTGAATGATCTGTTTCTGTCATCACATGAGGAGGATACAACCCTCCGGAAGTGTGAATGTGTTGAGTAAACAAAGGCATCAGGGTGGTCTCTTAACCAAGTGGGGTGAGATTATGTCGCCTTCACAGCAAATATATAAATTCTTACACAAGTCACACTCATCTATACGCCATGTTTCTTCTTACCCTGCACATCATTATTATTATTATTATTATTATTATTATTATTATTATTATTATTTATTATTATTATTGTTATTATTATTACCATCATTATTATTATTGGTAATGAAGTAATGCTAATTTATACATTTGACCTTACAGTCTAGTCTAGATGATAGCTTTTTGAGTTCTCTGTCATTTTTTTTTATTATTTCAGGATTGTTTCTGTTAAATACACAGGTATCCTCAACCAAAATATACCTTTTTTTTTTCTTCCACACTTCCCCTGTCTTGCGTGTCTGCTTGTGTCATATTTCTCTTCTTCATGCTGTTTTTCATTCAATTTATCCACGTTGGCTTTGGTCTACCACGTTTCCCTTTACCAGGACGTATCCATTTCAATACTTATTTGTTTGTATTTTGGTTTTTTTTAGCATTTTGGCCCATAGCATCAACCCTCAACTTGGAGGACCAGAGACTTTTTCTGGAGTCCACTATAGATCAGTTGCTTACACTACAGCTGAGTCTGATCCATCCTTTATTGCCACATCCGCCGTCTGCACAATAACATAGGTCACCTACTCTGCTGCATCCGCCGTTGGGGGTCTTCACCGTAACTCTGGCTAGGAACCCTTACAAGGTACTATCAGTCAGTTGAACCTAGGTTTTTTAACGAGGTGTTACTCCCCCCCCCCTGCTCCTTTCTCATCCGGATTGGTATCGGCAATGGCGGAGTTCATTTATCTATAATTAAATATATTTTATGCCTTTTTTCATTCTTATTTTAGGGAATACTAAGCGCAATATCTTCCCCTTACAATACACACCCACTATATATATATATATATATATATATATATATATATATATATATATATATAGGGCCTAATTATTTATTAAATAGGTTTTCAGATTTGTTTTTGATTGTGATAGGTATCTGGTTTTGTAACTAAACAACTGTGATTGAAAGAGAGGTTCGCTAGTAGCCAAAGACCAGACGTGTATGAATCAGCTGTTGTCGCAATTTAATGTTAACGCCAACAAGTGGACATATTTTTGAGAAACTATCCGCCCCGTAGCAATAGATTTGTTACAACATATTGTCTGTTGAAGGATTTCATGCAGTGGGTGAAAAGTCACAAATTTCGCGGAAGAACAATTAAAACTCTAGTTGCGCATGCATACTTATTGTCATTGTCATGCATTGTTACTGCCACGAACCGACTCCATGGCACGTGGGTTCGAGACTATTGTTCGGATGAAATTTAATATCCAGGGCTGTACAAATTACTTTTCATTCAATGGTAGAAGAGAAGTATAACTACTTGTGACCGAGCTGACTAAAAGATCTCGTCTCATGTTGCGCTAGTTCGAGTCTTCATAACTAACTAACTCAACTCCCTGGCACTATCGAATCCGTAGGTTCATGGCAGCGCGGACATAAGCTCTACATGTATCCCTATTCTGAGCTAATGTTTTCCAAGCATTCCCTGTATAATCTACTTCCCTCAAATCATAGTTAATGTTATTCTCCCAGCTCATTCTTGGTCTACCAACTGGGCGGTTTTCTCTCTGGTTTTCCTACAAGAAGCTTCCATGCACGATTTGCATTCCCTATTCGTGTCATATGTCCTGCCCATCGTAGTCTATGAGGCTTAGCTATTCGTTTTATTATATCTGGTTTCCTATAAAGACCATGTAGTTCACTGTTATGTAAGTCTTCTCCATTCACCTCCATTCCTAAGAACTTTATTCTCAAATACTCGTAATCTTCTTTCCTCCCTTAAAGTAAGAGTCCGTGATTCGCATCCTATAATATAATTGGTAGAATAATAGTTTTATATATTTTCAGTTTAACGTTTTTTGAAAGGAGTTGGGACGTCAAGAATCTCTGTAATGCATAATAGCACGCATTTCCAAAATTGAGCCTATAAGGAAAAATTTTTCTTGTGGAACGTCGTCCAGTATATGGGGCCAATGACCACCCAACATCATGCTAAGATTAATAGCACCAGGTTGAGAAAACCAGAATAGTATAGCGGTTGAGAACCAAATGTCACCCTTATTCTAGCTGTATGATGGTCCACCTCTGAGACTGACACATGTGTATGTGAGGTCAAGCAATGGAATGGGATGGGTAGTTTACTTGTATTGTATTATGTACAGCAAGTAAATCTCTTTTAGACTGGAATGACATTCTTACTAAAAGAAGGATGACATGGTTCGTGTCATTTGCCTGGACGACTGATGAAAATCGTGTAAAAACTAGGTTGTTAGACCTCGGTATTGATATAAGGGCCCTCCAAAACATGTTTCTCATGCTACAATTTGAGTCAGCTTCCTAGAACAAAAATAATTATTTCATCATCATCATCATCCGGTATCATGGCAGCTGCCGTCATTCCTCTTTGCCCATACATTGATCTTCTTCCATACCTCTGATATTCATAGCTGCTTGTACCCCTTCTATCCAAGTTTTCTTCGGTCTTCCTCTCTTCCTCCTTTCCATTGGGATCCATTCCATAACAATTTTTGGCAATCTTTGCTCTGGCATTCTTTTGACATGGCCATACCACTGCAATCTTTTCTTTTCTATAATGTCTATGATGTCCGGCTCCTCTTGTACACCCATAATTTCCCTTATTTCTTTATTTTGTATTCTATCAATTCTAGATTTTCCAGCTGATCTTCTTAAAACATCCATTTCTGTACTTAAATTTTTTTTCATTTCCCTGGTAGGAATATGCCAGACTTCAGCACCATGTGTTAAAATGCTCTGAAAATGGTTTGATATATTTGTAATTTTCTATTTTTTGTAATATTTTTGCTCCACCAAACAGAGTTTGAAGCATTTATTGCTGTTTTGTTTGTGCGATTCTATTTTTAATTTCCACTGTAAATAATTATTTATTTTATATAATTACTAACTGTCAAAGTTTTATATGATTTCCATAAATATTAATTTAGTTAAGATTCGTAACAGCTGTTTCAATACACTGCATCTTCATCAGGCGAATGTCATAAATACAAATACATTTTCTATTTATGTGTACACTATGGTTGAGTATGTACAGTAAAACTTGTCTTAGCCGGAACCTTTATAAGAAGGAAACCTGGTAGAGACGGAAAAAAATCTCCAAAACAGTACGATTTTATATGTAAAATCGTCCTGTATAAGCCGGAAACCTTCATAACACGGAAACGGAATGGTTTTTTTTAAAGTACCATTAGTTAATTTTTACCTCAGTAAGACGGGAATTTATTCTTAAGCACGTTCTAATTACAGTATTAATGACCACACGTGAAAATTCTGCATATGACGCTTTCTGCATTATATTGTTTTAACTTCTTGTTTTGGCAGTGTATTGTGAGGATACTCTGGCTTATGTGTGACAGCAGGGAATCCCTCGCTTTTCCTTGTCTGCTTACGTTACCTGCGAGGGAGTTGGGAAAATCTTTGGCCTTCCTGAGGTTGAGTTCCTTCTCGCTTTTGTGTAATAAAGTTGATTTGTATTGCCGTGCAAACTGAGCTGTGTTACATACACTATTTTGTCTATATTTCAGTCAATACGTTATGTCTTTAAAGCGTGCGTGTAAAACCCTTACACTGCGTGAGAAAATTCAAACTCGTAATTTGGGAACCCTTTATAAGACGGAAAACTGCCAAGACGGAAATACATTTAAGGAATTGTGTATTGAAACAGCTGTTACGAATGTTAAATAAAATTAATATCTATGAAAAATCAGATAAACTTTGATAGTTTTATTTATTAAATACATAATGGATTTTCATTAAGTAAACACCAAATCAATTCATTACATTACTAATTATTTTAGTGGTTAGTAATAATATAACAATAAAAATTAAGGTAGGCTACATATCTCTGTACATCAGTTATACAAATATATGTTGTATAGTAATCATTGCGATTCTAACCAAAAACAAAATGTCACCCGGCATATGCCCACAATGAGTAATAAATAAATAAATAATCACTCGTAATCTATATTTTGTATATTTTTCGTAGGTGGAAAAGAAAATCATAAACACTGCTAGAATAAATAAAACATTATTATTATTATTATTATTATTATTATTATTATTATTATTATTATTACAATTTAAAAATTTAAAAGAATAAAACTAAAATTTTAGCATTTAAAGGACATGATACCTTAAGAGCAAAAATAGTAATTGATAATACAATTTTAGAGCAAGTGAACAGTTTTAAATATCAAGGTTTCAATTTATCATATGTTAAAATTGAAGATATTAATGACAAAATAAATAAATTTAATCTAATGTGTGGCACTATTAAAAGAAACCTTAAAAACACAAAACAAGAAACAAAAATGAAATTTTATTAAGTAATGGCTGTTCCTGTATTAATGTATGGATCAGAATGTTGGACGATCACTAAAAGACAAGAACAAAGATTGGAAGCAGCTGAGATGAGATTTTTAAGAAATATAGCAGGATATACTCTGCTGGATAAGAAAAGGAATGAAGATATAAGAAAGGAACTACATATTTTCAAACTTCTCCTCCTTCTTCTACAACAAGGTTTAGGCTATGCAGCCTGTTCCGGCGAAGTTAAAAGTGGAGTCCATCTTCTACGTGGTCGGCCAACATCTCTGGGATTATACAGGAAGGTTCTTTTTGGTATTCTTTCGTTGTTCATTCTCATTAAGTGTTCTGTCCATTTCTTATTATTTTCGCCCATTTTATCTTCAATTTTATATATATTTAATTCTTCTCGTATAGTTTCATTCCTTATTCTATCCGCTCTTGTGCATCCTTTCACATTACGTAAAAACAGCATTTCCGCAGTCTGTATCCTGCTTTTATCCCTTGATTTCATTATCCAATTTTCACTTCCATACAACAACAAAGGAACAGCTATTGTTTTATATAATTTAAGTTTCTTATCTTTCCTTGTTTTCCGACCTAAGGTTCTTTTTATGGTTCCACAAATAGCCTGAAATTTATTTACTTTATTTTCTATATCTTTATTTTCTCTATAAGTTATATCACATCCTAAATATTGGAAATGTGATACTTGTTCTATTATTTTGTTATCCAATACAATTTTTGATCTAATTCCATATTTACCAATAAATGCCATTACGTTTGACTTATTTTATTGATATTTTACAATTATATCTATTGACTATTAATTTAAATTTATATGCTAACATTTGGAGCTCATTTTCAGATTCTGCTAAAAGTACAACATCGTCAGCGAATAATAAAGCATTTATTTTATCTTTATTATCAATTAATATTCCTTCATTAGTTAAAACCTTCTTCCATTCTTTTAGGATATCGACCATATAAATATTAAATAATATAGGTGAGAGTGCACACCCTTGTCGTACTCCTTGGTTTATTTGAAAAAATGTCTTATTTTTTTGTCAACTGAGGGTCAATACAAATATTTGTTCCATAGTACAAGCTCTTAACAGTTTCTATAATCTGAATAGGGAGGCCTTTTTCTTTTAGGATATTCCACAATATTTCCCTGTTTACTCGATCAAATGCTTTATCTAAGTCTATAAATAACAAATGCGTTTCCAGGTTTTTTTCTTGTCTTTTGTTTATTATCTGATTCAGGGTAAATACTCCATCGGTACAAGATCTTCCTTTTCGGAACTCGTTTTGTTCTTCTGCTAGTGTTACTTCAGTAATTCGATGTATTCGTTTTGCTATTATTCTAGCATAGATTTTATATCCACTATTTAGGAGGGTAATGCCTCTGTAATTAGATGGTTGGTTTCTTTCTCCTTTCTTGTAAATTGGTTTTACTATACCTTGCCTCCATGTTGCTGGTATATTATGATTCTCCCAACATATATTAAGAAAATTCAAGAATCTTAATTTAAAGAATATATCTGCATATTTAATTAGTTCTGAATTGATGTCATCTGGTTCGCTAGCTTTTCTATTATTCGTTAATTTGAGCGATTCTTCCAGTTCTTCCATTTGTATTTTATCTACTTTCAAATTCTCACATTTTGGTTCTTCTTCGTTTTCATTCTCGTTGTACCACAGGTCTCTGAAATATTCTATCCAATGTTCTTCTGATATTGATGTAGGTATATATGCAGCTTCTTTTTCTGATTTATTTAAATGTTTAATTGTTCTATAAGCAGTTAGTCCATTGTCGTCCATGTAGATCATGTTCTAGATTAGATACATATCGTTCCCAACTGTCTTGGTGGGATTTCCTAACAATTTTCTTTGCTTCCTTTCTTTTGTTATAATATATTTATTTTGTTTCTTCAGTTTTCTTTTGTAAATATTGTAAATATGCTTTCTTCTTTTCCTCTGTAACTGTTTTAATTTCGTCATTCCATATTCTTAATCCTCTCTTCTTACAATTTTTCTTTCTTAATCCTAGAACTTCAAATGCTGCTTTCTTTAGAGCCCAATCGATGTTGCTCCATTCTTCTTCTATATTATTATTTATTTCTCGCTGTAATATATATTGAGATAATCTATTTGCATACAACTTTCTTGTACTTTCTTCTTGTAATAAATTCACATTATATGTTTCTTCATTGTAAATTTTTCTTGTTGTTGGTTTCCCTCCATCTTTCTAATAATTTTATATTACATGTCAAGAGAAAATGATCTGTTTCTACATCGAAACCTCTATATACTCTTACATCTGTGACCCAGGGTATCAATTTTCTGTTTACCAAGAAATAATCAATAATTGATCTTAATCCTCTAGCCGACCAGGTGTACTTATGTATTTTCTTTCTTTCTAAAATAGGTATTAGTAATTCTGTATCCATTAAATATTGCAAATTGTCGAAGTTCTTTTCCACTATCATTTTCTATTGTTTCTCCTTGTGTACCAATTATATCAGGTATAAGATGGCACCCTATTTTTCCATTAAAATCACCTCCAATAACTATATAATCATTTTTATTTACTTTATTCACTTTGGAAGGAATCAATTATCTTACCAATTTATAAGAAAGGAGATAAAACTGATTGCAACAACTACAGGGGCATCTCATTACTTTCAACTTCGTACAAAATTCTAACAAATATATTAGTAAGCAGACTTACTCCCTATATTGATGACATTCTAGGAGATCATCAATGTGCATTTAGAAGAAACAGGTCTACAACAGATCAGATTTTCAGTATAAGACAGATTTTAGAGAAGAAATGGGAATATAATGGTACTGTACATCAACTATATGTAGACTTCAAAAAAGCATATGATTCAATTAAGAGGGAGAAGTTATATAGTATCCTGCTGGAGTTCGGAATTCCTAAAAAGTTAGTTAGACTTATACGAATGTGTCTAAATGGCTCAAAGAGTAGGGTGCGTGTAGGCAAACAGTTTTCAGACACTTTTGAAATCCAGAATGGGTTGAAGCAAGGAGATGCACTCTCTCCTCTACTATTTAATTTTGTACTAGAGCATGCCATTAAATCTGTAGAGAATGAGGAAGGCTTACAACTCAATGGTATTAATAAGCTGTTAGTTTATGCTGATGATGTAGTTCTACTGGCCGATAGCGAGGAGATACTAAAGGCCAACACGCACACACTATTGAGTAACACTAAGAAATTAGGACTGGAAAGTAAATATCAATAAAACTAAATATATGGTCACACGTAGAAATTCAGTATATAATGGAAATGGACAGCTAATGACAAATGAGGGAAATTTTCAGGAAGTGGCTGAATTCAAATACCTAGGAACAATAATCACAAATAGGAATGAGATGCACAAAGAAATTAAACATAGGCTCAATTCTGGAAATGCTTGCTATTATGCATTGCAGAGACTTTTGATGTCCCAACTCCTTTCAAAAAAACGTTAAGCTGAAAATATATAAAACTATTATTCTACCAGTTATATTATATGGGTGCGAAACATGGATTCTTACTTTAAGGGAGGAAAGGAGATTACGAGTATTTGAGAATAAAGTTCTTAGGAAAATTTTTGGACCAAAGAGAGATGAACAGACAGGTGAATGGAGAAGACTACATAACAATGAACTACATGGTCTTTATAGGAAGCCAGATATAATAAGAACAGTTAAGTCTCGTAGACTGCGATGGGCAGGACATGTTGCACGTATGGGGAATGAAAGACGTGCATGGAAGCTTCTTGTAGGAAAGCCAGAGGGAAAACGCCCAGTTGGTAGGCCAAGAATGAGGTGGGAGAACAACATTAAGTATGATTTGAGGGAAGTAGATTATACAGGGAATGATTGGAAAGCATTAGCTCAGGATAGGGATGTATGGAGAGCTTATGTCCGCGCGGCCATGAACCTTCGGGTTCGATAGTGCCAGTGAGTAAGTAAGTTTATTCACTACTTTTTGAAGTTCTTTATAAAATTTTTCAATTTTTTTCTTTTTTCCCTTGTTCTGGTGCATATATACCTATTATTGTCATATATCCTCTTTGTATTTTAAACCTGACAATAATTATTCTTTCTGATATAAGAGTATAGCTATGTAAAAGGTATAGCTATTTTCAAACTTACATACCGAATAATTAAATATAGGATCGACTGGAAAGAACATATTGATAGAATGCCAGAAGGAAGATTTCCAAAATTATTGCTAAATTATAAACCGCACGGAAGGAAAAATGTTGGACGCCCACACAGAAGTTGGTGTGAACAATTTTAACAATTCTAGCCTTCATGAAACAGGAATGAGTCAACAGGCTTAATCCCTGGATGATGATGATATTATTATTATTATTATTATTATTATTAAATCTACAATGATATATGATAAATAAACTAATGGAAGAATATAAAAAATGGGGACTGAATATAAATTTACAGAAAATAGAATATATGTGTTTGGGAAAGGATGTGGATGACCTCATACTTGAAACAGGGAAAATAAAAAGAATGTGATTTTTTTTAAATATTTTGGGTCAATAATTACAAGTTTAGTTACCCGTGAGAGAGATGTACAGGCTAAAATTGCAATGGCAAAAATGCAACTAAGACATTACATGGAGTAATTTGGAACGAAAATATTACAAAGGAAACTAAAATGAAAATTTATAAGAGCATAATACAGAATATTTTGTCATATGGAAGTGAAACTTGGTCTTTTGACGGAATTACATAAGAATAAAATTAGAACAGTCGAATTTTATTATTTTAGAAGAAGCCTCCAAAAAACAAGACAGGATAAAATAAGAAATTAATTCCTTTGGAAGGAAATGAATGTCACCACATCTGTTGTTAAGAGGATTGAAAATCAAACGCTTAAATGGTATGGCCATGTACAAAGAATGGAAAACGAAAGATGGCCAAAAAATATATACCAATGGTCACCCCCTGGAAGAAATAAACGTGGCAGACCAAGATGGAAATGGAAAACCTACGTCAGAACAATAATGGATGATAGGAATTAGGAAGAGGGAGATTGGAATGATGGAGATAAATGGAAACTGAAGACGGCAAACCTATAAGTGGGGGAAAGCTGAAGAAGAAGAAGAAGAAGAAGAAGAAGAAGAAGAAATTTACAATGGGGTAACAACCCAGTGCTGTGCTTTAGCCTCTCCTATGTTAGGAGTTACTAGACCAAGTTAATTTAGCTACTCTATTTTCCTAGAGATGTCATGAATGTTATGCGGTCAACATACCGACCCAATGAGACATCTAGCAGGCAACTAAGGTATTTTTAAATTAATATTGGGAAGTAAACATTATGAGGTTATATCATTAATAGTGAGTGGAGAACATATTTTAATCGACTCACCTCACACATTTTCAAACTTCTTTGATACCGACGGTTTCAGACAATATCATGTTCTTCTTCAGTCATGGCTTCCGGTATCAAAGAAGTTTGAAAATGTATGAGGTGAGTCGATTAAAATATGTTCTCCACTCACTATTAACTAAGGTATTACTAGGGTGAAGAAGATGGGTAAATTTTGCTTAGAGGCCTCTTTATTCAGGCTCAAGGATCTATTGCGAGCCTGAAAATCTTCAGATTCGGGACCCACTGCTTAAAGTCACTCCCGGAGGACTTGCTCCTTGAATTTTTCCATCCTAAAAAATCTCGATCCCAGTAGGTTTGAACCCGCAATCCTCGGGACCAGAAATAAGGAATACCATACAACCATTAGTCCACCGCGGTCGACATTATTATTATTATTATTATTTATTGTTGTTGTTGTTCTCCTTCTTCTTCACGGTTTAGGCTTATTTACTAGCTTGTTCCGGCTCCAAATTGCTGCTCTTTCCATATTTTCCTTGGTCTTCCCAAACTTCTTCTTCATCGTGGTGAATAGTTGTATACTGCTTTTGGAATTCTATTCTCAGTCATCCTTGCCAAGTGTTCTTTCCAGTTTGTTCTGTATTTCTCTATTGTTGAGTTTAATTCCTCTCTTTTTAGTTGTCTTATTTCTGTGTTATGTTTTTTATCTGTTCTTTGATATGGTCTGAGGAATCTCATTTCAGCAGCTTGTATCCTGGCAGATTGTTGTGTTGTCACTGTCCATGTTTCGGTTCCATAAGTAATAATAGGCACTGCCATTGACTTGTATAATTTTATTATAGAGTCGTTCCTGGCTTTATTTTTCGAAGTTTATTTTAGTGTTTTAGGAAGTTATATTTTGAGGTTATTTTAATTATATTATTTTTGGTCTGGACATCTTACCTCAATATTAATGTTGATTTGTTCTTGAACATGTTTCAAAACAATTCTGTTTTATCTTCAGCTTTCCCAGACTGAATTGTTTTGAAACATGTTCAAGAACAAATCAACATTAATATTGAGGTAAGATGTCCAGACCAAAAATAATATAATTATTTTAGTGTACCTGTTATATAATTAAATTTATTTATTTTGTTATTTATATCTGTTTCTGCTGTGTATGATATTTCGCAACCTAGGAAGTTATATGTTATTACTTTGTTATTATTGTTATTATTATTATTATTATTATTATTATTATTATTATTTTGTAAAGACTAAAGATAGGCTTAAGGGACCATATTGGTCTATAAGCTCGTAGCTCATGTGCGAATATAAAATAGGGTCTATTAAAATTCACACTTGTTTATATGTTTCTAGTACATGTTAATAATTTGTACGTTTAGATATTTTTTATGTTAATGTATAAGTTATGATGTCATAATTTTCCAGACTGTCGTGGTTTTAACAGGAATCTTGTTCAGTATCAGGAATCCCCGCCTTGCGCCCCGCGGGGCCAACTTGCAGAGTGGGAGGGACATGTCATTTTGGCAGAGGGATTGTGTACACTACATGTACACTATCAAGCATAGATTTTGAAAATTCTATGACAGACTCTCGCATCTTCATTTATATAATACTCATATCACGTCTACTGATTAAATCTTTCTTGTAACAACGTTGCGCAGGAACTGTGGTTCCAGATTTTCTTCTCCTTCGCCTTCTTCTTCTTCTTATTCGTCATCTTAACTGGCCCTACAGTTCTATCAGAGAGTAATATATTGAAGAAGTAATTCTTTTCCCATGTTGTGGCGATGTTTTGAAGCAGGTAACTCTCTTCATGCCCGATGTTGTAGTAACATTTTGAAGGATTGGTGTCCCAAAAAGAATTACTGGTTCAGGTTGGGTTAGATTTTCGGTAGAGCCGGAATCTCTTCCCAAGGTCGGAAGTTGGTACACTGGATAGGAAAACACTTTAAAATCACTAAAAAAATTGTTTCTTGTAGAAATAATTTCACATTTATTCATTTTGTAGGTTCCCAGAAGATTAAGTAAATGTATGTGGAATTATTCTTCACCGTCAATTAAAATTAAAATATTTTCTTTTCTTGAATCAACTATTCTTCTTGTATTAAATATCACATTTTATCAGGACAGCTGTTACTGCTTCTATTCTTGATGAAAGTTGTATGCTGAATGAATAGGTAATTTTTTTATAATTTTAAAGAACATTATTACATCGCATGATGTTAAGTTTAAATTCTATTGGTTAATGATCCATTAAATATATAAGGTTTAAATTTGATTTGTTAAATCAAAAAGTTAATTGTTTTAACATCCAATCATAATTTGGTATACTTTTATTTAAAAATATAAAGTTAAGCACGTGTTCTTATTACAGTTATAACAGACAGCTTTATAATTCTGACAACAATGACTTAAAACCATTTTAAAAGCATTATTAAGAAAGACTGTTATGTATTACAATTTCTTTAATTGTTACTGAGACATTTTTATTCAACAATGAACAACATTGAATTATTTAGATGTTTTTCTTTATTTAAGTTATATATACATATTAAAAGAATTTTAAAATACAAAATTATTAACTTTAACTACCATACTTATTATGATATTAAAATCCTGCTATAATATGTTACATGTTATGTATAATACATAACTTTTATTTAAGCTCAAACAGAATATGATGTGATTTAAAAAAAATGGTCGTGTTGACTTAAAAAAATCAACCTTAGAAAACCATTTAGGCCTACTTCACACATTATCGTGAACAGATGTTTTTGATAAAAAGTGAATAAATCTTTGCCTAATTCCTTAAAATAATTCACCAAATCAAGCATAATAGTTACTATTATATATATATTAATTTAATCACTATTATTATTATTATTATTATTATTATTATTATTAATTCCATACTAATTAAAACATTTTATATATATATATATAGTCCACCGCTGTGGTCTCGAGGAAACGTGCTGCCTTGTCACGCAGCGGGCCCGGGTTCGATCCCTTGTCGGGGCAGTTTTTCTGGGTGAGGTATTTATCGGGGTTTTTCCTCACCTGTAAGACAAATGTCAGGAAAACGTTAAGGCCCAAACGGTCCCCGAAATCATATGGCCATCATTATCATCATCATCCTTATCATTATCATCATCATCATCCTTCACCAGTGTGGTAAACAACGGGAAGCTACCACACCTACAATTCCCTAGTAAAGCTGCAAGCATAGGATGAAAATTCTATGATTGCAGTGAAGGACCTGCCTTCGGGCAGAATTACTATGGATATATATATATATATATATATATATATATATATATATATAGAGAGAGAGAGAGAGAGAGAGAGAGTATTCTGTTCAACGAATATCTTCCTCAACATTTTAGCTAATGATTTGTATTCCCAGTTCTATAATAACGTGTCTTTCACAAGATTGTGATTGACATTAGCATCTACAGTTGAGCTGGAAATGTATGTCTTTCTGAGTTGAGTGTAATATCAAACGTTCATATCACAGGTAGATAAACCCTCATCAGTGTGTGATGCTAATTGTTTTTACTATTTTTTCCTATTAGAATAGTGGCCCACCGCTGTGGTCCTGAGATAGCGTCGGTGTCTCATAAGCAGCAAGCGACACAATATAAGATTCGACACCTTTAGCCATTTTGTTTTGTATCAGAATCGACTAAAGCATGACTTAAATTCATCATTCATATGTAATAAACTATTTTAAGTTGTAATTATTGATTAGGTATATTTTAGAATATGTTGTATGTTTTGAATATAATTATTTTTATTTACGAAGTATATTCAGAGGACACATTTTTAATTTAATGAAGGGAACTACTTTTTTCGCGTACTTACTGCTTCTAGATTGTATGTCGGTTTCCATAACTAATGAAAAGCGAGCAGATCACACGGTTCTGTTTTGACGATCACTTTAAGAGCGGATATCATTTAGGTGGTAATTTTTTTCTGGGGTTTTCCTCACCTGTAAGACAAATGTTAAGAAACTTAATGGCTGTAATGGTCCCGGAATATCATCTTGTCATCATTATCATATTCGCCATGTTAGTATGAATGTGCCTGTGAATGGTGCGTTTCTTCTTAATATTGTGTTGTTTCCGAGGAGGTACTAGATTAAGCTGATCACTCATTTGGCGAGGTGCTCTATGTACTCGTGTGGTTAAAAAAGTGTGTACGTGGTTTTAAGACCCTTTTCCCACAGTTTGTGCCACTTAACACCCGGTGGCGTGGGGCATATAAATGTTCCTATAAAGTGAGTCGTTAAACTACAATGGAGAAGAAGAAGAATAGTGATGGCTTTATGTAGCTACATTTATTATAATATCCTCAACTCGTTTACAACTCTGGGTAGGTCGAGGGATGAAATGAAGCCCCTTATATTTATAGAGCGACAAGGATGCCGGCCGACCACATCTGTCGGACGGTTGAATGAAATGAAATGAAACGAAGTGGTGAGTTAGGATAGAGAAGTAGTGGAATGACATTTGTGCAGTAGAAATTCGTACGTTGGGGTATAAAAGAATAAAAAGTGTATATAAAGGAGGTTTCGGTCCAAAAAAATGCTGTGGCGTTGTTTCTCTGTTTTCAATTTCCATTAATTTTTGTCTAAAAAGTCCTTCTCCGCAATTATATTTTTTTCTTTTTCTAACTATGAGTCTATAACTCATTAACTGTTGTTTCTATATTTCACAAATTTTGTCTAATTTCACCCATAGTTTTTCTCATTTGTGTTGTTGGTATTGTAATTAATATTGCTTTTCTATAAAATCTTAAAAATCCATGTGAGAACCCAGATGTTTCACACTCCATATGCACAGTGCTAAATCCAGGTCAACACCATCATATGATAAACTACTGTACAGAATTTTTTGTACAATTGTGACCCAAGTCTATAAAACATTATGATTATATTTATATGGAACTGATGCTTACACACACACACACACACACACACACACACACATATACTCTCTCTCTCTGTCTGTCTCTCTCTCTCTCTCTCTCTCTCTCTCTCTCTCTCTCTCTCTCTCTCTCTCTCTCTCTCTCTCTCTCTCTCTCCCTCTTTCTCTCTCACACACATACACATACTCCTTCTCTGGGTGTGTGTGTGTGTGTTAAAGTATTGAGAATATGATAGATACTGTGCTCATAATGATTTTTAACATTTGGCAATATTATTACATTGCCAAATATAATCTTTCCTAGAAGTTGGGTTTATCACATAACCGCCAAGGCGTATAAAAGCGGAAGTGAAAAATGATAACTGTTGTGAGCTCACTTAATGAGCGGTCTTAAGACGAGTGATGCAGCGCCCTTAGTTTTGGGGGCTAATGAGATAGGAATTGTTTATTGACTTAAAAGGGCAGTCAAGCAAGTGTTTATGATGGGTGTGGTGACGATAATTCATCATGAGCATTACTAACCGTAATATCTAGCTTTGTGTTTTCTAAAACTCACCAAATACCTCCCACCATATCAGGGGTAGACATATTTCATTATTTTTCAAGAATCCAGTTTTTTATGTATTACCTTATAAAATAACATTGCTGAATGTTGGACAATAGTTTTAAAACGTTTGTGCCATCAATTTTATATTTCATGGAAATCTATCGTTACCGCTTCTTATTTTACTTGTTTTATTCATCTACAATACTTTATACATGACCTAAATTAAATTATACATGTTTATAATTAGAGCGTAAGGTTGTAGGTTATTTTCATATTCATAAGTAGAGCTAAGATTTTTATATAATAAAAGATAAGATTTTTTAATAGGAAATGTGCACTCAGTTGAGCATTAGGGAGAGCACCCACACCCAGACCCAAAGTGGAGATTTTTTAAAATCCCCACCCCTACGGGAATCGAACCCGGGTCGCCGGAGTGGAAGGTAGGGACTCTATCGACTACGCCACAGCGACGGACTAAAAGATAAGATTGCAATGCAGATAGTATATATTATTCAACTGTTTGTGTGTGAAACCAAGATAAAAGACAGTCAGAAGTCTTACTTGTCATTATACTTTTCAACTGTTTGTGTGTGAAACCAAAACAAAGGACAGTCATAAGTCTAACTTCTCATTATACTGTTACAATCTTAGCTTTTAGTACATAAGAATCCTAGCCCTATCCATAAGAGTCCTAACAAGGTTGAATTTATTAGTATTTTACAGCATTTTACAGACGCAATTAAGTTGTTTAGAAAGGAACAAACATTTGCTTTAACTTCTAATTACATTTCTTATTATTTTGCATCTATATTTAGTTTATTTTTATCTATATTATTATGAATAATCTTCCCTTATTTAAGAGGGCTTCATTTGTTTGATCGGGATTTTTATTTTTTTAGTTGCATTTCAATATAGTTTGTAAATCATAAGTTAATTTTGATGTGCTTATATACCACACGATACTTATTTTGCAATTTTACTGAATAATATGTACATTATTTAGTTTAGGTTTATGTTATTGTTTTTTTTTGTCCATTGCCATCAGGTTGTCTTTTGTGCCCTTTCTTGGTTTCTCCCCTGGCATTGACGGATTGTAATCTATTTCTTAAGTTGTGCACCTGGAAGGCGCAGTTACGTTACCCCGATGATATGATGGATAATAAATTATAATGAAGCGCCAGGAGAATCGCTAATCTAAATTTCATACTAAGGGCAACCATAGTAATAATTCCCTCTAAAGAAAAATCACTATGGTCTGACCGAGAATCTAACCCGGGACATTGATTAACTATAGTCAGAAACGCTATCCACTAGCTCATGAGGCTGGTCTATATATAAATATTATTTATTGTATATTTTCGTTAACTTTGAAAAATTGTATATTTATTAGTTCTAAGATAAAATGCAAAATTTATTTATTGATGGTAAATGGAACAGTAAAATGTATAAATCACATTTATTTATTTTAAAGTACAGTACTTAAGAAAACGGTTTATGAATGATGTTCAGCAAAACTCGCAACTCACGACTCTCTTACTGAGTTGAAAAAAGGAAGTCTGACAAATGATCACGAATTTTTACTATTTATTGTTTCAATGATAATTCTAAAAGTAAAAGTTGATTGTCAGTCACATATTTTATTAATATTTTCCAGTTACAACATATTTCGCATTTAAAATATATATACAGTCAATATGCCCATTTCACCAATAAATGTTTAAAATGGTCAACTAGTTTCTACAGCCAAGCTGTCATTCTCAAGACCAGATATTGACAGTCAATATCTGGTCTTGAGAATGACAGCTTGGCTGTAGAAACTAGTTGACCATTTTAAACATTTATTGGTGAAATGGGCATATTGACTGTATATATATTTTAATATTGTATCACCAAGAAGATCAATTGTGTACTAAATATATTTCGCATTATGTTTTACAAATGTTTCAATTTTGTGAAATGAGGAACAATCGAATTTCTGTTTGTTTTGGTAATATTCGGGAAATATTTTTCGTATCAATTGAAATACTCTGTATACATTATATCAGTCTGGGAACAATGTGCTTTGAAAACATTTCATAGTAGTCTGCAATTCCATGTCGCTAAAAACATAGAAGGTCGTTGACCTACCAACCAGTTCCTGGTCTCACATCCACATGTGTTAATCATAGATGTAGATGGTCATCGAGCCAGTATAGGGGTGACATGTGGTCGGCATACTGTGTCCCTCAGCCGTTATAGATAGTTTCCTCAACCTGGAGCCGCTATTTAGTGTAACTAGCTAAATGGCTCATGGTGCTGGGTGGGAACCATTCCCAAACTGGCCGAAAATTCACGAGAACATTTCTTCCCTCTAGAGACCCGAACCAGCGCAAGTCTCGTAGCTCTGCGCCAAGGCATATTGTCTGAGTCACTCGGCTTCGGCGCGGCAACCATTATAGTCACGCTGACTTTTTCGATTGGTGTCACAATTTATACTTTCAGTTCCGAGTGAGATGGCCGTGGTCTTGTTCTAAAATTTGTTCTTAAAGCTTCGTCTGTGGCAGCAATAGTTCGTTAATAATTATTTAGACTAGCTGCAAAAGAAGAGGTTTGGTAACGAGATGCTCTTCGGCGGTGTTCTAAGAGCAGCGAGTTACTAAACCTCATTTTGAAACGTGTTGTCTACAATATTATATACACGTTCAGAGTATATTTAATATATTTAATGGAATTTACTTAATTGCGGAAACGATATCTTTAGAAAAAGAGTTATGTGGGTTCTGGGGAAAAACACGACAAATCAAAAAATATTGTTATATTTTTATCAATCATCATTAAAGTGTATTTTACGTTTTGTTGAACTTGTATTTTATGTTTTGATAGTGTGTTTTGTTCGAATATAAAGTAGGCCTATAGGTTTTGTTGCCTAGCAATCACGATCTAAAGCGCCACTCATTGTTATAATAGTAGATCAAGTTAATTATAACTTATCATGATAACTTTTTATCTGATGTTTAGTTAAAAAAAATAACGGCGTTGCCATAATATCCTGAAAATATTTTCCGCAGTCGCGGATGAAACGTAAAACATTAATTCAAGAAAAAATCTACGGCCATCTCACCCGGAAAATAATCATGACAAGAATCATTAGACCATTACTTTACTATGCCATTATATCGAAATAAGATAAATTAGACTCTCTCTCTCACTCTCTCTCTCTCTCTCTCCCTCTCTCCCTCTCTCCCTCTCTCTCCCTCCCTCTCTCCTCTCTCCCTCTCTCTCTCTCTCTCTCTCTCTCTCTCTCTCTCTCTCTCTTCTCTCTGACTGTCATAGTTTAAATCTCCCTTTATGTAGTTTTACTTTCAAAACGTCTCTCGACCCTTACAAACACACGATTTGTTGGGAAAGGATAACAAAATAATTTTTTGACCACACAAGGGCATAAAGAATTTCTTCAGCTGAGTGATCAGCTCATGCTAATATTTAATAGAAGATACGTAGTTTAATCATACATTTAATCAACTTGGCGAGTGTGATATCTGTGATTATGATGGATAAATGATGTTCAGAGATTATTTCTGCTTTAACATAAGTCTACTGATATTTGTCTTATAAGTGAGAAAACCTCCGAGAATACTTCACCCAAGTAATTTGTCCCGACCAGAGGTCGAACCCAAGCCCGTTGCTATCCTAGCGATGGATAGCAGTGAAATTCTATTTTGTAATTTTATAATTTATTTTAATTATAGTAATGAAAGAGAAAAGGAGAAAAAAGAAGAAGAACAATAATTTCTGTCAATTATTTTCATAAAATTCTAATTTTTGATGCAGACTATAATACAAAAAAAACGCCACAGCTGGGGAACTTCCAAGTTTCAGTTTAAAATTTCCATCCAGTTTCCTAATATAATTTACAATTAAGTAATTTCAATCCAATAGGTATATATACACATAACTAAACTGACATCTGGTTAATATACGGATATATGTTATAGTGCAAGTTTATGCTCATTTGCATTTCCAGTTTCCTGGCTGCGAACATCTCCAGATTTAAATATTGTTGATGCATCGACATATTGGACACCCCTAAGGGTGTTTCTTATCGTTAAATGTTTTACTACTTTTGCAACTACAATAGTTACACTAATATAAAACAAATGTTATTGTTAGCACATAATCGAAGTGACCTCTAGCTTTGTTTATGTGAATGAATACAAACTTTAACTCAATCTCAAAGAATTGAGCCGCGAAACATACAAATACGGTTTCATTTTTATACAGTACTTGGGAGTTGAAAACAACTCTTCTCTTGTATACTATAGTGACAATTTTTTTTTTCAGAAATAACATGTGTGGCAAACTGATGTCCAAAATTCTCGCCTGTCACGGTTTTAGACAAGGTAATTGACCTCTTAATTTCGCGCAAGATGTAAGTGATTATTCTGTCCATCTGTATTTACATTGCCGTTCATCTGGTAAATGTTGGACATCTAACCACGATATATATATATATATATATATATATATATATATATATATATATATATATATATATATATCCATCCCTAGTAAGCGTTAACACCTGCCCTCTCATTACCAAAAATTCAACTATATCCTAGTTCTCATCGGTTAATGCTGCGTCTAATAAAATTTGTACAAAACTACCTTTCATTCATCATCAACCTGCGATAAAAATGTTATTCTGCCCGAGGGCAGTTCTTTCACTGCAATCATAGCATTTTCATGCTATGCTTTGCAGCTTTACTAGGGAATTATAGGTGTGGTAGCTTCCCGTTGCTTTCCACACCGGTGAAGGATGATGATAATAGTAATGATGATGGCCGAATGATTTTCGGGGACCGTTGAGCCCTAAGCTTCCTGACATTTGTCTTACAGGTGAGGAAAAACCCCGAAAACACCTCACCCAGGCGCCTGTCCCGACCGGGAATTGAACCCGGGCCCGCTTCGTGACAAGGCAGCACGCTACCTCGATACCACAGCGGTGGACACACACACACACACACACACACACACATATATATATATATATATATATATATATCCACACAGTAATTCTGCCCGAAGGCAGGTCCTTCACTGCAATCATAGCATTTTCATGCTATTCTTGCAGCTTTACTAGGGAATTGTGTAGGTGTGGTAGCTTCCCGTTGCTTTCCACACCGGTGAAGGATGATGGTGATGATGATAATGGTAATGATAAGGATGATAGTGATGGCCATATGATTTCGGGGACCGTTTGGGCCTTAAAGTTTTTCTGACAATTGTCTTACAGGTGAGGAAATAACCCCGATAAAAACCTCACCCAGAAAAACTGCCCCGACCGGGGATCGAACCCGGGCCCGCTGCGTGACAAGCAGCACGCTACCTCGAGACCACAGCGGTGTATATATATATATATATATATATATATATATATATATATATAGCCTATATTTAATCTATCCTTTCTTTGTTTTACTCATTTTTACATCTCTGTATAAAAAAAAAGTAAAATAGATTATTGACAAACGTTTACTTTTCAATATAGTTTGCCATAGGTTTAATTTTATGTCCGTAGTAAAGTGTCTAAGGTATCATATCTCGGCTCAGAGCTATGAGAGCGCGCTGATTTGAGTCCCCAGTACGGAAAATATTGTAATGGAATTTTGGACAGTTTATTGGATCGATTCCTATCCAGCACCATAAGGAATTTGGATATCTGCAATAACACGCGGCTTCAGATTGAGATAACCGGATGTAACGGCTGGGGTACCCGACATGTTGATCATGATCACCCTTATACTCGCTGGATGATCGTCCACCTCAATAATTGACACATGTGGATGTGAGACGAGATTCCAGAGTTACCAAGGAATTTCTAGGCTGTCATGTAGGTTAATTTTATTGCGCTCTAATGCTCTGTGATTAATACGTATTTTTTGTAAATTTACTAGATTGATGAAGATTAATTATTTAGGCTTAGGCCGTATGTTACATTTGTCGCCCACGCTGTGGTATCCGGATAATGTCGCTGTCTTATATGCAGCGGGCCTAGATTCGATCCCCGGTCGCACAAGTTTCCTGGGAGAAGGTTTTTTCGCGGTTTTTCCGCACCTATACGACAAATGTCAAGAAAATGTAAGATCCAAATTGTCCCCAAACATCATCAGGCCATCATAATCATTAATGTCATATTCGCATTAATGTGTGAGTGAATGATGTGTCATGTTTTAAATGTTTGTGATGTCTTGGAGATGGCCTTACGATTGAGTTGATCACCCATAAGTGTGTGAAATAGAGTTTCAATTATTTTCCAGACTGGTTATGTATCTTTAAGTCCCAGGTGGTAAAGGAAGAGAGAGAGAGAGAGAGAGAGAGAGAGAGAGAGAGAGAGAGAGAGAGAGAGAGAGAGAGAGAGGAGAGAGAGAGAGAAGGAGAGAGAGAGAGAGAGAGAGAGAGAGAGAGAGAGAGAGAGAGATCATACCCTGTAGTCTCGAAGGTGGCCGTGGAATTAACTTGATCGCTCATCCGTTAAGGGCCTCCATGCCCTTATGTGGTCAAAAATGTAGGCCTGTAGATATATATGACACAGAGTTTATATCCTCTCCCGACAGATCGTGACGGAGTGGATTACGTCATGATACCTACAAAGGGGCAAGGTTTAACTAAGGGGGAAAAGTGGAATTATATTATACAGCTTTTTAATTATTGTAATTTTTAAAGCAATTTTATGTAACTTTGTAGTTTTGTTTTTTTACGTATGGGTTAGTTGAAGAAATGGCCTAAATGATTTAACCCGCTAATGAAATTAATAAATAATACAATTAATGATTGTATATAGTTTGAAAGGGCATATTGGGTCGCGTACACAGTTTGTAAGCCGCGATGTGACCTACAGCGAGTCAGAGAGAAACACAATGACCCAGTGTCTAGATGCAGCATAAATTTAAAGATGCTGGAGGACAGTCCTCATTGTTATCTACTGCCGTCTACAAAACAGGTTCAAATTTTACAGCAGTGGAGTCCATTATAGAATGATAACATCTTCACGACAAGTTCCGGGAAAAACTGGCATTTCCCACATTTACAACCATCATTTCTAAACAACAAGGCCATTTCAAGGCTATCATTACAATACTGTAGTGTATTTACTCTTCCCAAAGACCTGACTTCAGTTCCTGAAATGCAACACTTAAAAATCTCTATAATTATAGTACTTGTCTTATTAATTACAGCCTGTTTAGTACATTTTAAAATCTGTACCTGATAAGTCAGTCGTCCTCAACTGAAATTGATTTCTGTTTAAAAAAGTTTGTCAATTAGTTGAATTATGTAAGCCTTGCAGAACATGTCCCATCTTCGGCATATAATTTGGTACTAAAAATGACATGCTGAAGGTGAAACATGCTCTGTAAGACCTATATGGTTTTAACTATCAACTTTTATAAGATTCATGATGTGTTCCGTTGAGGTATTATTCAAAATTAAAATATAAAATTATGGAATATTCACCTTAAAGGTCTGTCTCCTCAACTTAATTAATTAAGTGTAGCGCTTTCGGGACTTGTCCCATCATCGGCAGGATTCAAAACTGGTGTTTCACTGAAAATCTGGGGTTACATGTGTTGGGTTAATTTTCGTTTATCAGATTGTTGTTGTTGTGAGCTGGTTTCATGATTTCCATCTCTTCGAGTATGTTTATCTTCGCTGGATTATTTTCTTTGTGCATTACTATTAGGGTGTTTTCAATATTTAACATGCGATGTCCTTCATGGATAACGTGTTTTGCATAGCTTGATTTTCCTTCTGCGTGAATAAAGTCTCGAAAATGTTCTTTAAATCTGATGTTAAAGGAAGAACAAACAGGAGTTTTAACATCAGATTTAAAGAACATAGGCTCAATTCTGGAAATGCATGCTATTATGCATTGCAGAGTCTCTTGATGTCCCAACTCCTTTCAAAAAAACGTTAAACTCAAAATATATAAAACTATTATTCTACCAGTTATATTATATGGGTGCGAAACATGGACTCTTACTTTAAGGGAGGAAAGGAGATTACAAGTATTTGAGAATAAAATAGTTAGGAACATTTTTGTACCGAAGAGAGATGAACAGACAGGTGAATGGAGAAGACTATATAACAATGAACTACATGGTCTTTATAGGAAGCCAGATATAATAAGAACAGTCAAGTCTCGTAGACTGCGATGGGCAGGACATGTTGCACGTATGGGGAATGAAAGACGTGCATGGAAGCTTCCTGTAGGAAAGCCAGAGGGAAAGCGCCCAGTTGGTAGACCAAGAATGAGGTGGGAGAATAACATTAACTATGATTTGAGGGAAGTAGATTATACAGGGAATGATTGAAAAGGATTAGCTCAGGATAGGGATGTATGGAGAACTTATGTCCGCGCGGCCATGAACCTACGGGTTCGATAGTGCCAGTGAGTGAATAAGTAAGTAAGTAAGTAAATTGGAAATCACTCGTGGCATTACTTATGATAATCATCATATAAAAATTAACTCATTACTGTTTTTTGTTTACATGCTGTATTTTGAATTCCCATATATCAAGGAATGATAATCGCATATGGAATCATGTCGAAACATCGGAATCAGTGGCCAGAAGTTAACCTTGAAACAATGACGTGGAAAACCCAAGAATCCTTAAATCTACTGAAATGAGATATCTTCGAAAGACTGCAGGATACGCAGTACTAGATCATAAAAATTAAAAACGTCTTAGACGAATTACACCTAGAATCTCTAGAAAACAAAATTTCTGATTGTAAGTGAAGATGGATGCAACATGTTCATCTAATGGAGGATCACAGGATACCCAAACAAATGTTAAGCTATCAACCTGCACGACAAAAGACCAGGACTTCCACTCAAAAGACTTTTGTTTCTATTGAGGCCGAGACAGGTCAACAAATTGCCTAAATTCGTGAATGGACTATGATATATATATATATTTATATATATATATATATATATATATAACCGGATTTATAAGTAATAAAAAGTGGCTAAATATGTACATGCATGTGGACCAAAGATTCTCAAAATATGGAGGAAAGTATTAAGTAAAACATTTTATAGAAATGGTGCAAACATTTTCTGGCAAAAATTACAAAGTTACTTTGCCATTTGTTGGTCGTGCTTCAGTCGGAAAATCACTTATAGAGAATCGTAATTTATGATTTGAGGGAAGTAGATTATACACTGAATGATTGGAAAGCATTAGCTCAGGATAGGGATGTATGGAGAGCTTATGTCCGCGTGGCCATGAACCTATGGGTTCGATAGTGTCAGTGAGTAAGTAAAGCTAAGTATAAACAACATTGAAGATACAAAGTTCATTCACGACTGTTGATTATTACTCAAACTAAATAGAACAGGCTAATCTAATTATTTGAACCCTTAGACCTACATACAGTGACAATGCTAATTGCCTGGGCCAGACATGCTGTGGTCAGGTATAAGAGATTATATTGCCATAGGAGTTGATTGACAATACTAAAGCGGAGGTTCAGCAATAAAGAAGATAGTGTTTATTTTAAAGAATCCAGTTTTGAAATACTGATGCTAGTAAAATAAATTTTAAATGATTATTATCGAACAAGAATTATCTTTAAACCATAAAATATGTAACACATTTAAGATAAAATGTTCAGTTATGAAAATATATGAGATGTTTTCTGAAATGTGTAAAAAATATTTTCTATACCCTGAAGTATGAACAAATATGGAAACATAAATGTGTCTTAAACAACTCCATATACCCCAATTGGTAAACATGTAACGAAAGTTTTACTATAAGAACAAATATGTATTTACATAGAAATCCTAGCTCTGTATATAACTAATTTAACTTCTTAAAAGGAAAAGAATGTTTAAAACAGCATTTTAAAATGGCGAATGAATTCTATTAACAATTTTTTAAAAAATCATTGTACTCGATTGGAGGGAAAGCTCTACATGGGATTGTATATTATTATTTTTTTCTCCAATGCCATCAGGTTAGCATACGACATTTCTGGCGTTCTAATTTAGCCACGCTTATTTACCTATAAATGTCAATGACTGACGTGATTAGTACATCTCTTCAATGAGATATCTAGTAGGCAACTAAGGTATTACTTGGATGGATTATGGTCGGTTAAATTTTGCACGTAGCATTTTTATTCAAGCTTGTGGTTCTTTTGTGAGCCTGAACATTTTCAGACTCGGAATCCACGGTTTAAAGTCCCTTACGGAGGAATTGTCCCGGATTTTTCCATCCTAAAAATCCATCTACCCCGGCCGGATTTGAACCAGCGACCCTCCTGACAGTAGGCAAGGAACATAACCACTAGACTACCGCGATATATATATATATATATATATATATATATATATATGTGTGTGTGTGTGTGTGTGTGTGTGTGTGTGTGTGTGTGTGTGTGTGTGTATAATCTATCTGAAAATGGCATATATCATATATAAATTCGTTATGTAATTTTGGTTACAGCTGTGCTAATTATCTAGCAATTCATCCATATAACTGCGTATTCATATCGTTATTAATTTATACCGTGAGAAAATTATATTTTATTCTGGTTATATTTTGTTCAGAATTTCTCTAGTTGGTCTCCTGTCTCATTTTGGTCGAGGACTGCATAGATGACCTTTAGAATGTAAAAGGAATGAAGCTATAAATGAAAGGGAACCAGTCATGCGACCTGTTCAAAATATTTGATTCGTTCCATTGACATTGTCATTAAAATAAACCTAATACATGTTCGGTATAACATATAGAACAGCTTCACTTCCAGCATCTATCAATAGTAAATACTCATATTAATGTAAAAATTGTAATTTTAAATAAATATTCGTTCTTTTTTAAAGAGTCGTAGTATTTCATGTGAAGAAGTAAATTGCTGCCCCACGTTGTGGTGACATTTTGAAGCAGTAATACTCTTCATGCCCGATGTTGTAGTAACATTTTGAAGGATTAGTGTACCAAAAAGAATTATTGGTTCAGGTTGGGTTTAATTTTCGGTAGAGCCGGATTCTCTTCTCAAGGTCGGAAAACACTTCAAAATCATAAAAAAATTTTTCTTGTAGAAATAATTACAAATTTATTCACTTTGTAGGTTCCCAGCAGATTAAGCAAATGTAAGTGGTATTATTCTTCACTATCAAGTAAAATAAATTCTTTTTCTTTTCTGGAATCAATTCTTCTTGTATTAAATATTACATTTTATCTTGGGAACTCTTCTTGCTTCTATCTTTGTGGAAAGTTGTATGCAGAATGACTAGTATAATTCTTTTATTATTTTAAAGAACATTATTACATCACATGATGTTATTTTCAAATTCTATTGGTTAATAGTCCTTTAAATATAAGGTTTAAATTGATTTGTTAAATAAAAAAAGTTAATTGTTTTAACATCCAATCAGAGTTTAGTTTACTTTCATTTAAGAATATGAAGTTAAGCAGGTGTTCTTATTAAGTTATAACAGAAGACTTTACAATTTTGACAACAATGACTTAAAACAATTTTAAAAGCATTATTTACAAAAACTGTTATGTAATACAATTTCTTTAATTGTTACTGAGACATTTTTATTCAAAAATGAACAACAATGAATTATTTAGATGTTTTTCTATATTTAAGTCATATTTAAATATTAAAAGAATTTTAAACTACAAAATTATTAACTTTAACTTTATATTTATTATAATATTAAAATCCTGCTTTACATCATGCTTTTAACACTGCAAATTAAGTTTGACCATAGAAAGATTGGTAACCATACATTCAAGTTCCTCCAGTAATGATAGGCTATATCATATTCAAATTGTATTGTCAGTGGCGATGATGATAGTCTCTGATAGACGGTTGATCTAAATATATTCAAAATAGTAATCTATTTAAATAAAAAAATAGCTAGGGCTTGATTTGCCTATTTAGTGTAAATATGGGAATAAACTTCCAACTCTTCTGTTTATTAAACTGCTCTGTCACTTCATATTATTGTAACTTATATTTGCCTTCAAAAACTTTGATTTCCACTATATATCTATTATATTTAACTTACTACTTACAGATCTTAAGTTAATTAACCCATAGGCACTTTTAACCCGAAAGTTCAAGGCCGTACGAATATAATCTCTCTATGCATCCCTTTCCTGAGTTAATGTTTTCCAATAATTCTCATAAGTAATGCCACGAGTGATTTCCAATTTATCTAGAGAATTTGGAAATCAAGAGTGGCATTTGTTAGGACTATTTAACGAATAAATTTAAGCTCTTTACTAAAAAATAATTATTTGAATATAGTTACCGGTGTTTTAAAATATTTATATACTTAATGTAAACGGCGAAGTTTGAAAACAAATTAGAAATGTGAGGTTATTTACATTCACTGCAACTCGGTCATATTATTTATTGCCAAATAGGATCGCAATATTGTAAGAATGCACTCTAGTGGAGAAATAATGAAACACATCAAACTATTATAATCAACATTATAGGTTAATCATTTATATTTTGATTAAACAACTCAGTAAAATCACTGAATCTATTCATTATTTGCTATATTCAATGTATTTGTTGGAGAAAAATAATGGTCTAACCTGTTCAGAATATTAAAAAAGGAGGAGCTTTCTTTATCACAAAAGCAGGAGCTGATAAAGAGAAACCGATGAAGAGCGAGTGTCATTGGTGTAAAACAGAATTCATTGAAACGTGATTGGTCATTTACTACCATTTGCGACATGAGTTAAATAGTCAGTATAATTCACTTCCCTCAGATAACGGTTAATGTTATTCTCCCACCTCATTGTTAGCCTCTCTGCTGGTCGTTTTCCCTTTGGTTTTCCTATAAAACTCACCTCAATCTTGACATACCTACTGGTCGCTTTCCCTCTGGTTTTCCTACAAGCCCAACTCAATCTTGACCTCCTTTTTGGTCGCTTTCCATCTGGTTTTCCTACAAGAGGTTTCCATGCTCCTCTTTCATTCCCATATTGTCACATGCTCTGACCATCGCAGTTTACAAGATTTTACTTTTCTTACTACATCTGGTTTCCCACAAAGATCATGTAGCTCACTGCTATGTAGTCTTTTTTATTCATCGTCTGTTCGTCTATCTTTGATTAATACATTTTCCTAAGAAATTTACTGTCAAATACTCATAATCTTTTTTCCTCTCTTACAGTAAAAGGTCATGTTTAATACCCATGAATTACTGTTTTATATAGTTTTAGTTTAACTTTATTTAGAGAAGTTGGGGCGACAAGAGTCCCTGTAAGGCATAATAGCATCCGTTTCCAAAGTTGAGTCTATGCTTAATTGCTTTCTGAACCTCATTCCTCTTTGCAATTATTTTAAGTTATAAATTTTAATATAATTTATTTTAGTACAGCTTCAACATACATAAAAAGTTAAGGACATAATAAAATAAATTATTGGATAAATACAGAATGGAAATTAGAATTTGTGATTCCATACTTGTTCATTAAATTCATCAACACTGTAAAATGAAATGTATAGTAATCAACTTCGTAAAATAGGATCTAAATTTGAACATATTGACGCTATTGACTTTTGAAAGTAATGTATTAAATATTTTTTAACATTGCATTTAACTAATTTAATATCCGCCCAGGTCAAGACTGTAACCCATATTTCCCCCACCCCAATTTTTCATGAAAAATGGTCGTTAATGACGTATGAGACCTTTTTACGTGTGAATATAAAAAAATAAGGTTATAACCTTGTTCTGGGAGGATAATCTAAGTGACTGTTCAGTTAGAAGGCAATTGAATGTTGTATCATAATTGTGCGTATCCTGCCCTGGAGTATATTTTGTAGGTTCCTTTGTTATTATCGTTAGGCATTCTAGTTGTTTGTATCTACTACTGCTTTTCTATGCATTTCTTATTATTCCATATTCGGCCATAATTTTATTTTATTTTTCCAAGTGTTTTGTTGTCTTATTTGTTTATATTAAGCCTAATATCCGACAGCTTCTGAGTTCTACTCCCAGGATAGGCTGTTTTTTTTTCCTAATTTTCCTTCTAGGTTGAATTCTAATAATAAAGATTCGTTTTATATGCAGGTCCAATATAATCAGTCTATAAATCTTTATTAACCAGATCAGTGAACTTATAGACTGTAGACACATGGCTAATACAACAATAAATCCACAGGCCACTTGAATGAACCTAAATATAAAGATTTATTAAACATACTGTGTACATTATAATACAATTACTGGAAGTTTTTATCATCAGCATGGAATTTTAAAGGCTTACTTCTTGCTATGCAGTCAATAAGGTGGTATTGTTGATATTTTTGGTCTCATAGCTTGCAGAGGCACTGGTTCGATGCGAGATGGAACCCTTTTATGGTACATACTCTGTAGTGGAATCCATGTGTGGCGGTCCTCGTGAACACGTGTCTTAGGGAGAAGTTTGGTTCCTTCCATTCTTCGGTTTTCATCGCTGGGGTCAGGAAGAATCCGCGGTCTATGTCCTCTGCTTTTTCTTCTCTCTCTCTTATGTGTGCTTCGTAGGCCGGGGTGTGTGGTAGGTTATATTTTAACGCTATTTCTCTGATGAAGAAGTCAGTCTTGGTTAGATGGTATATGAGTTTATGATCCTAAAGATGTTTGGTTTTGTAGGATAAGACCTGACATGCTGGAACTATTTGAAAAAAAAAATTAAGAAATAAAAAGCTAAACAGTGTCATCATATAGCCTAGAGCAGAACGCCGAATAATAGACTCCTCTGCAGTATAATATACATGCATAAAATGAATAAACCTATAATTTAAGATAAAAATAAATAAATATAAACTAAAATATAGCCTAATAGGAAAATAATGTACTGGAAGATTTATATATATAATTACACTTATGAAATTATTTTCTTAAGAAATGTAGCAAAATAGTGTTAAAATTGTATAGTAGAAAACCGAATAATACACTCCTATGCAATATAATAGACAAATATATTCTATGTGGATTAAAACAAATACCGTATAAATTGAAAAAAAAAACATATAAATAAAATAAAATAAATAAATAAAATATATATACTAAAAAGGAAATAGTAAAATGAGTACCGGACATTTATCTGTGAGATATATAGCCTATACTATATGTATAAGCTTATATATATGTCCACCGCTGTGGTCTCGAGGTAGCGTGCTGCCTTGTCACGCAGCGGGCCCGGGTTCGATGCCCGGTCGGGGCAGTTTTTCTGGGTGAGGTTTTTATCGGGTTTTTTCCTCACCTGTAAGACAAATGTCAGGAAAACTTTAAGGCCCAAACGGTCCCCGAAATCATATGGCCATTATCGTCATCACCCTTATCATTATCCTTATCCGGTGTGGAAAGCAACGGGAAGCTACCACACCTACAATTCCCTAGTAAAGCTGCAAGCATAGCATGAAAAATGCTATGATTGCAGTGAAGGACCTGCCTTCGGGCAGAATTACTATGGATGGATATATATATATATATATATATATATATATATCCATCCATAATAATTCTGCCCGAGGGCAGGTCTTTCACTGCAATTATAGCATTCTCATGCTAATGCTTTGCAGCTTTACTAAGGAATTATAGGTGTGGTAGCTTTCCGCACCGGTGAAGGATGATGATGGTAATGATGACCGGATGATTTTCGGGGACCGTTGGGTTCTAGCTTCCTGACATTTGTCTTATAGGTCATGTGAATAATTACATGCATAAATAGATAGATAATACGCCTAAATAAATGAAAATAAATTCAAGAATAAATAAATATATTCTAAACAAACTAACGAATAAGGTAGAGTGCTAAATAAATGGATATTAGAATAAATACAGTATATAGACTTGGCTAAACAACACATAAATAAGTAAGTAATGTACGTATGTAGAGAAATGAGTCATTATTGTAATAAATGAACCCAAAAAAAGATGGTGATGATAGAGATGCAGTTGACTGGGTTGCGCACCCCTGAATGTACCTGGGCATGTCGCCTGGCTGCCGGCTCTGTGTAGATGCGACTCTGATACATGCTATCAAATTTTTACGTCAATTTCTTTTGTGGGCTTGTTGTATTGGTAGCAGTGTGTCAATTTCGTTCTGATGGAACAAGCTAACTTCTTATCTAACAATCTGTTGTAATGTCATTCCGTATCACATCTCCCTCCGTAAACTAATGAATCAAACTCTTTCACGGTTATCAACCTGAGGACCGCAAAATATATTCTTGAATTCTTTTTAATGCATGTCAATAAAATCCTGTAATAACCGACATGCTAGACCATCGGTTGTTAAATTTTAACTAGTGTTTCAGATATGTGTTTCTGAAATCTTTATATATAAAAGTAAGTGTCAGTCTATTTGTTTGTCTGTCTGTCTGCCCTTTATAGACTCAAAGCTACATGACCGATTTGAATGGTGTTTTCACCATCGTTTAGATAATATTTTCTGGGAAATTAATGTTTATAACATATTACCCTACGTACTATAGGACCAGAGTTACAAAAAAAGGGACATCGTGCATTAAAAAAAATATCACCTTTTGGACGTTTAAATGGCCTATGCTGCCTAAACCGTAACAAATATACCAAATTAATGTGCACAGAATTGAATATCTCAACAAATTCTACAAAAAAATCCGCGACAGCATATGTCTATCTTTTACGGATAACTCACAATAATTATTTTTGTCTTTCAGCTTATTGATACCAAGAAGATCGGGATAAGTAGATTCCCGGACGTCAAGTAATCAGAAAGGGATAGGCCTATCTAAAAATAATTAAATTTATAATTACTCTTCTCGTTACTTATTCAACTAAACATAAAAAAAAATTAATTATTTAGGCGTAGCAGCGCAAGCCGGGTATTAGCTACTACTCCACCAAGTAATCTACGCAGGCGGAAAATATGTTAACTAACATGCTGTCTTTCTTTCTCTTTCTCTTCCTTACTATGTTGCTACTTCCTGTCCTCTGTATATGTTCTTTGTCTGGCAGGTAGAGAGCTGGCAAATATTAGGGATTTTAATGGTCCGTCATTCTACGCGTCATTGGCAAAATGACCAATTTGACAACCCTGTTACTATTGGGGTTACGTGTAGGAATGGGCTGTCCCTTCTCATTCATGTTGCGACTTGTGATTTATTGTGAGGCTGGTAACGGAGAGACAAATACTGTGATTTTAAATGATCCGACAGCTTGAGCGTTCTGTGCTTAAATTATTAATTTGTCAACCATGTTAAGATCTTTCACACGTGTTTAGGGATTCTCCGCCCACACTTAAAGTTGAACAATTCAGTACGTGATCGGATGTACAATCTTCTCCTACATCCCTTCCATAGATTCAGTAGTTCGGCTACACTAATGCTAAAACTCTTCCCCTCCTACCGTGCGGAGTTAACTTGGTGGTATAATAGTATTGTATACAATTTAACAAGAATGTCGACTTGATGACCTAGTTTAAGATGTCTCCCTTCTGAACCACAAAGTTGTCTACCAGATTCCAATATAAGAATCAAGAATCATATTGCTCTAGATACGGTATTAATAGCTGAATTGTACCCGAACGATAACTTTTAGCGATTACTCTTTTACTTCGTATTTGTATTTTTATCTACAGTAATCTCACTAAAGGTTTTGATTTATTTAAAGAAAATCAAAACTCGAGTAAGATATAATTGACTATTTCACCATTAAATTAAATTATATAAAAATTAAAGTAAATATAACCAAATTTATTATAGATAGACGAATATATTGGAAAAGTCATATAGAAAGAATGGATGACAACCGACTTGCAAAAAGAGCTAAAGAAGATAGACCAATGGACGGGAGAAGAACAAGAGGAAAACCAGCCAAGAGATGGATAGATAGTGAATGCACATCCAATACGTCTTCCTCCGAGGAGTGATTTTGGAAATAAACAGGATGAAAATCCTACAAATTATGAAGAAAAAGAAAAAGATATTACTGGAAAACAATAAAACATTAATTTAATTACTAAAATACTAAACTGTCTTGAAAAAAGTACCATCTCATCATTACAATCATTACACTAGATAGCAGTAGTGCATGATGAGTTTGTTCCCTTGTTAAGAGATGTCCCAACTATACAATCTTCTTTGTATCCCCGCTCAATACAAAATTGATCAAACTGATTCCTTATATTGTTTCTGTTTCTTTCAGTGTTGCTTGGTGTCGTGCTGTCAATCGCTTAATCTATTTTGCTACTGTTAGCTTCAATAAAACGTTTGGATGAAGTTGCAATTTTCAATTATCTGCAATATGTGGTAAACAAATGACGAACAGAATGTTTAACATAACAACTTTTCAGTTTGAAATGTTAGCAAAAAAATGCTAGGGAAGTGATAACAGTTGTAGGATAAGCTGTCATGATTGGTTGAAACACGTCCTTCTGTACAGTTTTATTGGTCAAAAGTAGTACGACGTAGTGAAAATGAATTACTCATAATAAAATAGTAGCACTTTTAAATATATATATAGATATATATATATATATATATATATATATATTATATATATATATATATATATATATAGGACTATATAGATGATGCCACACAGAATTGGCAAATTGTTTTAAATGAACATTTTAAAATTTACAATATGTTATTAGATACTTTACTTTTTGCAGATGATCAGGTTGTGATATCTGAGACAGAAGATGGCTTACAACGGGCAATTTACAAATTAAGTAAAATACGTGAAACATACAACTTGAAAATATCTACTCTAAAAACAAAAGTTTTAGCTTTTCGAGGGTATGAGACTAAACATTCAATTATAGAATAAAATAATAGAACAAGTGAGCAATTTTAATTATCTGGGATACAATGTATTTTATAGAAAAAGTGAAGACATTGCAAACAAAATAAATAAATTTAAGTATATGTGTGGCACCATAAAACGAAGTCTCAAAGGAACTAGAAAGAAAACACTTTTAAAATTTTATAAAACAATGGCGGTTCCAACACTACTGTATGGATCGGAACACTAGATCTTAACCAAAAACCGGAAACGAAGAATAGAAACGTTAGAAATGAGGTTTGTGAGGAGTGTGGCTGGATATAGGCCTACAATAATGGATCAAAGGCGAAGTGAGGATATACGAAGAGAACTGAATATATTCAAACTACCGGATAGAATTACACAATTCAGAGATGAATGGATGGACCACATCAATAGAATTCCGAATTCTTCATTACATACCACCAGGACGAAGAAATGTAGGAAGACCCAGTAAGAGATGGATAGACCAATTCTAACATGAGATCGGAACGGACCATCAGGTCTAATTCTTGATGCTGCTGATGATGATGAAAATAGGAGCGGCTCCGTGATGTAAGTGGTTGGTCATTTCACCCTCAACACGATTTCGTGTCTCGGACGTTCCATGTGAGGTTCGTGGGGGACAAATCGGAGCCAGAGTGATTTTTACTCGGGTTTTCTCCCTTTTCTCCGCACAAACACTTAATCAATTATTATTATTATTATTATTATTATTATTATTATTATTATTATTATTATTATTACTACTATTATTATTATTATTATTATTATTATTATTATTATTAATGTTTTTCGTTCCATTTAACTTCATCTAGGCGGGTTCGTGGTGCAAGCAAGAGACTAGACGCTCGGATCTCACCGCTGAGATCTCGAGTTTGCATTTTGGTCAATCATATGGGTTTCGTGGTGGACGAAACGGAGTCTGGCAGGTATTTCTCGGAGTTTCTCCTGTTTTCCCCTGCCAGAAATTTTATTCCACTAATTCTCCATACTCATCAGATTCATTTCGATTCGTTTCATTTCATTTCATTATGGTGATGCGTCAGTAATGGTCAGCAGGCACCAGTGCAAGGGGCTTCATCACATCTCATCCCTCGATCCGGCCCTTAGTGGGATACGAGTTGAAGAGATTATTTTTTTTTAATTTCGTCTGCTCCTGTGAAGATACAACAGGCCTGATCAGTCGACAACCAAGTAGGCCTATATCACGGACCTCAATAATGACTGGATGTTTCTGACTATTAGAAGATGAAAGATCCACATGCTATTTGTAATGATTTTGAGATCAATATGTAATAAAGGTACAAACTTTTTTTAATTAGAATTCAATAAATAAATGAAGGTGCTCTCGTTTTCATCTTGCATAGATTTCAATTTAAATATATAAATAAGGGTAAGGCGTTGATATCCGTAAAAATTACCAGTAAATACCTATTCGTAATAACATAGAAAAACTGTGGGAGCCGCTGAATTTAGTGTCTGAGTAAAATAAAGCCTCAGTAGTTGGAAGCTAAAATATTAACCCATCTTTAAAACCTAGAGGCCAAAGTTAAGCTGAGGGAACTATATTGTACATCAACAACGTTAACAAATATCTCTTGGAATTTAATGAGGAAAACTAAAATAAAATAGAAAGAGAGATAAAAAGGAGAATAAAAGTAAATTCAGTGCTAAGGTAGGATGAGAACAGGTGACTTAGTACACTTTTCTCCCGATAAATGTCTGAATGGACAATCAGAGGCGATTCTTCATCTGTTACGACCTCCGCAGAGGTATGAGAGACTGAGTGACTATTACTATTTGTTAGCTGGACCCTCACCGGGCGTCCCGAAATACTTGAATCTGTTATTTCACATGCATAATATCCAGAATCCCATACACCTTCAAACGTAAGAATAGCTTACGCATACACACAAATACATACACTACATAAACACACTCATACATACACATGCTCAGTGGATTGCAGATACGAAGTCTAAACCACACTACGGTTTCTCAATTTTTTAATCTATGTAAAACAAACTTTGAAACTGAAAAAAAAAAAAACTACTGTAAATTGGAGATACGAAGTCTAAAACATAATCATGATATATCCTTTGCCATTTATTTACAACCATATTTAACAAAAATAGATAATAATCTTTAGTAAAGTGTTTATATTATTATAATACAGTATTAATTTGCAAAGTTGGTATTCATTTTGCACTTTGTATATCAAGGTTAATTTCTATGCATTCATGGAAGAATTTTCTCAGTTTTCTGGAAGTTAATAAGTTAATAATTTGTTATTCTATAAAAAATATTAATATTAATTTGTAATTTTGGACAAAAATTGCGATTATTTACCATATATATATATATATCCATCCATAGTATTTCTGCCCGAGAGCAGGTCTTTCACTGCAATCATAGCATTTTCATGCTATAGGCCTACTTTGCAGCTTTTCTAGGGAATTATAGGTATGGCAGCTTCCCGTTGCTTTCCACACTGATGAAGAATGATGATGATGGCCAGATGATTTTCGGGGACCGTTGGGCCCTAAGCTTCCTGATATTTGTCTTACAGATGAGGAAAAACCGCGAAAAACGTCACCCAGGAGCATGTCCCGATCGGGAATCGAACCCGGGCCCGCTGCGTGACAAGGCAGCATGCTACCTCGAGACCACAGCGGTGGACATATATATATAATCTTCAAAATATTAAAGATAATTGTATATATATGTTTTTGTCCATTGTCACCAGGTTGCCATTTATGACTTGTCTGGCTTTCTCCCCTGGCATTGATGGAAATTGTTACACATTTCTTAGGTTGGGGCATCTGGAGGCGGAGTTATGTTCCCCGATGATATGATGGGTGATAGTATCAGGAGAGTCATTAAACCTAAACTTAACCTAAATTCCAGACCATGGGCAATCACAAGGAACAATTGTTTTTAAAGAAAAAAAAGCATATGATTTGACCAGGAATCGAACCGGGACCATAAGAACTATAGTCAGAAGCTCTGATCTCAATACCATGAGGATGGTCGATTTATATATAGGTAAGAAATTATTATACTGCATTATGGATTATTAAAAAATTAAGATCAAACAGTTATGTTATTCGTATAACAATACAAAAATGTCCCATTAATTTTGATTTCCTACGCGACTCTATTAGATCTATTGTGTTAATTATAATTGATAATTGTTAAACAATGTAGGTGATAATGTACACCCTTGTCGAACTCCTTGATTTATTAAAATTTCATTTCTGGAATAATTATCTAAATTAAGGGTAATTTTCGTGCCATTATAAAGACTTTTTATTCCTTCTATAAGTTGAGCCGGGTACCCTCTTTCCTTCATTATTTCCCACAATTTTCTTCTTATCACCCTATCAAAGGTTTTTCAAAATCTACGAAAGCTAAATATGTAGGTAAATTGAATTCTCGTCTCTTTTCTATTATCTGTTTCATAGTGAATATATTGTCAGAGCAGGACCTTCTTTGTCTAAAACCATTCTGTTCTCCTAAAAGCAATGCATCTGCTATTGGTTTTAATCTATTAAGTAATATCCCTGCATATACACTGGTGTCCAAAAGTTTAGGATAATTTGTAAAACGGAAAATCAAATGCTTAAAGAGGAGCAAGGAGTAAAAATTATTTATCAAAACGTTTCTCAGTACATTTAGTTTAGTTTACATACTAAATTATAATCTCTCTTCAACAATGAAAAAATTAATAACAATTATAAATGAAAATTGCATTGTTGCAGTTAAGCCCTGTTCCATAAATCTTCATTTTTAAAGAGAGTTATGATATAATCAGATGTAGTGTAAGAACAGATTGCAGTAAAATGGCACAAAGACAACATCTGGACCCTCTGCTTCGGGGTAGAATTATTGGGCGGCTAGAAACAGGACATACACAAACTGAGGCCTCCATAGCACTTAATGTGCCACAAAATGTTATATCTAGGTTATGGCGACGGTTCCAAGAGACCGGAGACGTTAGGTGAAGACCAGTGGGAGGTCGTCCAAGAGTTACAAATCCTCAGCAGGATCGATATCTTGCGTTAACTGCAAGAAGAAACCGAACAATGTCTGCCAGACAACTGAGTTCAGAACTTGCGGCCGCCTCAGGTATCAGAGTATCCAGACAAACTGTCTATAGAAGACTCAGAGCTGCTGGTCTGTATGCTAGACGGCCTGTAGTGTGCGTCCCACTCACCCTTGATAACAAGAGAGCACGTTTACGGTGGAGTCAGGAACATCGCGACTGGACTCTAAATCAGTGGAGCAGCGTGCTATTTACAGACGAGTCCAGATTCAGCTTGAACTGTGATTCGCATCGCGTGACTATCTGGAGGGAGCAAGGAACTCGTTACAACCCCATGAACATCGTGGAAAGACATCCATTTGGTGGCGGTGGTCTCCTGGTATGGGGAGGTATAATGATGAATGCACGCACAGAGCTTCACATCTTCGCAGGTGGCACTCTTAATGCTCAGCGGTATAGAGAAGAGATCCTGGAACCTCATGTAAGACTTTTCAGGGGAGCTGTGGGTCCAGAATTCATATCATGGATGACAATGCCCGACCTCACAGGTCACAACTGGTGGATGAGTTTCTTCAGGAGGAAGATATCCAGCGTATGGAGTGGCCAGCGAGGTCTCCGGATATGAATCCTATAGAGCATGCATGGGATGCCTTAGGGAGACAAATTGCATCTCGTCAGCCTCCTCCGAGGACACTTCAAGACCTTCACATTGCTCTTCATGAGGAGTGGAATTTGCTGAGCATCGAACTCCTGAACAACCTCATCACTAGCATGCCACGTCGATGTGAGTCTTGTGTAGCTGTCAGGGGTAATCACACCCCATACTAATCATTTGAACCATTGTTCAACTTTTATGTTCGAATTCTGAAATGCAGTTTTCGTTTGTTGTGAAAATGACAAGTGAATGACGTATTCATGCCATTGTTTCTTTCGTGCCATGTTTCTAATTATCTGTGACATACCCTTACCAAATTTTGTATTATTCTGACAAATGCTTTATAATAAGTCGGCAAATGAACTAATTATCCTTAACTTTTGGACACAAGTGTATTTTATACACAGAGTTCAAAATACTAATTCCTCTATAATTACTTGTTTAACTCTATTAGATCTATTGTACTAATTATAATTGATAATTATTATGAAATAATTATGAATAATTGTTCTCGCTCGTTGTAATTTTTATTATGGAAACAATGAAAAATGTGAAAGCGTAGTCGTGATTCAGAACTCGTTTCTGCAATCTACTGTCCGGGTTGGGTTGCTCACTGCTCAGGCTTCTGACTACGTAGTGGGCGGTCCGTGTTCGATCTCTGGCAGTGGACGGATGGAGATTTTGTTTCATTCTTTCGTTTTTAGATTGGCCCTGGAGTTAACACAGATTTCTGTAAAATTATTATAGAAATAGGAGGTAAAGTCAATCAAAGAGTACAGTTAACTTCGTTACCCCTCCTGTTACTCTTAGAAAAGAGTCTTGGTCTATAAGTCATCAAGGCTTCCTACCTTTACGCTATGAATTGAATAAAAATGCCGGTAATATAATTTACGGTTGAAAATTGATAATTTGTTTAAATGTATTTCAATCAATTAATTAAAACCTCTTAGAATATTTATTTTGTAAAAAATTGTTTAATTATATTTTTACATATATTTCGATTGTTGTATTTTGTAAAATATAAAAAAATAGTTTTTGCTACATGAAAATTAATAACTATAAATGAATTAACAAAAATAAAAATATTTATAGAATTATTACCATCCGTATTTATAGAACTAATACCCTGTAACTAGCAAAATGATTTTGGACGATGAAATTTTACGAGTAAATGCATTTAATTATTAGGGTTATGTCCACCGCTGTGGTCTCGAGGTAGCGTGCTACCTTGTCACGCAGCGGGCCCGGGTTCGATCCCCGGTCGGGGCAGTTTTTCTGGGTGAGGTTTTTATCGGAGTTTTTCCTCGCCTGTAAGACAAATGTCGGGAAAACTTTAAGGCCCAAACGGTCCCCGAAATCATATGGCCACCATTATCACCATCATCCTTATCATTATCATCATCATCATCACCCTTCACCGGTGTGGAAAGCAACGTAAAGCTACCACACCTACAATTCCCTAGTAAAGCTGCAAGCATAGCATGAAAATGCTATGGTTGCAGTGAAGGACCTGCCTTCGGGCAGAATTACTATGGATGGATTAGGGTTATAATTTATATTTTAAGATGAAGCTGTTATATCAAAGAAAATCGCAAATTTCACAAAAACAACGGGGATAATTAACAGCATAATGAAACCATCTTTAGTACAAAAGAACACAAGATTACGGCTTTATAAGGTTTTCGCAAGACCAGTATTAAGATATGGTAATGAAGCATGGACAATACGAAGAAGAGATGAAAGGCGAATAACAGCAAATGAGATGCGATTTATGCGCCGTACTATACAAAGTGGGAACATGAAAAAAATGAAATTATGATAGAGTTGGAGGTAGAACCCATTCTCCACCACAAACAAAACTATCAGAACAACTGGAAAGCCCATCTTCAACGAATATCATCTCATAGAATTACAAAACCCATGCTTCGTTACTGCCCCCAAGGCAAAAGATCGTTGGGACGTCCAAAAAAGCACTGGATGGAAAATTCCTCTTTGAGACCGTACCAGGCAACATGGTAAAATACTTGCGTGGATGATGATGATGATGATGATAACCGTTCACCGGAAACATGCCTAGAAGCCTAATAGGCGTGTTCTAGTTAATAGTATTATTTATTTAGTACACAATTGATCTACTTGGTGATACAATATTAAAATATATATACAGTCAATATGCCCATTTCACCAATAAATGTTTAAAATGGTCAACTAGTTTCTACAGCCAAGCTGTCATTCTCAAGACCAGATATTGACAGTCAATATCTGGTCTTGAGAATGACAGCTTGGCTGTAGAAACTAGTTGACCATTTTAAACATTTATTGGTGAAATGGGCATATTGACTGTATATATATTTTAGTATTATTTATAATAATTATTAATGTCGTAGACTGCGATGGGCAGGACATGTGACACGAGTAGGGAATGAAAGAGGTGCATGTAAACGTCATGCAGGGGATGATTTGAAAGCATTAGTTCAAGAGAGGGATATCTGTAGAGCTTATGTCCGCGCGGCCATAAACCTATGGGTTCGATAGAACCAGTGAGTGAGTGAGTTAGTTAGTTTAATAATTATTAAAACTTTAGTTCAAACCAAATTCCAATCACTTTGGTCGAGCACGAGATTTAATTGTATTTAAAGATATTTACATTTGTGGTTGCATTGCATCTAGAAGCTTTCTACGAGTATATCAGAAGACTTCTGCTACTAAGTGCAATCATGTGTTTAAAAAAAATTGGCTGAATTTGTTTTATTGATTGTGATAAAGTAATATTTAATATAATGGATTGTATCATTGAAATTTTAATCTAGAATATTTCCTTTAATCATTGAAACGAAACAAAAATAAATAAATAATTTTCCAAACACGCAGATTTAAACTATGAAATCTTGTAGTACCTATGTGATTCTTACTTTATTTTAGTCTACACTTATGATATAATTATAACTCGATATGCATTATATAATTATGTTAAATTTAAATGATTTTAGAGTCGGTGTTTAGTACATAAAAATGATTACCATAGTTTCTTTAATTTAGAACTGAATGTGAAATGATAGAGTGACACTGCATAATGACATATAAACCTAGAGATACTGGTTACGTCAGAGTAATATGGCTTCCCACTCAGTTATCTGGCTGACAACTAAATTAATTGTACTCATTATGCTGAAGTCAAAGTTCCTTATACCTAAAACTGCTACTAGCAGCACTACCGAACTACAGTAACTCAACCAATACAACTACTAAACTGCAGTATCGCAAACAATTAGTACAAATACGTAACTACAGTAGTTTTTTTCTTCCTTTGCTGTTTTTGTTTTCCTCTTTTTGTTTTTATGTTGGTTTTTTTATACAAGCATAGGACACGCTCACAGATCCAAAATAGAGATTTTAAACCCCGTACCCTGTCGATAATCGGGCCCGGATCTCCGGAGCAGAAGACGGACCAATTACACATAAAAAATAAGGTATTATTTCTTTTAGAACTTCAGAGAGGAAATTAAGTCTCTTCATAAGTCTCCAATACTCACATTTTACATAAACTACTCCTTGATATGATCAAACTAATCCTTTCAATTTATAGACCGCTAACTACATTTATTTTACTAAATTTAATCATCCACTAGCACCATCATCATCATCATCCTGCCAGGTAGTAGTCCTAGAAGAACTGTTACAGCCTGAGAAAGCGGTTTTCGTGACATCTTTTCATAGATCGACCAAGTGACCGTTTCCCATTTTGACAGTAGTTCATTATTGCCTTGGGGATCCTGGATCTAGCCATTCTTGAGACATGTTCCTTCCAGTTTAGCTGATATCTGAAGATGTAGTCCAGTATTGGTGACACATTAAGTTCTTGAAGGATTTCTACATTTTTCTTTCGATCCCATTTGGTGTAGCCAGCTGTTCGGCGATAAATTTCATCTCACAAGCTGTTAGTCTGCTTTCATCTCTCGTCCTTATAGTCCACGCTTCACTCCCATAACATAGGACTGGTCGAGCCATTATTTGATAAAGACGAGTACGAGTTGATTTTTGCACTGATGAAGGTTTTAAAACTCTATTAATGATTCCCATTGATTTGCTGAATTTCACAATTTTCTCTGGTAAATCCAAATTTTCAACAAAAGAGAGTTTATATCCTAAGTAAGTAAACTCATTAACTCTCTCTAAAATTTTGTTATTTAAACAAATTTTGCTTGGTATATAGAACTAATCCTCCTTATTAAAACTACTGTAAGACAGAATACATTCATAAAATTAAATTTACACTGCTAGATTAATTTTATCCTTAAATTAGCGAAAACAAAGTCAAAGTTAAAGTGAAAAGCCCTGCGACCTGCTATTAGAATAACAGGTGGTGAGCATTTCTTCGGCCCACTGGTGAGTAAGCCCCGGGTTCCAAGACAGAGTCCATTTGCCCCGGCAAGTTGAGTAATTAGTAATTGATGATGTATGATAAGATGAAGACTGTTGACCAGCAGCAGCGATGTCCCCGGCTCCGTTCCTGATAATGTATTGTATTAAATTTTTTAATCAACTTTTATAAGATTCATGATGTGTTCCGTTGAGGTATTATTCAAAATTAAAATATAAAATTGTGGAATATTCACCTGAAAGGTCCGTCTCCTCAACTTAATTAATTATTTAACTGTAGCGCTTTCGGGACTTGTCTCATCATCGGCAGGAATGTGGAATATTCACCTGAAAGGTCCGTCTCCTCAACTTAATTAATTATTTAACTGTAGCGCTTTCGGGACTTGTCTCATCATCGGCAGGAATAATTAATTAAGTTGAGGAGACGGACCTTTCAGGTGAATATTCCACAATTTTATATTTTAATTTTTAATTTTTTAATGTTTAATTGTGATATATTTTTTAATTTTATTATTTTTTACGTCGGTGAGCAGCTTTCTTTCAGTCAAGTAGCTACGCGAAGCTAGCTTGACGCTGTTTGGTCGAAAAGTGCGACCGTTTTTTTATGATTTTAATGTTGATATTAATGTTTTATATATTGTAAAGACACAGGTTTTGCTATTTTAGTTGATTAAGATAATGATTTAGATATAATTAATATTGTTATTTTTGTTTTTTTTAAGTATCCCGTGAGCCAATCAGAGAGCCGCATTGGTCACCGCAATGGATACTGTAATGGCACGATCTATTTTTTCCGTGTTTTAAATTTCGAAAATAAGATCTTATATATTAATTAAACAAAAATAAAACTTAGTTTTATTAGATTTTCATATTTTATATATTTTAAACGCGTGGTTTTGCTGGTAAAGTTGATTAATATGATGTATTGATTTTTAAAATGTTAATATTATTTTCGGTTTTTTGTAAGGTATCCCGTAAGCCAATCAGAGAGCCTCATTGGTCTCACCGCGATGGATACTATATGGCGCGATTATGAATTGTAATTACTCGTATCAGTTATTTAAACGTGGCGGACCGCACTGAAAAACGAAATCGTGCATAACTGTTATTATTAGGTGTATTGTGCAATTCCACACACACATTTCAGTAACTTCTTATCGTTAGCTTTATTATGTTTTATTTAAACTATCAGATGAATTAAAACAATTGATGTACTCGTATCCTATAGGATACATTGCGAATTTAAGGGTTAACTACATTAACGTAACCAATCTGATACAAAATTAAGCAATTAAGCAGCAAAATTAAGCAACCGCAATTCAGCATGTTTACAATATATATATATATATATATATATCACACGTAGAAATACATTATATAATGGAAATGGACAGCTAATGACAAATGAGGGAAATTTTGAGAAGTGGCTGAATTCAAATACCTAGGAACAATAATCACAAATAGGTATGAGATGCACAATGAAATTAAACATAGGCTCAATTCTGGAAATGCGTGCTATTATGTATTGCAGAAACCTTTCAAAAAACTTTAAACTGAAAATATATAAAACTATTATTCTATCAGTTATATTATATGGGTGCGAAACATGGACTCTTACTTTAACGGAGGAAAGGAGATTTCGAATATTTGAGAATAAAGTACTTAGGAAAATTTTTGGACCAAAGGGAGATGAACAGACAGGTGAATGGAGATAACTACATAGCAATGAACTACTTGGTCTTTATAGGAAGCCAGATACAATAAGAACAGTGAAGTCTCATAGACTGCGATGGGCAGGACATGTTACGCGTATGGGGAATGAAAGACGTGCATGGAAGCTTCTTGTAGGAAAACCAGAGGGAAAACACCCAGATGGTAGACCAAGAATGAGGTGGGAGAATAACATTAACTATGATTTGAGGGAAGTAGATTATACAGGGAATGATTGGAAAACATTAGCTCAGGATAGGGATGTATGGAGAACTTATGTCCGCGCGGCCATGAACCTACGGGTTCGATAGTGCCAGTGAGTAAGTAAGTAAGTAAGTATATATATATATATATATATATATATATATATATGTGTGTGTGTGTGTGTGTGTGTGTGTGTGTGAGTGTGTGTGTGTGAATCAAATTACCTAATGGGAACTTATTGGCCAAATTAATTTAGTTACGCTCATTTACCCATAGATGTCAGCGAGTTACAGGGGTCGGCCTAGCCCCTCGATTACACATCTAGTGGGTAACTAAGGTATTACTGGATAGAAACGGTCGGTAAATTTTGCTCAGATGCCTTTTATTCAGGCTTGTGGTTCTTTTACGAGCCTAAAAATATTCAGACACGAGACCTACGGCTTAAAATCCCTTCAGAAGGATTTGATCCTTGGATTTATCCATCCTAAAAAATCAATCGACCACTGTCGGGTTTGAACACGCGTCCCTTGTAACTAGAGGCAAAGAACATAACCACTAGCCCACCGCGTCCGACTAAAATTTATTCTTATTCTTCTTATTTTGAACTATACTAGTAGTTACCATGCTCGCCTCTGATTGCGAAGTATGCGAGTTTAAGCCTGGTCGCGATCGATGAATATTGTGGGGCGTAAAAATCATGAGTGGCTATGACTTCCTTTTGGAAATGAAATTAAGCCGTGAGTCCCATATCGTATATTTAAGCCTGAAATAAATGACATCTGTGCATAATTTGTTCGATCATATCATATCGAGCTTTGGATTTCAGAGTTAATGACCTGAGCTGTTAAAGAGAATTAATTAAAATAAATTAAAAGAAAACTGTAGAAGCTTAAACATCCATTACAACTGGTTTTAATACAATAGGCCTGTTTCAAATAACCAGTATAACGACAAATCAGAACCAATGTAATAGATATTACGTGTAAAACAAAGGCACTCTGTAGAACTACGGTACTTCTTAAACACGAAAACAACTAATAAAATTATACAGTATCGGTAGTCTTCAAACAATAACACGACTACAGCAATTGAAGCTACCAATACTATTAAACTACAATATCTCAATAGCCAATACAACAATACAAATTTTGTAACTTGCAATAAAACTAAATTTACAATAATTCGAGCACCAGTATAAATATATAGACTACCTAACTTCAACAAATCTAAAAATCAGAACAGAACTATAAACACAAATTATAACAGTGAATCTACACAATAATTATAGCATTTCAAACAATTAGAAATTCTACAGAGTTTCAAGAAATTAGAAAATCAACAGAATTACAAAATTTCAGACAAATAAAAAATCTACAGAAGTGTAGTCATTCAAACACTAGTTCACTGTAACATCAAGTAGTACTACACAAACTATCAAATATTTAAAACAATTATTGTTCTCAATTAATCATAAAGATATCGGAATCTTATATTTAAAATAAAATAAGTTAAAATATACCTTCTTAGGTAAGATCCGTGGTCCTCAACTTTTAAAATTTGTATTCTTTATGCCTGTAAGCCTTTCAGAACATCCGTTCCATCTTCAGCAGGTCTTTGTTTGCTACAATATCTACCATCATACGAGATATTGTAGCGAACAAAGACCTGCTGAAGATGAAACGGATGTTCTGAAAGGCTTACAGGCATAAAGAATACAAATTTTATAAGTTGAGGACGACGGATCGTACCTAAGAAGGTATATTTTAACTTATTGTATTTTATGACTCTCCACCTCAACGGTTTTAATAATGAATTGTATTAGTATTGACTCTTATATTTAATTTGCGTACAATTTAAAACTACTAGTACAGCTATAGAAACTACAGCAATTCAAACAATCATTACAATGACAGGAATACATTAATTTATAGAACCAGCACCAATACAGAATCACTGTATCTCACCCAGTGTATCTACAGAACTACAGTCACTCAACTAGTTATACTATGGAATCACACTCGCTTAAAACAAAACAGTAAAATTACAGAACTAGCAGCCGTGGTGGACTAATAGTTATCCCTTAAATTCATAATGTATCCTTTCGGATACATCAGTTGGTTCAATTAATTTAACATTTTTAATAAATCAGAAGAAAATGAACAAAAAGAAACCACATAAATATGTGTCTGATTATGCAATATACCTAATAATAACAGTTACACAATATTCCGTTTTCACTGCGGTCCGCCACATTCAAATAACTAACAGAAGAAATTCGTGTTTTGCCAATTTAAGGGTTATGCTGCTTCCTTTTGGTCCCAAGCGTGGAGGGACTTTAAGCTGTGGGTTCCGAGTCTGAAGATTTTCAGGCTCGTAAAAGATCCTTAACCGTGAACGAAGAGGCCGCTAAGCAAAATTTACCGATCTCCTAGTAATACCTTAGTTGCTTGCTAGATGTCTCATTGAGCCGTCTTGTTGACCGCATGTCACTCATGACATCTTTGGACAAATAAGGTAACTAAAAAACTCCAAGCGCGACAGGCCTACAAGGCCCTTGGCTGACCAGCTGGCTGCTGGCCTCACATCCACATGTGTTAACCACAGAGGTAGATAATCATCTATCCAGTGTAGGGGTGACATGTGGTCAGCATGTCGAATCCCCCAGCTGTTATAGCTGGTATTCTCAACCTGGAGTCGCTAGTTATTATAGCTACCCAAATGCCTCACGATGCTGGGTGGGCACCGGTCCTATCCTGGCCGAAATTCCATGAGAAAAATTTCTTCCCACATGGAGACTCGAACCAGCGCAAGTACCGTAGCTCTGCGCTAAGGCTTCTTGCCTTAACCACTCGGCTATGGCGCGGGACAACTAAAATTAACTTGGTCTATAAACTCCTGACAAAGGAGAGGCTATGGCTCAACAATGGGCTACGTCATTAATCACATAATAATTGAAACAATCAGTACAATAATGTATTAAATTATTTAAATAACCAGTACATCCAAACAGAAAATTTAAATTATTCTCCTATTATTGTCAGGATATTGTCTAGGAGATTGGAACGATAGAATAAACATTATAATAAAAGTGAAGACTTTGGATAAAATACCTTAGGAAGGCCAAGGCGTATGTAGGATGATAATATTCAAATGGATATTAGCGATCTTGGTATTAGAGATATTAACTAGATTCAACTGGCTGAATATTGGGACTGGTGGAAGGTTTAATGAATGCAGTATTGAAACCTGCAGGTTATGTAAGTAATATAGTTAGTTAATTAGCAGGTAAAATAAAGTAAAATGATCCCATTGCAGCCTTACGAGATCCTTGTGATAGTAGGAGATTAAAGCTCCTACCTTTGTAGACAATCGGCAGGAGATGTCAGCCCTGCGTGGTGCCCCTTTGTTTATCCCAGAACAAGAGTGTGTTACTCATTTCCGTTGGATACTCAGGGTCATGGTATTGCCACAGGGTGTAGGCGACTTTAAAAATACTGACCCCATTGGGAATCGAAGCAGCGGCTTTCTGTCTTGTAGCGTATTGCCTTAACTACTATGCTACGGCGTACCCTTAATTAATTAGTAGGCCTATACCCAAAGAATCAATCAATCTAGTGTAACTATAGAATAACTGGAATTACTGGTGGAACTAGAGATCACAACTCTAAAGATGTAGAAATACAATTACTAGAACAACAATAGTAACTATTGTGCTACAAGAACTCAAACTGTACAATCACAACTTTACTGGATGATGAAAATTAGTTCACTAGATTCTTCTTCTTCTTCTTCACTTCCTGGTTTAGGCAAGAGTTGCCTGTTCCGTCTTCACTAATAGATATAAGACCATCTCTTCCGAGGACATCCGACATCTCTTCTTCCTCTTGGAAAATAATGGAAGATTTATTTTATTTGATAATCTACTTTCTTCCATTCTTTCTACATGTTATTTCCACTGTATCTTGTTGTTAAATATATTTTCCTTTATGGGGTTGATCTGCAGTTCTTCACGGATATCCTCATTTCTTATCTGGTCCATTCTAGTGCAGCCTTTTACTTTGATGATTCTCTATTCCAAAATAATAATTTTTGAATCTACCTACTCACAATGTTTTTCCCATTATCGAATTGTTCTACATGTAAGCACTAAAAATATATCTGACGCTTCTAGTTTTAATATTGAAGTTCTTGGTACAATTCTCAATGCCCTAACAATATGTCGGAAATGTTATAAAAGTATTTTAATTATGAAACGAAAAAAGTATTTAACCATATACATATTTATGGTTAAATATAAAGAAGAAAGATTATTAAGAGATTGGAGGGAAAAAATGGCACACCAATCCCAAATACGACCAGGTATTAATAGCACAAGATCATGATGACATAGAATATATGGCAAGAAAACTAAAAGAAGAATATGAAAAATGGGGACTTTATATAAATATAGAGAAAACTAAATATCTGTGTATAGGAGAAGAAATGGAAAATATAAATTTCAACAATGGAGAACTAAAAACCCAGTATTGAATGCTCTTATTTAGGAACAAAATTAGACCATTCAGGCGATAAAACAGTGGAAATTAAAAATAGAATCGCACAAACAAAACAAGCAATAAATGCTATAAACTCTGTTTGGTGGAGCAAAAAATTACAAAAAATAGAAAATTAAAAATATATCAAACCATAATTCAGAGCGTTTTAACATATGGTGCTGAAGTGTGACAAATTCCTACCAGGAAAATGAAAGGAATTTTAATTACAGAAATTGATGTTTGAAGAAGATCAGCTAGAAAATCTAGAATGGATAGAATACGTGATAAAGAAATACGTCTAAGGGAAATAATGGGTGTGCAAGAGGAGCCGGACGTCATAGACATTATAGAAAAGAAAAGATTACAGTGGTATGGCCATGTCAAAAGGATGCCAGATCAAAGATTGTCTAAAATTGTTATGGAATGGGTCCCAATTGAAAGGAGGAAGACCGAAGAAAACTTGGATAGAAGGTGTACAAGCGGCTATGAATATCAGAGGATTGGAGGAAGATCAATTGATGGACAGAGAGGAATGGCGTTTGGTTTGCGGAACACGTCGGCAGCTGTCATGATACCGGATGATGATGATGATGATGATGATATAAAAATGTATAGGAAAATCAATGATAAAATGAAAATATTTCAGAATGGTTTAGATTAATTTAAATTACACAATATTATTTTCTCTCTCTCTCTCTCTCTCTCTCTCTCTCCTCTCTCTCTCTCTCTCTCTCTCTCTCTCTCTTCTTTAGTTTAATGCTTTCGTATCCTAACGCTTCCGGGCCCTATAGGGACAAGACATGGCTGAAAGTGCGACACATTTTAATCAGATGTCTCTTATTTTAGGAGTGTGATTCATTCATGTGTCGTGAATCTACAATACGGGACCCCATGGATTTAGTTACATTCCGAAGGAAGTCATACCAATGTTGTGTCCTTCAAATATCTATATACTCCGGCTGGGTTTGAACCCGGGAATCTGGGAATCAGAACTGATAGGTATTGACCTACGGTACGCAGTCAACTTTAATAGAATTCATGATCAAACTCCGTTGAGGATTAGTCACAAAATTAAAATTATAAAACTGTTACCTTATAGGTCCGTCTCCTCAACTTTGTAAAGTATTAATTCTCTGAAGGCCTTTCGGGACTAACCCCATCATCAGCAGAAGGAGCGGGAGATAGTTCTGTATCTACTGACCCTGAATGCATGTATCACGATACATCGATGTGTAGATTGGTAAATATATAGAGAGGCGGATAGAATAGGTGGAAATTTAGGCAGATACATGCATATGAATGTAAATGCAAATAGGCCTATAGATAGAATAGTAAATGGATTGATATATAAATAGAGAGATGTATAGAGAAATTATATTATATTATATTAAATGGATATACGTCCACCACTGTGGTGTCGAGGTAGCGTGCTGCCTTGTCACGCAGCGGGTCCGGGCTCGATTCCTTGTCGGGACAAGCTTCTTGGGTGAGGGTTTTTCCGGGTTTTTCCCCTCACCTGTAAGACAAATGTCAGGTAGCTTTGAGGCCCAAAAAGTCCCCGAACATCATCTGGCCATTATCATCATCCTTGTCATCCCCGGTGTGGAAAGCAACGGGAAGCTACCACACCTATAATTCCCTAGTAAAACTGCAAAGCATAGCATGAAAATGCTATGATGGCAGTGAACAATCTGCCCTAGGGCAGAACACTATAGAATAGAAATGGATATAAAAATTAATCCATCAGGACCGACAAATGAGAAATAGCAATCTGATTGAGAACTTGAATGTGTTTTTGTTTTGTCGTTATTTATATTAAAATTGCTACTTAAACCAATGAATTTACCAACAGTGTACCACGTGACTATCATCATCATCATCACTAACACCATTATAATTTATAGCGTCCCAATTATAAAGATCGAGTTTTAGCATAAACTTCGAGAGTTCTCGATCTTGCAATATATTAATTTTGGTTACTTCCATCCACATTACGGCTCTTCTTTTCAAGTCACACTTCATCTGACCTATCCATTTAGACCTGGTCTTCTTTTCCGTCGTCAACCACTGACTTCTAACGGCACTATCTTCTTTGGAATTATTTTATTCCTTATTCTCATCACATGATCTAACCATTGCATTGTAGGCATATCATGTTTATTCCATTCCATGCTACAGCTTCTTAACTCTCAGTTCATCTAATTTTTTTTGTGTTCCTTATTCTAACTCTTGCGCGTTTTTGTAGTATGGTCCAAAGAAGTTTCATACATGATTGCCTTTATTCTACTTTAGGCCTATCTTTATTTATCATCGTACATATTTCTGAATGATAATGTCAGAACAGGATTAAAACAGAGTTTATACATGTTTCCTTGCAGTTCGCATATATATTTTCTATATATGATAATATTTCCAACTACCTTTGAGTTCATTTTATTACAAATCTCATGCTATATTATTCCATTTCTACTTACATAACTTTCTAAATTATTGTAGTTTCCCACTATTTGTGAACATTTAGTTTTTTATTTAATTTGATTCAACACATTTTCCTTTCTAGATATTTTCATAGCCACTGTTTGTCACGTGACTATGTTAACCCTAAATAAGAAGTGTACCAAGTCGCGTGGCATTAACTGAGATAGGGATCTCTGGTGAATTACATGTGGAATACAAATCAAGTTGAACTCGTAACCAGGGCTTCCCACGCATAAATATCTTCACCCAGCTTCATTAAGCACTTCTCCAGCTCCTTGTTAGACCATCAATCTATCTTAAAACAGTATTGTGATTCCTCCACTGTTGTCCAAGTAACAACTTGTATTCGTACAGATTCTAGGTTTCTACTAACTACATACTTCCGGTGGATTAAACAAGTGCCAGCTTTTATCTTATTCATAAACTGAGACTTGCTTGGTTCGAGTACAGTAATTAAATGTACCTACTTAAACTTAAATGTTTGTCTTGCTCTAGAAGATAGATTTAAAAGTGATAAAAAAAGTATGTTTAAGATGTGACATTTGTACACAACGTTATAATTTACCTCGTATTGCAATTAATGATATGAAAAAATAGTTAAATAGGGTGTATCAAAATTAATAGCGCAAAACTGAAAAGGTTGAAAGTATACGATAGATAATAGAAGCAAGAAAGTTCTAGCAAACGTGGATCCGCAAACGTGTCATATGCGAGATAATTGCAAATATGTGGTTACAAGCCGCCACTGGCTTCATTAAGAAATATCGTCCTAATTAGTACAAATTAATTTGAAAAGTAGCCTATAGATTTCGTTTAATCAACATTCTATGTTGCCTCAAAATTCACTCATAGCTTAACCTATCAATGTTATACAGTAATCCTGTACACTCGTACCTGTTAAAGGAGGTGTTCAAAATGCTGTCCTTGCATCTGGTTGCAATACTGGACTCGTCTCTGTAGTGAGTTTCGATATGATGATAACCACATATTCTCGCAATGATAAATCTCGCACACGGTTTGTTTGCGGACCCATGTATACTGGAACTTATTTGCTTCTATTACAGTATACTTTCAACCGTTTCAGTTTGCGCTATTAATTTTGATACATTCTGTATAAATGAAAACATTTAATAAAATATTCATCATCGTAAATGGTACCACAACCCATTGTGACCCTTGGCTTCTTAAGAAGTTCTTGCAAAACCTTCGTATCTTTTGCTCGCTCTTTCTAGTTTTTTATTCCCAGAGTCCTGATATCCTCAATTATGCCTTCCTCATATCTTGACTGAGGCATTTCCATTTTGCTAGTTACCAAAATTATGTTATTATCATTCATACTTATAACACGTCCGGCCCAAGCTAATCTGCTAATTTTAATATAGCGACGCATTGTTGGGCTCGCTTTCGAATTACGCGGGCGACAGCGAGAGTCGCGTCTCGCCTTATATGATACAACGAGATTTGTGAGCTGACGACTAATGAATCGGTACGTCTGTACGTCCATTCTGAAAAAGGTCGGTTCTCGAGTCTTCGAATCGAGAAGTGTCTCGACTGGGATTCCAAATTGTTCCTGCTCTCACATATATAAGGAAATGCGAGGGTCTGACTAATCAATCAGTCGTGTCCAAAGTGTAGACGAGTAAAAATGGCCTAAATGTGAAGACAAGAAGATATATTAAGTTAAGCCGTCAGTGAGCGTGAAAAACTGAATTATAAAATAACGGTGTTTGTAATATACTCTTTCAGTAGAAAATTATTTTTGTGTATGAAGTGAAATACTGAGAAAGCAATTTAGTGAATTTGGAAATGTTATGTTACATCTGTGGAGACAAATAAAGGAATTGCCTCTGAATTCTACGAGCGCCATCGGTAACAATATATTTCACCACATTAGATGCATCGGCCTGTACAATTTATATAATTCAAAATTATATCTCTTCCTCCTCCAAATACCGTTTTTCTTGCACATCTCATGAAATAGTTGAATAATATATAGGCCTACTATTTGTACTGCAATCTTATATTTCATTACATAAAAACCCTGTATCTAGTTATTGTTCTAAAACTGTTGTCTTTCGACCCCTCTATAAGCTCCTTAAGTTTGTCATTAATACTCTCCATTTACATTAGGCCCTATATAGGCTAATGTATTTCTATGTGTGAACATATATTTCGTTTTACTTATGATTGCTTCCAACCGTCACTTCTTTGTGTTACTCAATAGAGTGTGTGTGTGTGTGTGTGTGTGTGTGTGTGTGTGTGTGTGTGTGTGTGTGTTGTGAAAAATGAGGGAAATTTTGAAGAAGTAGCACAATACAAATACCTATAATTACTAGAGCAAGGATTACACTAAAAGTTAAGATTACAATATAGTATAATTAGAAGCAAGACTTATAACTGCCTTTTGTCTTGGTTTCACACAGAAATAATTGAATAATGTAATGAGAAGTTAGACTTCTTCTTCTTCTTCCTTTCAAGTATTAGGCCCAGAGATCTTCTTGGTATACAATTATAAACAGCTTTGGGGATCCGATTTGAACTCATTCTTTCAAAATGGTGTTTCCAATTTAGTTGGTACTGTTTAATATATTCCAAAATTGGCGTAGTCTTCAATTCTTTTAAGATATTGGTATTCCTTTTCCGATCCCATCTGGTGTAACCCGCTGTTCTGCGCATGAATCTCATTTCACAAGCCGTTATTCTTCTTTCATGTTGTCTTTTTAGTGTCCATGCTTCACTACCATAGGTCAACACTGGTCTAGCCAAAGTGTTATATAAACGTAATCTGGTGTTTTTTTTGTACAAGGGATGGTTTCATAACTTGATTAATAATTCCCAAACTTTTATTATAACTAGTAATTTTTTTTCAGGGATATCCTTTTCATCCCAGTTAGAGAGATAATATCTAAGATATTTAAATTGATTAGATCTCTCTAAAATTTTATTCTGGAGACAGATTTTACTTTCTATGGGGTCCATCTCATGAAATGCCATAATTTTAGTTTTGTTAATTGATATTTCCATATTAAATTTGGCAGCTGTTTTTGTAAATTATAAATTCATCGTTGCAAATCATTTTCGGAAAGTACCAGAAGCGCTAAATCGTCTGCAAAAAGAATAGCATCGAGTTTGAGGTTCGTATTGTTGGGTATATATCCCCGTAGTGTTTTCCTCCATTCGTTTATTATTCTATTCATATATATATATAATGAAAAGCACCGGTGAAAGTCCACATCCCTTACTCCAGTGTTGATCTTTTTTCAAGAAGATAGTTTGCCATCTTGTTTAACAGACTTGTTTAACAGTTACACTTCTGACTGTCTTTTATCTTGATTTCACACAGAAACAATTGAATAATGTAATGAGAAGTTACTTCTGGTTTCACTCAGAAATAATTGAATAATGTACCTATGCTATCTGTGTTGCAATCTTAACTTTTAGTGCCCTAATAATTACACATAGGAATGAGATGCACAAAGAAATTAAAAAAGACTCATTTCTGGAAATGCATGCTATTATGAAAATTCATACCCACGCGAACTATTGCACTGGTTTCAGAAGATATATTAACTTTAGGTCTCAGAATTTTACAGGATTTTTAAATAGAGAAAACTTTTGTGTAACAAATTTCAATAAAGATCAATGAACTATTATGCATTACAGGGACTCTTGACGTCCCAACTTCTCTAAAAGAACATTAATCTGAAGATATATATTAAACTATTATTCTCCCAGTTTTATTATTTGGATTCGAAACATGGACTCTTACTTTAAGGGGAGAGAAAAGATTACGGGTATTTGAGAATGAAGTTCTTAGGAAAATGTTTGTACCAAAGAGAGTTGAACAGACAGGTGCATAGAGAAGACTTCCTAACAGTGAACTACATGATATTTATAGGAAATCAGACATAATAAGAACAGATAAGTATCGTAGAATGCACGAATGGGAAATGAAAGAAGGGCATGTGAGAAAATCAGAGGGAAAACTCCCAGTTGGTAGACTAAGAATGAGGAGGGAGAATAAAATTAACCATGATTTGAGGGAAGCAGGTTATACAGGGATGATTGGAAAACATTAGCTCAGATTAGGGGTGTATGGGGAGTTTAAGTCCGCGCGATCATAAACATATGGTTTCGATAGAGCCAGTGAGTTGTGAGCAACATATTTACTCTAGTGATCTCTTTACCAAATATCAAATGTCGTTTCTTTTTTGTGACGAGTGTAATTTTTTGTACATCCCTGATTACCCTCGTTTCTGATCTGTGTTAGTCATCTGGTTTGTGTGTTCCACTGATGAACCGATGTAGTAAATAATAAATAATCGACAATAAACAAGAAACAAACATTGCTCTAATATTTCCTAACTTTCCAAGCAATTAAAGTTTGGGATTAAAAATATGTGTGGCATTGTCTATGTCTCCAGTTACAAGTAACATAACTTGTACACCACAGTTTAACAGTGACATTTATTCCATGTCCCTCCATACTTCACAGACCCCATAGCGCCACGCGTAATAATCCTTTACTCCTTTTCATATAAAAAATATTTATTTACCTCGTATGGCGTTCCATTTAGAATCCCTTGTTTGAGATATGACATCGTAACGCCAGAGTTATCAGATTCACGTCTCAACATGCGATGGTCATAGTTATAAACCTATGTAAAACATACGTTTTTACACAGTAAAGTGTCTGTAAAAAAAAATAACATCTTCTATTTGAATTACTTAAAATATGACACATACTAGTCTCGTTATTATCCTTTTATCCACTGTAAAAATTACTTTAATTTAGGCTGATATGAAGAAAAATATAATTTTGATCTATTTAACAGACTAATGGTAAAGCAAAAGATATACCTCCATAGAATAAATAATCTTTTTCTTCTTCTTCACGGTTTAGGCTTATTTACTAGCCTGTTCCATATTTTCTTTGGTCTTCCCAAACTTCTTCTTCCTCTTGGTGAATAGCTGTATGCTGAGAATAAATAATAATAATAATAATAATAATAATAATAATAATAATAATAATCTATCTATTTTCGGGTTTTTACAGCTGCTGCCGTATTCCCGTGCCAAACCTCCAAAGTCTACGATCTTGGGCATCTTCAATGCTTGCATTAATGTCTTCATGTTTTCCTTCAATGTTAACTTCGGTCTCCCTCTCTTCCTCCTACTGGTCGGATGCCATTGATATAGTGGATTTGGCCATTGCTCATCTTCTATTCTTAAAACATGTCCTAACCACTTTAATTCCTTCTCCTCAAATCTTTCAATTACGCTTTCTTGTGCCTCCATTATATTTCTAATTTCCTTATTTGTGACATGTTCTATAATAGTAGTAATAATAACAATAATAATAATACTAATGCTTCATTTTAGCTGGCAGAGTTAAGACCATGAGGCCTTCTCTTTTATACGAAAATTACATGCTTATTATATTTTTAAGATATTATTAAAATACAGACTAAACAAAATACAATGATGATGTGATCTAATACTAGCTAATACTAACAAAAACATGGAATATAATAAAAAAAGAGAATAATATATAATAAAGTAAGTAGCTTCCTAGATGATTGATTATTTATAGAATGCTGCATATAGTTGTTACGCAGTTAATGTTTTCATTGTGTCGAACTTAGGATATCAGTTAATTTGTATTTAAATAACGATAGTGATTGACAGTCCCTGACATGACTGGAAAGTGAGAAATATTATAAATAGAAAAAATGGAATGGAAAATTAAGTCGGTCCCGACCTCTATAAAAATGTAAATAATAATCATAACTAATTACATGCAATAAATAAAAGTGGAAAAGTGCAGCGGGTTTGCATTATAATACAAGCATCTTTACATATAACAATTCAGCTTTCGTATGTTTGTGACTTATGGAATTCTAAACCCCTCAACCGATTTTCATGGAAATTTTTACATATATGTTTTCAAGTACGCCGAATGTTTAGCGGCTATCTAGTATGCCCTAAAGCCATTAGGTGTAGGAGTTCACCTGAAACGAAAACTAGTCGCTCTAGCGGTCGCAATTTTCGATTTTTCACAACGTAATTCAGTAAGTTTATATGCTATTAAAATAAATCGAGGTAGGTAATATCCAAAACTCAGCGAAATCCGACCTTTAGAAGTGGGAGTTTACGTGAAATCAAGAATTGACACTAGCAAACCGCAATGTTTGGTTCATCGCAATGTATAAGTTTGTGTAGGGCCTATACGTTTTTTCAGGTACGGCGAATGCTATTATACTCTAAAAACATTGGATGTAGAAATTTACCTGAAACGAAAATTTTAACATCATATTTCATTTATGTAGGCGTAGCAGCTCACATCAGGCATTATCTATAGTTCGTCTGCCTTAACGTTGCAAGAAATTTGTAGAAAGAGACATCTATGCTCACATCTCTCGCTCGCACCAGTGTTGCCGGGTTTTCTTCACCAGATGTTAATAGGACGAAGGGGGAAGAGGATAACTGACAACAGGGTGGGCTCTTTCTTTTGTTACTGGATGAAAGTGGTCAAGGATCTATCTTACATATCCATCTATCTCTTTGCTAAGTTAAGCCAGATATACAACAATACAGTATAAATGTTTAAATTTTCTCTGTTCATACATTGTAAATAAAAATGTAATAACAGGAATAAAACTAAATGTTTGGTCACACATAGAAATGCATTGTTTATAATGGAAATGGACATTTAATGACAAATAAGGGCAATTTTGAAGAAGTAGCCGAGTTCTAAATACCTAAGTTCAGGAAAGAGGTGCAGAAAGAAATTAAACATAGACTCAATTCTGGAAATTCGTACTATTACGCATTACAGAGATTTTTGTCATCTCAATAAACGTTAATCTGAAAATATATAAAACGGGTCCGGGCGTCTAGATACTCAGTTTGATCGCGCCTCTCTTTGTGTAAAGTTTTGGATCCCTTGGTTGCATACATAAAACGTATTAAGTTTGATCAGTGGGGTATAATGCATTTTACGTCACCGGTACGTTTCTAATACATGATACGCATTTTTAAAGACACGGCACTGAAATTGTTTGCAGTCAGTGCTAAATGTTTGTGTGAGCACTCGGCGCTCTGAGAGTACGTAACTCCCATCTCTGAAAAAAAAAAAAACTGTTGTTCTTCTAGTTATATTAAATTGATGCGAAACATGGACTCTTTCTTTAAGGGAGGAGAGAAGATTATGAGTAATTGATAATAAAGTTCTTATGAAGAAATTGGATCAAAGAACGAAGGACAGACAGGTGAATGCAGAAGACTGCATAATAGTGACTACTATTATCTTTCAGAGAAGTCAGATGTGATAAGAACAGTTAACTCTCATAGACTGCAATGGGCAGGGCATGTTGCACATATGGTAAATGGAAGGAGGGTGTGGGCACTTCCTATAGGAAAACCAAAGGAAAAGCCCTAGTAGTGGGAGAATAACATTAATCATGACTTAAGGAAGGTAAATTATATAGGGATGGTTAGTAAACATTAGCCCAGGATAGGGATGTATGGAGAGCTTATGTCCATGAAGCTACGAGATCGATAGTGCTATTGAGTTAGTTAGTTGCCGATTCAGTATTGTGAGGCACGATAAATATCGACTCCAGATTAAGAACCAGCAATAGTGCCAGTGAGTTAGTTAGCTATATAGGCTAGTCTCCCCCCTCATGTGAGGCACGATAAATATCGACTCCAGATTAAGAACCAGCAATAGTGCCAGTGAGTTAGTTAGCTATATAGGCTAGTCTCCCCCCCTCATGTGAGGCACGATAAATATCGACTCCAGATTAAGAACCAGCAATAGTGCCAGTGAGTTAGTTAGCTATATAGGCTAGTCTCCCCCCCCATGTGAGGCACGATAAATATCGACTCCAGATTAAGAACCAGCAATAGTGCCAGTGAGTTAGTTAGCTATATAGGCTAGTCTCCCCCCTCATGTGAGGCACGATAAATATCGACTCCAGATTAAGAACCAGCAATAGTGCCAGTGAGTTAGTTAGCTATATAGGCTAGTCTCCCCCCTCATGTGAGGCACGATAAATATCGACTCCAGATTAAGAACCAGCATAGTGCCAGTGAGTTAGTTAGCTATATAGGCTAGTCTCCCCCCTCATGTGAGGCACGATAAATATCGACTCCAGATTAAGAACCAGCAATAGTGCCAGTGAGTTAGTTAGCTATATAGGCTAGTCTCCCCCCTCATGTGAGGCACGATAAATATCGACTCCAGATTAAGAACCAGCAATAGTGCCAGTGAGTTAGTTAGCTATATAGGCTAGTCTCCCCCCTCATGTGAGGCACGATAAATATCGACTCCAGATTAAGAACCAGCAATAGTGCCAGTGAGTTAGTTAGCTATATAGGCTAGTCTCCCCCCTCATGTGAGGCACGATAAATATCGACTCCAGATTAAGAACCAGCAATAGTGCCAGTGAGTTAGTTAGCTATATAGGCTAGTCTCCCCCCTCATGTGAGGCACGATAAATATCGACTCCAGATTAAGAACCAGCAATAGTGCCAGTGAGTTAGTTAGCTATATAGGCTAGTCTCCCCCCTCATGTGAGGCACGATAAATATCGACTCCAGATTAAGAACCAGCAATAGTGCCAGTGAGTTAGTTAGCTATATAGGCTAGTCTCCCCCCTCATGTGAGGCACGATAAATATCGACTCCAGATTAAGAACCAGCAATAGTGCCAGTGAGTTAGTTAGCTATATAGGCTAGTCTCCCCCCTCATGTGAGGCACGATAAATATCGACTCCAGATTAAGAACCAGCAATAGTGCCAGTGAGTTAGTTAGCTATATAGGCTAGTCTCCCCCCTCATGTGAGGCACGATAAATATCGACTCCAGATTAAGAACCAGCAATAGTGCCAGTGAGTTAGTTAGCTATATAGGCTAGTCTCCCCCCTCATGTGAGGCACGATAAATATCGACTCCAGATTAAGAACCAGCAATAGTGCCAGTGAGTTAGTTAGCTATATAGGCTAGTCTCCCCCCTCATGTGAGGCACGATAAATATCGACTCCAGATTAAGAACCAGCAATAGTGCCAGTGAGTTAGTTAGCTATATAGGCTAGTCTCCCCCCTCATGTGAGTCACGATAAATATCGACTCCAGATTAAGAACCAGCAATAGTGCCAGTGAGTTAGTTAGCTATATAGGCTAGTCTCCCCCCTCATGTGAGGCACGATAAATATCGACTCCAGATTAAGAACCAGCAATAGTGCCAGTGAGTTAGTTAGCTATATAGGCTAGTCTCCCCCCTCATGTGAGGCACGATAAATATCGACTCCAGATTAAGAACCAGCAATAGTGCCAGTGAGTTAGTTAGCTATATAGGCTAGTCTCCCCCCTCATGTGAGGCACGATAAATATCGACTCCAGATTAAGAACCAGCAATAGTGCCAGTGAGTTAGTTAGCTATATAGGCTAGTCTCCCCCTCATGTGAGGCACGATAAATATCGACTCCAGATTAAGAACCAGCAATAGTGCCAGTGAGTTAGTTAGCTATATAGACTAGTCTCCCCCCTCATGTGAGGCACGATAAATATCGACTCCAGATTAAGAACCAGCAATAGTGCCAGTGAGTTAGTTAGCTATATAGGCTAGTCTCCCCCCTCATGTGAGGCACGATAAATATCGACTCCAGATTAAGAACCAGCAATAGTGCCAGTGAGTTAGTTAGCTATATAGACTAGTCTCCCCCCTCATGTGAGGCACGATAAATATCGACTCCAGATTAAGAACCAGCAATAGTGCCAGTGAGTTAGTTAGCTATATAGGCTAGTCTCCCCCCTCATGTGAGGCACGATAAATATCGACTCCAGATTAAGAACCAGCAATAGTGCCAGTGAGTTAGTTAGCTATATAGACTAGTCTCCCCCCTCATGTGAGGCACGATAAATATCGACTCCAGATTAAGAACCAGCAATAGTGCCAGTGAGTTAGCTATATAGGCTAGTCTCCCCCCTCATGTGAGGCACGATAAATATCGACTCCAGATTAAGAACCAGCAATAGTGCCAGTGAGTTAGTTAGCTATATAGGCTAGTCTCCCCCCTCATGTGAGGCACGATAAATATCGACTCCAGATTAAGAACCAGCAATAGTGCCAGTGAGTTAGTTAGCTATATAGGCTAGTCTCCCCCTCATGTGAGGCACGATAAATATCGACTCCAGATTAAGAACCAGCAATAGTGCCAGTGAGTTAGTTAGCTATATAGGCTAGTCTCCCCCCTCATGTGAGGCACGATAAATATCGACTCCAGATTAAGAACCAGCAATAGTGCCAGTGAGTTAGTTAGCTATATAGGCTAGTCTCCCCCCTCATGTGAGGCACGATAAATATCGACTCCAGATTAAGAACCAGCAATAGTGCCAGTGAGTTAGTTAGCTATATAGGCTAGTCTCCCCCCTCATGTGAGGCACGATAAATATCGACTCCAGATTAAGAACCAGCAATAGTCCAGTGAGTTAGTTAGCTATATAGGCTAGTCTCCCCCTCATGTGAGGCACGATAAATATCGACTCCAGATTAAGAACCAGCAATAGTGCCAGTGAGTTAGTTAGCTATATAGGCTAGTCTCCCCCCTCATGTGAGGCACGATAAATATCGACTCCAGATTAAGAACCAGCAATAGTGCCAGTGAGTTAGTTAGCTATATAGGCTATCTCCCCCCTCATGTGAGGCACGATAAATATCGACTCCAGATTAAGAACCAGCAATAGTGCCCGTGAGTTAGTTAGCTATATAGGCTAGTCTCCCCCCTCATGTGAGGCACGATAAATATCGACTCCAGATTAAGAACCAGCAATAGTGCCAGTGAGTTAGTTAGCTATATAGGCTAGTCTCCCCCCTCATGTGAGGCACGATAAATATCGACTCCAGATTAAGAACCAGCAATAGTGCCAGTGAGTTAGTTAGCTATATAGGCTAGTCTCCCCCTCATGTGAGGCACGATAAATATCGACTCCAGATTAAGAACCAGCAATAGTGCCAGTGAGTTAGTTAGCTATATAGGCTAGTCTCCCCCCTCATGTGAGGCACGATAAATATCGACTCCAGATTAAGAACCAGGCAATAGTGCCAGTGATTAGTTAGCTATATAGGCTAGTCTCCCCCTCATGTGAGAGCACGATAAATATCGACTCCAGATTAAGAACCACCAATAATGTGCCAGTGAGTTAGTTAGCTATATAGGCTAGTCTCCCCCCTCATGTGAGGCACGATAAATATCGACTCCAAATGAATAACGAACCATCAATGTGGCCAGTGAGTTATTAGCTATATAGGCTAGTCTCCCCCCTCATGTGAGGCACGATAAATATCGACTCCAGATTAAGAACCAGCAATAGTGCATGAGTTAGTTAGCTATATAGGCTAGTCTCCCCCTCATGTGAGGCACGATAATATCGACTCCAGATTAAGAACCAGCAAATAGTGCCAGTGAGTTAGTTAGCTATATAGGCTAGTCTCCCCCCTCATGTGAGGCACGATAAATATCGACTCCATATAAGAACCAGCAATAGTGCAAGTGAGAGTAGTTAGCTATATAGGCTAGTCTCCCCCCTCATGTGAGGCACGATAAATATCGACTCCAGATTAGAAAACCAGCAATAGTGCAATGAGTTAGTTACTATATAGGCTAGTCCCTCCCCTCATGTGAGGCACGATAAATATCGACTCCAGATTAAGAACCAGCAATAGTGCCAGGGAGTTAGTTAGCTATATAGGCTAAGTCTCCCCCCTCATGTGAGGCACGATAAATATCGACTCCAGATTAAGAACAGCAATAGTGCCAGTGAGTTAGTTAGCTATATAGGCTAGTCTCCCCCTCATGTGAGGCACGATAAATACGACTCCAGATTTCACCATCAATAGTGCCAGTGAGTTAGTTAGCTATATAGGCTATGTCTCCCCCCTCATGTGAGCCCGATAAATAGTCGACTCCAGAAATTAAGACCAGCATGTGCCAGTGAGTTAGTTATCTGAAGCTAGTCTCCCCCCTCATAGTGAGGCCGATAAAATATCGACTCCACTGAAGAAACGCAGCAATAGTGCCAGTGAGTTAGTTGCTATATAGGCTAGTCTCTCTCCCCCCTCAATGTGATGCACTATAAGTTCGACTCCAGATTAAGAACCGCAATAGTGTTCCAGTGAGTTAGTTAGCTATATAGGCTATCTCCCCCCTCTGTGAGCACGATAAATATCGAATCCAGATTAAGACCAGCAATAGTGCCAGTGAGTTAGTTAGCTATATATGCTAGCTCCCCCTCAGTGAGGCACGATAAATATCGACTCCAATTAAAGAACCAGCCTAGTCCAGTGATTTTTTTAGCTATATAGGCTAGTCTC